>VWZO01008459.1:89715-137288 GCA_013396975.1 Bucco capensis
AAGGCCTTGCACAAGTCCAGATAGATCACATCCACAGGTTGTCCCTTGTCCACTGAGGTAGTCACAGTATCACAGAAAGCCACTAGGTTTGTCACGCAGGATCTGCTCTTAGTGAAGCCATGCTGACTGTCTCTGATCACCTCCCTCTCCTCCATGTGCCTTATCAGACCTTCTAGGAAAATCTGCTCCATGATTTTCCCAGGCACAGAGGTGAGGCTAACAGGTCAGTAGTTCCCAGGGTCCTCCTTTACACCCTTTTTGAAAATGGGTGTAACATGCCCCTTCTTCCAATCACTAGGGACTTCACCTGACTGCCAGGACTTCTCAAAGATTGAGATTAGCTTGGCGACTACAGCAGCCAATTCTTTTAGGACTCTGGGATTCATCTCTTCAGGTCCCATAGACTTATGTATGTTCAGGTTCCTCAGGAAGTCATGAACCTCATTTTCACATACAGCGGGAGGGATTTCACTGCCCTGGTCCCCACCTTGTGGATTTTTAACTTGGGGCGTGTTGGGAGAGAGGTTGGCAGTGAAGGCAGAAGTGAGTGAGCTTCTCATTGACCTCTGTACAAAATCCTGTGCCTGGGGACATCAGAGGTGTGAAGAAACATCCACATTTCCATGGGGTTTTATCAAATGAGTGGGAGCTCCTTGCAGGAACAAAACTAGTCTGATTACTCATGGGTTTAATCAATCCATTATCTAAAAAAATAGTTCTCTTTTCCCTCCCATGAAGTACAGAAGCTGTATTTGCTGTTGGGTGGCTACAATCATAGCTACCATCATAATATGAAATAATATATAATAATATATTTTTTCAACCTATGTGTTCTTTTACACTCAGAAGTAGTGAAATATGTAGTCAACTCAGATTTCATTATTCTAGGTTAAATGGGAGCTGTGGGGACCTCTGTGGAGCTGGTTAGCTAGCCAAGCAGGGAAAAATCTTGTTTCCTTTTTTGGGTCAGTGAGGCTTTTTTGGTGTTTTTGTCTCTTTGTTTTTCCCTGAATGAAAGCCTGAGTCTTTGCCTTCTCTATGGCAGATAAGGGCTGTTTCCTGATACCGTAAGTCAATCTCTGCTTTTCAGATTGTTCCCCTGACAACCATGAACTGTCATGACAGATAGTGATATGCCATCTTATTTATTTCTTGAGCATAAGAAATGTTCCCAGAGAGATGGACCTTTTGGGCTAGATGATTCTGGGAGATGGATATTCTTGTTCTATTTGGACATAACCTAGTAAAATGTTTTGCCTTATTTGTGTATCCGCTTGCATATAGACTTATGCTTAAGCCTCTAGCTCTGTTTTCATGCACCTATATCACAATGAGTAAATAGTACTTACTTCTATAACAGACATGTTGCATATTTAATGTTTATTAAGTGATTTAAATTCATTGCGTTAGAAATAATTGTCTCCTTGCCTTCACAAGAGGTTCCAAACTTGTGGGTGACTCAAGCTGTATCTAAATAATAGCAGGTTTAGCTTAAGTTGCAACAAAGATTAGCTTTCTGTTTTCATTTATGCTTTTACTGCAGCTGTTCTGCTTCTAGACGCTATTAATTCTGTGCTTAAAAGTTACGGCATTGTAAGGTTTGTTTCAAATACTAGTCTGTTTTGGTATTTTGCTTTTCAGGAAGTTTTCAAACTGCTCACCCACTGTGAACTTTCATATCAGTTTGCTGAACCATCTACATCAAACTCCAGGGGATAATTTTAAATTTGTAGTGCAAATATAAATGCACTTATGTCTTTGTATAGACGCAAGCTCACGCACTCCAATGTCCACAGAAGTACCAGGTATTTCTATGGATCTATGGGATCATGACAAGAACTAATCCTTGTTTCTTCTGGGGATTGAGCAAGTCACTGTTTCTTCTGGAGAGTCTCATTTTCCTGTGGTCAATATTCATCAGAAGCTGACATATTCTTGGGATGTGTGCCAGTGGCATTGTAGTTTCAAGCTGTAGCAGTAGCATTACTAACCAATACCTCAGTCAAAAGCAGAGCTGCTGATAATACTCTAAGTAGATGTGCTTTCTAATGAAAGCCGGATCAGTTTTTTGTTGCCAAGACCACTAGAACTTTTGCCAACAACAACATTGACAATTTCCTCGTGACCTGCAGCAAGGGAGGGATTTCTTTCTGAACCAAGGGCAAATGTAAGTACATAATCCATGTGACAGAGAATTCCCCTGGAAGGTCATGATCTCTGTTATACTGCACGCTAACCAAGCTTCTCCTGAGTGACTCAGCTCCAGCTAGACTATTCTACCTAAAAGAAGTTGTTTCTTAGCAGTTTTAGATATTGTATTGCATTTATGCATCTAGCCCATGGATTTAGGGAGTTTATCAGTGACTATAGGGTATCAGAACTATTAATTTGGATATCACAGGATCTGGTAGAACACTCACCAAGGAACTGACATTCTGAGCAAGATTTATGTGGGCAATTATAGTCTGGTATTTAAATGCCACTGGACCTTTGATAACTTTCAAGTGTGCATAAAGTTAGTTACATTCCTGCTGATGAGCTTTGATGCAGAGCCATCAAAGCAAATACTATGGTGTGGCTCTGAAGGATTTACAACCAAAAATAGTCACCAACCTCTCTTACTCACAGTTGCACTTAGACATTCCCTGAACACATTGGTCCACTGGGTTGCATTCAGTGCAGAGATCACAGATGTCATCATTTTCACTCATATTCAAGAACACAGTGATGAGAGAATAGTTTTATTCATGGGGATTAAGGAGAAGTGGCTTGCTTTCTTTCCCTTAAGACTCATCTTAGAAAAGTAACTTGCTGGGAGCAGCAGGCATTCCTCAAGTCAGAACTGGAATAAAAGCTTTGCTTTTAAAAGTCAGGCATTTCAGAAATAACGTCTACAGACTGCCTGTCTGCTGCAAAGAAAATCTGTCCGTATTGGAGGGCAAGACTTGTGCCTAGCTAGCATTAACCTAGGGCTGGAGAAATAGAAAAATCATTCTTGCAACACCAATGAGAGAAAGTACAGATAACACTTTAAATTCTGCTGTAAGCCCTTCTGAATTCCCAAGTGTAATGCTGAATCCTGTTATTTCCCACACTGTTCATGTTTTTCTTTATCAGTGGCTTTTTGGAGTCTGGTTGCATTATAATTTAATCTGAGATGATTAGAGAGATGTGACTTAGAGTTTCTCATAAACAGTCCAGAAAGAATGGATGCCTAAATTAGGTTGTATGGTTTTCTGTCTAGTTGAATGAGGTAATACTGACCAAATCACACTTGTTGCATTGATAAATCTTGTACTTCTGCTGATGCATGTGTTCATTCAGCAGTTTTGAGCTGATCAGGGAGATTAAACCTAGTTGCTCTTCTGTCAAGAAGCCAGCTGGATATCACTATGGCAAGGTCACAGGCTTGTTCCTTACAGGGTATTCTGAGGCACCTTATCTTGCTCTCTCTTTTTGAACCTGCTAATTCGGTTTGAAGTGCTTAAAGTTTTGGTTGGTCAGAGAGACAGCAACATGACTACATGTTCTTAACGACTGATGGGGAGATCTGTTCCAGGTATGAAGGGAGATGGGGTGTAAGGGGAGGTCTCAATTCACTGATATGTATCCTGTTTGAAGTCTGCTTTTTTTGCAAGAAGAGACTTATTGTCATAGGCATCCAAAGCTAGGAGAAAAACTACATCTATGAGTTCTCAACAGCACCTCCTTTCTGTGCACCTTGCCTTTCTTGAATAGTCATGTTTCTCACAGGCTTGCTTGGGTAGCTCCAACTCAATCCGCTGGCTTCCTGAATCCTATTCCTGTTTGCCCTATAGAGCGGAGCTCAAACTCCCCAAATGCCAAAGAACTTGCTGTTTGTTACAGCAACGTGGGAATGAGGCTCTTCCCAACACTAGGGAATAAAGTGACATCAAGTTTCATTTGTGTTGCTGTTTATCTTGTTTTCCAGCAGGGTTGTGGTGCATGATTGCAAATGTTGCTTATAAATGGCTTTGTCTGCTCAGACTAGAAGGTTATACAGACATGGGAATGCCAATAATTTCCCAGTTGAGAAACACCAGTGCAGAACAACCATTGTGTTACCTGTTTTTTCTTAATTTAAATCTCATGCTGTGTTCGCAGGTCTATACATGTCATTAAAAACAGGGCTTCAAGAGGTTGTGAGAAATCATTTGGCTAATGTCCCTGACCCAAGGCAGACTCACCTGTCAGGGATGGTTTAGATAGTTACATAAGTGTCTCTAAATCTCCAGTGGTAGAGATTTTGCAGCCTCCTGAAGCAATGTGTTTCACTGCTCATCTTTTCCAACTACCAGAAAGATTTTCCTTATGTCAAAATTCCTGTTGCAATTTTGAGCACAGGAAGACTGATATGTTTCCTTTGTTTGAAATCTTTACATTTTTTTTCATGATCTTTTCTGCACTGCATAACCCTTATTCTTTCATGAATTTGATCAGAAATCTGAAAGACTTCTACTACATTCACATTAGTCTAAATTGTTCTTGACTTAAAATTGGATACAGTATTCCAACTAAAAGTCTTATGTGTATTGACTAGAAATGAAAGCTTATGTGTAAAACATAAGAGTCTGTTTATTCACCATGTTTTAAACCTGTTGCAAAATCACGCAGGTAGGGTATTGCCAAAGGTTAGGGCTGGGCCGGCCACTTAAATGAGTGACAGATGCTCTCTATTAACCCATCTCCCTTCCCAGAAAGGAAGAGAAAAGGGATAAGGAGAGGCTTACCAATTGGAAAAGAGAACTAAAACTACTTTAATGAATAAAATGAAATATATACAAATATATATATATAAAACCAATATCCAACCCAACCTCTCCAATGGCAATTATATCAATGTCACCACTGATGCTATGGAAGAAGTCCCAGACTGAGCTCAGCAGCATGAGGGGAATGGGATTCAAGAGCTAGATCCCGGAACAGGATTCAGGAACTCAAGGACTGGACTTGAAGACAACTGTCAGTGTCCAAAGAGCTTGACCCTCAGGGTCCCTCAGCTTTATACTGAATATGATGTATATGGAATGGAATACCTCGTGGATCAGTTAGGGTCACCTGTCCTGTCTGCTCCTCCCTGCAGGTGGGGCCTTTTACTCTGCATCCATAATGTGGTACACAAGATTTAGCAGTGATCTTGTTCTGCATACCAATCTCTGGTATTAACTGTAAAGATCAAGCATTATCACTACTAGAAGGAGGCCCTATCTGTGAAAACATGCCACTAATTTTAGAAAGTGCAGTCACTTAGAGAAGACTTAGCTAAAAAGCAAAATCACTGAACAGAATTAGTTCTGTTCTGATTCAAACCAACACAGATACTGAGTCATGCTCAAGTTTCCTTTTACTGTAATCCCAAGAAACTTTCTGGAGAAGCCGATACACTGTCATACTATTTATTTTGGGTTCTAGTAGTTGATTATTCCTACATGTAATACTTCATTTTATTTATTTTAGATCATTGGTGTTGATAAATTGAAAATTCCTGCTGTGCTCTAAAGAGCTCTCTGTTCCTATGTTGAAGTATTTCAGATTTTATGTATAATCTAGTAGCATCTGCGTCATCTGTGAAAACATAAATAGTTTTGAAATCATAGAATCATAGAATGTTAGGGGTTGGAAGGGACCTAGAAAGATCATCTAGTCCAGCCCCCCTGCCAGAGCAGGATCACCTAGACAAGGTCACACAGGAATATGTCCAGGCAGGTATTGAATGTCTCCAGAGAAGGAGACTCCACAGCCCTCCTGGGCAGCCTGTTCCAGTGCTCCGTCAACCTTACTGGAAAGAAGTTTTTCCTCATGTTAATACTAAACCTCCTGTGGTCCAACTTCCTCCCATTCCCTCTTGTCCTAACATTGGATGACATTGAGAAGAGCCTGGCTCTCTCCTCCTGACACTCACCCTTAACATATTTGTAAACATTAATGAGGTTCCCTCCCAGTCTCCTCTTCTCCAGGCTGAAAAGACCCAGCTCTCTCAGCCTGTCCTCATAGGGCAGATGTTCCACTCCTTTAATAACCTTTTTGGCCCTGCACTGGACTCTCTCCAGCAGCTCCATACCCTTCTTGAGCTGGGGGGCCCAGAACTGGACACAGTATTCCAGGTGGGGCCTCACCAGGGCAGAGTAGAGGGGGAGAATAACCTCTCTCGATCTGCTGGCCACGCTCCTCTTAATGTATCCCAGGATGCCACTGGCCTTCTTGGCCACAAGGGCACATTGCTGGCTCATGGTCATCTACCTATCCACCAGGACTCCTAGNATCTATCCATCTAGTTATGCCATCATAAAAGGCTATCAGATTAGTCAAGCATGACTTCCCCTTATGGAATCCATGTTGACTACTCGTGATAAGCCTCCTTTGATCCACGCTTGGACATGGTGTCAAGGACAAGCTGTTCCATCACAGGGATGGAGGTGAGGCTGACTGGCCTATAGTTACCCAGGTCCTCTTTCTTGCCCTTTTTGAAGATTAGGGTAACATTGGCCTTCCTCCATTCCTCAGGCACCTCTCCCATTCTCCAGGACCTCTCAAAGATTATGGAGATCGGCCTAGCAATGACCTCTGCCATTTCCCTCAGCACTCTTGGGTGCATNGGACTTGCAGATGTCCAGTTTGTTCAACTGATCTCTGACCCAAACCTCATCAACTGAGGTCAAAACTACTTTCCTCCCATCTCCCTTGGTAGTTTTAAAGTTCTGGGACTGCTGGCAGTTGGTATTAGCAGTAAAGACCGCGGTGAAGGTGGCATTGAGTAACTGTGCCTTCTCTGTATCCTCTGTCACCAGTGCACCCATTTCATTCCTCAAAGGGCCCACACTACCTCTAGACTTCCTTTTGCTTCCAATGTACTTGAAAAATCTCTTCTTGTTATCCTTGACCTCCCTTGCCAGGTTAAGTTCTAAGGAGGCCTTAGCTTTCCTTATTGCCTCCCTACACTCTCCGACAACCTCCCTATATTCTTCCCAAGTGGCTTGCCCATTCTTCCATGTGCTATATACTTCCTTCTTATGCCTAATCTTATCCAGTATTTCCCTGCTCAACAATGCAGGTCTCCTAACTCTCTTACTAGATTTCCTACTCTTTGGGATGCACTGATCTTAAGCCTGGAGGAAAAGGCACTTGAATACTAGCTAGCTTTCTTGGGTCCCCTTACCTTCTAGAGCCCTGTCCCACGGGACTTTATCAAGTAGTTCCCTGAGAAAGCCAAAGTTGGCCTTTCTGAAGTCCAGGGTAGTGATCCTGCTCTTGTCCCTGTGCCTACTTCCCACAATCCTGAACTCCACTAATTCATGGTCACTACAGCCAAGGGTGCTGCCTACTTTCACATCCTCAAATAAGGAGTCCCTCCTTATTTGTTAGTACAAGGTCCAGTAATACTCTTCTCCTTGTCGATTCCTCCACCACCTGAGTTAGAAAGTTATCAAACAGACCCTGACAATATGGCCGTATTTTTAACACTCAGAGACTTTCAGAGGACCATCTCTTACTGCAGAAAGTACCACTTAGCTACCTAACTCTGTCATGTTTTCCAAATTAGAGAAAGGAAAAGATTTAGAAACACTCAAGCAGTATTCTGAGTTACGTTGTCCCACTGTATGTAACGTAGCTTCTGTTACTTTATATACTATATCTTTCTTGCATGATAGAGATAATTGCTTATCTTTTTTAAGATAAAACCGTAGACACAACTGTTATTGTCATCTTAATGGTTCAATCAGATTACAAGATACAGAAACTAACAGACAGGTTGTTTGCCAGATTAAAATGGAAATGCCTAGAGCTCCTCTACTGCAATATTTCATCATGTATAAACTCCAGTCTCTCTCTGCTTTGTCATGGAAATGTTATAAGAGCAATATTCCCCCTGGTTTTCTTGAAGACACTGCACCATTTATGTTGGTATTCTTTGCAAGGTGAACAGTGACGTCATGTTGTCCCTAAATGTTTGTGCTGTTCAGCATAATTATTTTACAGCATAACCAGCACTATGCCTCCCTACCCCTTTTTATCTGCATAGTTAAACCTGAGTAGTTTATTGTAGTTTGCCTAAACATCTGTAGTACAATTACTGGCATAGGGCAAATGTGCCATGTGTGAAAGATGATTATGAAAACCAAGAGCAGGAGAGAAATCTGCACAAGCAAGTAAATGATTGGACGTCAATCCATTTGATATCAGAAAAATAAGAGCCATCTTTCAGTTGTTATTTGACAAGCAGCTCTCCTTGTGTAAGACAAGTCAGTCGCTATGCAGAGTTTAGCTTTCTAACCACACCACATTCAGGCACAGACTGAAAATCACTTGGGGTCNCCACATTGCATCGATTCACTCGCTGTATATGAAGAGCAATGTATGTGAAAGCCATGATTTATAAATATGCTAGTATTAGTGAAACATTGTATTGATCCATAAGTTCCCTAGGTCAGCATCTTGAAACAACGCAGACTTCACAGAATTTCTGCTAGGCTGAAATTCAATTACTTAAGATGGGTGTAACTCAGAAAAGGACTACTGAAGTAGTACTTAAAAACCAGCATGTTAAAAATTACGTCCTTACACAGAACCAAACTTACAGCTAAGCTGTAGCATTAATACGAGCTCATTAGGCACAAACCTTTCTTTCCTACATGTAACTAGGATGAGAAGCAGCAGACCTTTATCTTACTCATTTACTTTTAGGATAAAAACAATCTTTACTCCTAGACTTCTTAGCTTCTAAAGAGTGAAAAAAGTAGTGATGTGATGCACATGCTTTTTAGTGTTGGCAGTTTATAGTTGGTTGTAGTCACATGTAAATGCTGACAGTAATATTTGTGGTTCTGCCTTAAAAATACTTCTTTTGATGCATGAGAATGTCATCTTGGGATTTTTCAACATATGCTGCAATAGTGTTGCATAGAAACTTACCAATAAGGGTTTTTTTTCTGCTTAGGTCTAATATTTAGCACATTGGACAAAATGTATTGCTAAAGCTCAGAGGAGGTGTTGGAATGAACTAAACTTTTTAAAGGTTATATCATGATCAAATTTGTGAGTCTCCTTCTACAGTATCAGCTTCTAATGATAAAGTGTTGCATGCTAATTTAAGAAAGCCTCAGAACTACTGAAGTGTGCTGACCTGCAGCAGGCAAACTTATTTAATCTATAATACATAAAAGATCAGAATTTCCTTTTGCATAAACTATGCCAAGTATGCAACTGGGAATAGAATACTAGCTGATTATCATGTTTTTAAAAGACAACTTAACTTCCAAAAGTAGTTTAATTAGAGATTAAAATTAGTAGCATACTTATTATTCTGAATTTAAAAGATGTTTAGGAAGACAGACATGATATTAAGACAGTTTCCCCTAGTGGCAAAACCCGGGGTTTCTGAAGTATAACTTCTGTTTTATTTGTTAGTTCATCATATCTTTGGCCAGAAAACCTGTTGCTACAATTGAGGGGATTGTCAAACAAAGATTAGCCTGAGACATGGTCAGTGAAATTAAAAAGTGGGTAGATAGTGGCTAATACAATAGATTTCATAAAGATATTTCAGATAATAGCTTTTAACATTTTTTTTCTGTCTCACAAATACTGGATTTAATCAATAACAACATTGCTTGATTTTATACTAGTTATTGGAAACAACTTGGAAAACACCCGTATATTTAAGACTAAGATTTAACCATCAGAGATTAGAGTGAACATTATGGGGTGAATGCATGCAGTTTTGCAGCAAAGTGTGATCCTCACCTGAATTACTGTTGTGGAAGGAAATGCTTCTTGGACTTAACTAGAGATACAAGGAGAGGAATACTAGCAACAGATCCAGGTTTACAGTAGGTGCTGGAGGAAAACAACTCTTTGATTGCAAATCCATAAGGGAATCTTTTGTTAGTTTCTAATTTGTAACAAGAATTTATTACTAACTTGTTTTCTGTATTAATACCAAAATAAAGCAACAGCATAGACCTCATAATTGTCTATAACTTCCTCATGAGGGGAAGCAGAAGGGATGGAGTTGATCTTTTCTCTCTTGTGACCAGTGACAGGACCTGATAGAACAGCATGAAGCTGTGCCAGGGGAGGTTTAGGTTAGATATTAGGAAAAGGTTCTTCGCCCAGAAGGTGGCTGAGCACTAGAACGAGCTCCTCACAGCAGCAGTCACAGCACCGAGCCTGACAGAATTCAAGCAGCATCTACACAATGGTCTTAAACACATCATGTGACTTTTGGGGTTGTTCTGTGCAAAGACAAGAGTTGAACTTGATGATCCTTGTGGATTCCTTCCAACTCGTGTCTTTCTATGATTCTACAATTCAAATTCACTAGAGCAATTTATTAAAAACTGCACTTTTAAACTGGGACATTTATCAAATGTACCAAATGGAATATCTGACATTTTCCAACTTTAACTTCTAAAATATAGAAGTGCAAACAAGTTACCTTCAGCATAATTCTGTATTCAGATTTCAAAAACTGTCTCTGACATTGTCTGAAATACAAACTTTTGTCAATACCAAAGAAGTCTGTATTTGCTAGAAATGTATTCCTAATGGCTTTTTTTTTTTTGAGAAGGATTTAAATCTTTGTCAGCATTTTTATGTGAGCTCTAAGTCATCCCTAACTGTGGTTCAGGAAAAATAAGCTATTTAAGAGTTATGCTGAAAGCATCAATCATAAGTGGCAAAGAACTAACATGATCCTTCTGACTTTGAATGTATAAAGTACATTATGCATGTATATGATACATATATATAATGTGTATATATACACAATATATACACTGTACATATACACACACCTCATGTACGTATAAATAGATATGTAGTGCACCTACAAGGGCCAAAAATCTTTTGAAGCTATTACTGTCAGCTGTGGTACAAGCACAATCATCAGGATTCACCAACTAAGAACTGGATATGCCAAGCATTAAAATAAAGTCTGACACAATAGATATGGTTTTACTGTTCTCATTTTAATAGTGCAAAAAAAGTCAGTAGTTTACTATTTGAATATATTCCTAATTCTAAAGATACTTCCATTTACAACCAAAAATACAGTAGCTGCTTTTTGCAAAAGTGTCAGGTAAAATATTTGAGGCTAAATAAATTACTATAATGTGTTTGTGGAACCTAATTATAAAACTAGCAGTCCTTTATACAACCTGAAGAAAAAAGCTTTAAAAAAACCCGAAAAAAAGTCTTTTGCCTTTGTAGAAGAGCATATTGGCAGCGTATACAAAGCAAATATTGTAAATCCATTTTGAGCTCAAGCTGTACAATACTCAACATGTGCCAGTAATTCTCTGTGCTGGCTTGTTGGATACTGCACTTGACATCTGGGACACTCAACAAAACTTTCATCAAGAAGGCTTGAATGTTTCAGGGAAGGACTTCCATCATATGTGATCAGCTTCTCCTCAAATGCAGCTTGCAAATCTTCTGGTTCCATATGTCCAGATTCCTGGAGTTTATGGAAAAGGAAAAGCTTTAGTATAAGATTGGGGTGTGCATGCACTGATCAAATACTGCAGGAAAAATATTAAAGTTTGATGGCATATCAGCCTTGTGTGTGTTATAGCACTAAGGTTAGATTTTTAAAGATGGCTAAATGCAGTTATGCTACTTGCATTAATAATGAAGAGCCTGTTGTACAATTTTAACACATTTAAATTAGATTGCAGGTGGCTTTCCTGTAGATTGTTTAAGACAGGTTTCCCACAATGTCTAACAGGAAATCCTTCCCCAACCATCTTCCTAGCCACTCACATGCTATTTTGCCTTAAAACAATGCCACAGTCCCTGCTACATGCTGCCTAGTTACTTTCCCAAAAAGTTCTGCCAATTTTCTCTTCTCCTGATCTCATGTGTGAAGCTTCTGTGCATGAAGGCTATCCCTAATAGTAAAAGCTGTCCATTTGACAGCTACTCCTCCAGCTTCTTAGCACAAAGCTGTAACTTCCCTGCTCTGCCCAAAGTTCTGAATCTTGGGGCCACATACTTAAAGGATGTAAGGACTTGTGACTATCTGATGACATTAACAGAAGAATCACCACACTTGAAATAAGATTCTAAAGTGAAATGATGTACATTTACACAAAATCCCTGAGTGAATTCACCTGCAAGTTATTCAGTACATACCAGAGGTTTTAGGTGGGTTATTTGCTTCTTGACCTTATGCAGTTTCTTAAGGGTTTTGTTTAACTGGTGCTGCAAGTTCTGGTTATCACGCTTTTCATTCTCAAAGTCTGTGGTGTATACCTGGATCTGGCAACCAAAAGTGAAAATCAAAGAATTCAAGTCAGAATTATTAAGAAATAGGGGAGAGGGGATGATTTAAAAAAAACCCAAGCAAACAAACAAAATCCAACAGAAAACCAAAACCACTTGTTACTTTCATTACAGCAAAAGTCATACATTCCCAATTACAAAAATCTTCTCCTTTAGTACACGTGGAGTTTGAAGTTTTTTGGTATTTCAAGCTGCCTTGCAATCTTAAACTGAACATTTTATAAAAATTTAAAGTTTATAGTGCAAGTTCTCATTAAAAATGCCAGTTTCTACTCCAAGATCTTTCTTGTAGCAAGATAATTTGGACAGGAGCTATGGGCAACACCATACACCCAAGCTTAGCAAATAGATGTAACTTTTTTTTCCAAACACATCAATGAGATATGTAAGAAAGTACTGGGAAAAAACAAAGATGGAAAAGACAGCAATGCAATTACTTGTAAGTTTATCAAGAGTATAATTACAAGACTTGAATGAGCTGATTGGTTTTAGGATGTTTTCCATATCTAATCTGAGGCTATACAGTTGAACAAGTGGGCATGGAGAAAATAGCATCATGCTTGATTGTATTTTCCTCTTGACAGATGTTTCAAAATGTTTAGAAGTATCAAGAGATTATTCACAGTCAAATATTCATGTCTGATATTACTTTACTTAACATACTACTCATTCTTAAATTTGAAGTTAGGCTAGAAAGCCTTTGTGTGTTATATAGATTAAGTATTAGCATATAACTGGGAACTTGTTCCAACAAAGCTATCCTACTGTGTTCCTTCTGCTGTTTGAGCTATGATTTACAAAGAAGTTGCACCTACAAAGCAGAAAAACATTTGTAACAAACAACTCCATATACAACAGTTAATGAGTTTAACAAATATGGAATCTAAAAAGGGATGGAAGTAAACTTTTCTGTTGGCCTTGTAATATAAAATGTATGCCTGTTATGCAATAGCCAAACCTAATCCAAATATTTCTACTTCCCTGGGAAAAACCCCAGGGAAACAATGTATTGAGCAGCAGAAGTGCAGAAAATGCAAAAAAAAAAATCAAATTGAACTTTCTTAGGTGATTGCCATGATGTAAACAAAAATATACACACAAAAACTAGCTTTGCAGTAATGTGCTATGATGTTAAAAAAAACCCCAAGCAATGCAACTTTCTTTTATTTAATAGAAGAGAACAAGTTTAAGACTCAGAAAGTCCTACAATAGATTAAGTAAACGCATACATAAAAATATCCTGTTACTAGCACATATCAGCTTTTATAGTGAATGCTGCTATTCAGGTGCAAAACCCACCCCAAATCATTACCATTTCATCATTATTAACCAGTGAGAGCCAGCCTGTTTTTAGCAAGCTGAACTGTTATTCTGGTTTTAGCCTGCTTTGGGATCTGGTAAATTTTATTTATTTCAAATTTCAGTTCTATATTGCTTTGCTATTGATCCCAAACTTCTCCAAGTGGCAAGTCTATCTTATTTGGATGCCCTGAGGACAGTCCTCCAAGGAGGACTTTCCAGTTTCTCTTCAGCAGATATGTGGCCATGATTTCATGTCTGTAAGAAACAAAAGGGGTTTTTTGGGTTAGCATCACCATGCTGGACAGGAATATTCCAAGACACCACTGTAACTGTGCATGTGGGGAAGTGGCAAAGTTCTCATGAGTATTCTAAACAAAAGGACGTAAACACTGTATGCTTTTAAATGCACCCATACAGCACATACAGCTCTTCCCCTACCTCTGATCAGCCACAATGGTTAAAGGCATTTGTGTCAAAAAGAATTAAAAAAATAAAAGGAAGAATTAAGAACTATTACACAGAAGTCATCAAGGTACTCTCTAGCAGATTGGCAAGCTGGGCAAACAATTAGAATCTCATACAAAAGCAATTGAACAGATCCAGCAACAGCATAAACCATGCATATTGAACAGCCTGCCTGACAGGCACTTCTTAGGCTTTAAAGGAAATTACAGAACTCTTCTTAGTGTTTTCTACCATAGCTGTCTTGAAGACAGTGACAGTTTAAGGTTTGTCCCTTCCCTTGTTTATCTGGCTGTTGATTTTTAGTACTCAGATGTGCCTATATAGTTCTTATCCACAGCATCATATAAAGAACTAAATGCAGGAATTCATGTGAATGGGAAAACAAGCAAAAAAATTGCATCTGCATGGCCACAATGCTTGGCTGGGGGCACTATTCAGGGACATGTGTGCTCATCCAGTAAGTGAAACTACAAGCCCACCTGTACTTGTAGCAGCCAGGTGACAGTAAGTATCAGTGATATTCCATAGTTAGGACTGCATGATAAAATAGCCTGTATGGACTAGAATTTTTATCTTTTATGTTCCCATTTATTATTAACCTTGAGGATGAACTAGATTAGAATTAATTAAGCATTCTCTCATTTCTCCCTCGTGTCCTACAAGACCAAGGAAATAATTAAACAAATAAGTTCCTTGTTTAAACAAGGAAATTTCACAAAAGTTTGGATCTTGATTCAAATCAATATATTAAAGGAAGTTTTAACCAAAAGGAGATGAGTCTAGACATATGTAAAGGAGAGTTACCAGAGTGAGTGATGGTCCATTCTGATTATGACTTTCAGCTGTCTTGATTCTTTGCTAATGATCTTACATCTCCAAATGCATCCACTTACCTGACATAAAAGATCTTCATTCTTCTTTTTTATTTCTCTGAGCTGTCCTTTAATAGTTTCATTTTCTTGTTTTAGTGTCTGCACTTTCTTTCCTTTCCTTTTATTTTCATTTTCTAGAGCCTTCATTTCAGCAACCTGTTGCAAGGCAGTTAA
Organism: Bucco capensis; assembly: GCA_013396975.1. Classification (NCBI taxonomy): domain Eukaryota; kingdom Metazoa; phylum Chordata; class Aves; order Piciformes; family Bucconidae; genus Bucco; species Bucco capensis. Next base: position 104,832 of record VWZO01008459.1, read on the forward strand.
GCTCATTTCTTGTTGCATTTCTTGATACTTCTTTTTGTATTCATTAAGTTCAGCTCTCAGCTGTGTTACAGTGCACCTTTCAGTCTCAAGATCACTCTTAGCAGTCAGTAACAGCTGGTCATAATACTTTTGCTTTTCCTCCTGTAGATGACCTTAATGAGCGAGAAATAATCAAGATAGTAATTGGGAGGGAGGGGAGAATCACTTAAAAATCAGAACACCAAATCCTTGATAGCATTTTAAGCCATACTGATAGAAATCTACATTCTAGGCTATTACACAGTTCAGATTGGCATCAAGCTTTAAAACAGCTTTCAATACTTCTAATGCAGTGAAGTTCCTTCCTGAATACAGTTACTGGAAAACTGCAACTTGGCCTGTGTATAGTATTACGTGGTACAGCTTCTTCTTTCACTAACCCTTACGGCAATATTATATCCTTTGCCCTGACCACACAAGCTCCATGACCCACCCCACAGTTCTTATATGGCCTCATACATTATGCTGACACATTGGAATCAAGGCTCACACATATAAGATCCTCACTTCCAGATTTAGGCTCCTTAGCCAAGGTTCTGGCATTACTCCCTTCCCAGAGATATCCCAGGGATCTGATGGACTCTCCTTTAGCATTGTTGACTAAAGCCAGACAATCTTTTGCAGACCATCTTTTTAAAATTGTATGCCATCATTTACTTCTAAATTGTAAATAAGAGACTAGGATAGGTTTTTTTTTTTCATAAAAAAACACTGCCTTCTTGGCTAGTAACTGATAGTTAAAACTAAAGTTTGAAAAATTTCTGTTTGTGACCCAATAAAATTTTAATAAGTATGGAGAAAAAAAGAGACATTCTGTAGAAATTCAGTAGAAATATAAAATATACCTAGAAGCAAAACAAGGAATGCAGAATTTCACAGGCTTTGCTGATTTTTGTCACTGTAAATTTCTCGACTTTGATATTTTTTCTATTGAAGGCTTCTCCTCATTCTTCAAAGTATAATTTACGAGGGAGAGTTTCTCCTTGACTTTTCTCCCTCACCTCAACTATGAGCTAATCCCTACCTTCTCATTAGCAATGCTCCTTTACAGGGTGATGAGATCATTAGAGACAAAGTTTTTCCTTGGAAAAAAATTGTCACACCTACTTTCAACTTGTATAGGTAGGTTCTTAGAAACTTGGATTTCTCTTACTGTCTAGCTGCTTTAAGAGAGGAACTTAATTACACCCTTACTCCTAGCCTCCTGGCTGCTCTGATGACAAAGCTTTGCAGTAACTCCAGGTTACATGTCCTGGTGAGCTACTTGAGTCTGCCTCCCTCTAAACTACCATTCATAGATTTCTAAACAGCACCAAAACAAGATTATGATATTTTACTGTTTTCCATAAAGACTCAAGCAATAACAGAGAAACCAAACCACTGCACATGAATTACTAAGTGGCAATTATCTGTGAGCACACTCTTACTCCAGACAATTCTAGATTTAGTGAATTTATCTTGCAGGTCAGTTGCAATATTATACATACATATATATATACATACATATTTACATATACATATATATATATTTAAATATACATATATATATGTGTGTGTGTATATATGATTAAATCATATATAAGAAAAGCAAGACTAGTTCTTCTGTTCAATCTGATTTTATTCTACATGGTGGTCAAGCACAACTCAAGTCAATCTGAATGTGTGATATGGAGAGGGTGCTTGTTATTGAGGAACTGCATAGCATGGACATGAGCTAGAGGTGGCCAGATCTATACTGTGAAACACTGTTTTGCATAGGTGCCAAAACCTATCGCAGGTTTTCATCCTCTAACAGCTGTTCAGGTGAGTAAAGAATGTGTCAGTCTTGAGTCATTTTTACAATATTTATTTTGGAAGAAGGTAAATTTAAAAAATCTGATGCACGCCCAGCTAATAAATCCTTAATGCTACCACTATGTACGTTGAAAGTGTACTTTGAAGGATGGGAGACACGTATATTTGCCTCAACACTTTCCACAAACAGAGAGGTTACAAATAGAGTATCAAGGTTGTTAAAAACATCTTTGAAGCAGATAAGAACATGAAATACTGTCGATCAAGTAACACAGCTAGAAAACAGGAAGCAAAGCAGTTTTACTTAACCAGGTTTTACCACTAAGAAACCAAAATGTTGAGAAGGAAATCTTGATTTTGTTTATTTGTGCTATAATTTGTTTTTAGAAAACTTTTTCTAGAAATAATTATGGTTTGGGTCACTTTGGGGGAAAAAAATAAAGTTGATACCTTCTGAATTGCATTCTTTAGATTCCTGCTGGCTAACTATTTCTGACTTATGTTCAAGTTCAAAGATCCTTCCAAGCAATCCTCTGACATATGCTTCACGTTGTTGGTCATACAGTAGCCACTGCTGGTTTTTCTCAAGAGCCTTCAAGAAAAGGAACAGAACAACAACAAAAAAAGCCTCTGGTAATTTCTTAGAGTTTAAAAATATTAGTCTTATTTCTTACAAAAGTGAAAAGTTATATATTGTACAGTTTAAATTTAAGCTAGTTAACTCTGCTGGAAATAGTAGTAATATTCTCTGTACAATAAAAAACTCATCTTCATTTGGAAACATATGTCATTTAACACAAGTTAAAATTGCAGTAATATTAAATACTGATTAGCTTACTTCTTGGAATAGAAAAGTGACTTAAAAACAAAGGCTTTCATGAGTCAATACCCAGATTATGAAGAATTAACCTTTCAATCTTAAATATAAAAAAAACCCACCAGATCTTGAAAATGGAATAAACTAAAATTGTATCATTGCAACTTAATGTTTGCAAGGACAAGGACACAAATTTTATATCTGATTGGATCATAGAATTATTCAGGTTAGAAGGGACCTCAGGAGGTTTCTAATCCAAACTCAGGCTACCCCAGGCAGTGTCAGCTCTGAGGTCAGACAGGTTCCTTGGGTGTCCTGTTTTGTCAGCAACTGCTTTGTTCTGATATTCCAGGTAAGGTTTTTCAATGATGATGGAAACATCTTTTCTCTGTGAGTTTGTGGTTGTTTTTTTGGGTTTAGTTTAAACTGGTTTCTTGTCACAAAATAATTTTAGATATTATAGTTTAGAGGGAAACATACCCTCTGAGGTCTCATACTACCCAAAACTGTATACAGTGATAATTTACATTCTTACACAACTTGATTCAGATTATTAGTGCTTCCAGTGCTGTACAGGAAACTTACATCTTTCAGTTGTTTCTGAACTTCATAAAAATTAGTTGGAGATCCAGTGCTGTTTGTTACAGCTTCCTGCAGACAAAGAACAACCTGTTAGTATTCTTTAAAATAGATGGCTGAAACACTGAAGCTAGTCCTGTATAACCATTAATCTCATATAAATAGCATAAAAATATTTAAAAAATGGAAACTAGATGTATAGATGTGCCTTTTGTGTTTAAAGAACTTTATAGCATTTTTAAAAAAAAAAGTTATGTAGAAAACCTTCTCATAGATTTAAAATAAAATCCTCTAAGATATAGGACAAATATTTACATTTTATTTATTCCGTAACTCTGCAGCTCGTTATATTAAAGCATTTCCCAAGAAGACTACTATGTCTCCTCTGCTCAACTGCTATCTTGGAAGATCTGAAAGATGCAGGAGAGCTTCAGAAAAGTGAAGCTATTTAGGGTATTATTTAAACACATTAAAAGGTATTTGTTCTATTTCCACATCCTCATACCAGTCTGACAATAAGCCAGACCTATAGGAGTTGTTGGAGAAAAGCTAGAGAAAAAACAGGAGGATTACAAACATTTGGGAAACCACACAAGCCTGTCTGGAACCATAAGGATGTACTGACTGATTTTCTTAGACCTGATCCATAGCAGAGTGTTTAAAGTATGAGTCAGAGAGTTCTCTAGACTAAAACTAGAGAGGAGTTAAACAGTTATATTTCTTTCATAATCTGACATGTTTACTCACTACATGATAGAAAGCTTTTTTGAAATTGTGTAGATGTAAGTCAAAAGGAATATTAAGGAGATAACAGTGTAGATAGCTATCAAAATCCAAGCTACATTTTTCCAAAGTTTTCCTGTGATTTTTGGAACATGATTTAGAACAAGCTTTATAACTGAAAAAACAAACAAACACCAAACCAGGAGAACTTTGAATACAATTATTAAACTTTTGCACTTCCTAATAAAGACAGGATTTTGAGGTACTACAATTGCTCAGATATCTATATGTATGACCATTAGAACTCTGCCTCAGTGAAAACTTTCTCAAAACTGTCATAAGACGTTTCCATTTCAGAGTATACCTGCTACTCGTATGCCACCTAGCAGTTTCAAGCAGTATTGCTAGACTTGTTTTTAGTTTTGTCAAGACATTCATTCAAATCATCAATCACATTTACTTGTTATCTGTTGATAAACCAGTAAAAAATGTAAAAGAAAATTCTAGTTTTAAACAGATATTTTAGCATTCAGTCTAGATACCATCTCTCCATACAAGAATATTTCAGCATGCAACCCAACTTTGTAAGAAGATTAAAAATACATCCTATTTTCTAATAGATAGTGGTGCTTAGGCATCAATTCCAAGTTGAATTTAACTGTAAGCAGGTTAGACTTGGATTTCGCAATTGCAGTGTTTCTTCAGTTCTTACCTGGGATGCTTGAGAAGTACTGACTCTGTTCTCAAGCTCAGAACATTTTGCCGTAACAGTAAACAAATTAGATTTTAATTGATTACTTTCTTCCAATAGAGAAGAAAGTAACTGCTCTCTCCTTTCTGCTTCCTTTGCTTTTTCTTCGAGTAGACTTTGTAATAAGGAGACTTCACTATTCTTGTTTTTGGACCTAAGCTTGTCTTTGAGGTTTTGGATTTCTTTGTCCTTCTCTCCAAGAAGATGGTTGTGTTTTTCTTTTATTTTTTCAAGGGAAAGTATTTTCTAAATGAAACAGCACAAAAAAGGAACACAAATTAATAAGTGTCAGTCTATGCAACAAGTGCATTAGCAAGTGTACAATAGCTTGCAAAGATACTTGGAAAGGTTCTCAGCCTTTAATTAGCTGAGAGCATTACTTTTACTCAAAACTACACAGCACTACAGTGATCGTCTGAAATATTTCAAGTGATAGTAAAAGCAATCTGAAGTAGAACAAATAAGGAAAGAATGCAAAAAGCCAAATTTCACAGATTTGGTAAATACTTAATTTTGTGTATTAATACAGATCACACATCACAGGAACCTTAAAACACAAGCAGTACAAGAACTCTAAAATACTTCAAGTGAAGAGTTGGTGATACATTTCTTAGTGTGTTAGCATAATTAGTAGCTTTTAAGCACCAGCAGAGCCTTCTTGCAAGTGAAATGACAGTAAGTGAAGTTATAAAAGTAAGGCATACTGGAAAAGGGTCTTGTTTTCCAAATTATCTGGCCTTTTAGTTCCAAAATGTGCTTTAGTAGATATTTTCAACTGCCACCCTCTTTTCAGTAGGTCTCCAGCATTAGTACTGCATTTGAGGTACCCTGAGGCTCTATATAAGCTTCTGTTGTGATAGCATTTCATTTTCAATAACAAAGGCTGATGTTGAAATCCTACATGTTGACATCAAGTCATTAGAAGATGACAGAGAAACGAAAAGAAACCGGATTTTAAAGAGGCTCATTTAGGGAATGGTTGAAGATCACACAGTGCTTGCTAGAATTAAAATACTGACAATAAATAGTATGTAGCATATTTAAACATGCCTGTGGTTCTCCATCTGTTAACTAGGAACCCAACATTAAGTAACCAACACTGAGCAAGAAGCAAGCTCCACTAGACACAGAAAATACACTAAGGAATTCAGCCACAACAGTACACAAGCTGTCTAGTCATAGCTGGTATGCTATGGGTTAGCACTTCTCAACTGACATTATGGCACAGACACATGAAAAGCCTTACTACCAAAAGAAGTAGCCTAGAAATATTAGCATACCTAGTCTCCTTTAGTTGTATCCTCTGACAGCCATTTAAAGTTCTCATGAAACATTGAAAGTTTCCCTGTCCTGTGAAGCCTGACAGTATGTGACTTGGCCACACACTAAGTCTTCTTTCTCTGTAACCACAGGTTTACCTTGAATGGACTACAAGGCTTGGAAATGACAGTGTCTTAGTTTCTGTTGTTTGGTCGTAATGGAAGAATAATGTGGTGAACTAATTACAGTTTTTATTTACCAGTGGCTGAGTGGGAGCTTGAGAATGCAGTTCAAATGAATACTTAGCACTTCTTGGTATGTTCTTAGGCAACTGTTTGCAACTGCAATGTTCTTGGAAGGAAGTGCTCAAAATAATTCTCTGGGACCAACTGTTCCAAACAGTTGGACACGTGAGGACAAGTCATAATAGGCTATCTGGCACCTCTAGCCTCAAGCCTTTGTGTTTAACAGCTTTGTCAGATGAGAGTAATTTTAATAGTTCAGTCATCATACTTGAGAACAAAAGTTTCAAGCTAAAACAGTAGTGACATCAAAGTAAATCAAGTTTTAAAGAGGATTGGCATTTTGCTTACAAACTCAGACATACTCAGACTCACATTAACTGTGCACAATTAGGACATCACAAGTGTTAGTTCGAGTACAAGCATCCACCTCACCTCTAGGAGCTCCTTCCTTTCCGGATCAGTCATTTTGCTTTTCCCATTAACAGCTTCCTCCATTGATATTTTCAGGGCAGAGTTCTCCTGCTTACACTTCTCGAGATCACTCTCAGGTCTGCAGCTACCCCACTTTAAGTCGAATTTACCAATAATTATATCTTTAGCGTTCTTGAAATTCATCTTTAAGTACCTGTAACAAGTAAATGTTGCGTTACGGAACAGCAATCCCTTATACTTGCCGGGACATGACTTGTGACAGTTTTAGTCACGCACGGGCAGCGTAGGACTTCACTGGCTACTGCTGGCTGCTCTCGGATCAGGCCGCGAGGAGCAAATGGACTCGTGAGCACCCGAGGTCACGTCGAAATAACGGTCTCTACGCACCGGCGCTAGTTGTTCCAACCGACTCCAGTCTCGCTCCGCTTCCGGGAGTTTGAATCCCGCGGCTTCAGCATCATCACTTCCGCCTGGAGGGCTTCACAGCCGAAGCAACGGCTACGGCGTCTCTAATGGGTCAGAAATTGTGGAGGGAGGGGTTACAGACCGCTTCCGCGGAGACACTGGGTGGAGGCGGCTGAGGGAGCAGGCCTGGGCGGGGCTGGAGGGGCACTTGCAGCCAGGCGCTGGGTGACCACTAACGGCCCGTGGGGCACTGCCAGATTTTCCGCGGAGTGCCTAAGGGGAGGGTACTTCTTGGCTGTCCAGTGCCATGGGACGTTTTATTCTCCCCGCTTACTTTTTCTGTCCCAGCACATGTGCTGGCGGCTGGCAGCGGCGTGGCGAGGGCGGCCCCAACCCTGCCGAGTGCGACTGTGCCCTTGTGAGTGGGCTGGAGTCCTGTCTGCTTTCCCTTTGCGAGGCCTTTATTGATTTTCTCTCTGTGAGAGGATTATCTATTTGTCATTAAAGGGTAGTAGTAGGAGGGGCGGTGGCAGGTGAGCAGGCGTCCATGTTGCTTCCTGGCAGATAGCTCTCTTCACCCTGCACGACGCTTTAGTTTACTTGCCATTTGGGCAGAATGGGTAGTTGCTGGTTGGCGCAGCAAGCCTGTCCTGGGGCTTGGGCCATGCACCAGCTGGGGAACTTGTCCGGGCCTGGGATGGGCTAGGGCAGAACAACCTGCTGCAGCTTCTGGGTCCCGTCCTCTTAGTGCTATGTCTCATGTCTTCCTTGTTCCTTCTGAAATGTGCTAGCTTTAGATTACTTCCCCAGAGGTCCTCTTCCTCAGCTACCCAAAATCTAACCATTTTAGAAGTGATGAATGGTCTGTCTTGGCTTTAAGACTAATAAGCTAGCATGTGACCATATAATAGCTAGGCTGAACTTTGTCTACATTATGATTCATTTTGCTCCATCTTGCTGGCTTCCCCTCTCATCTCTACTTAAAAACATATTTTGCACTGATACTGTATATCATTTGGTTTTTACATGTGTTTTGCAGCTGAGAAGAACTGCTGGAAAGCTGAACATGGCATAGCTTAGAGCAAAGAGTTCTTTTTACTCCTGTAAGTTTTACTTAGTTTCATTTATGCTAGAGTCTACCGCATGTATTTAAGTTAAGATAGAATTTTTACAGGCCTCCAAACAATAGAGAGGGTCTGGTTGCGGTTTTTTGCAAGTAGTTCCTTATTTTTTGTCTATATTTTTGCCCATCCGTGTGTATTTTAATAATTTCTCAAGAGATCTTAAAAAAGTCAGCATGTAAAATGCGGAACGTGTATTAATTATTCTGTGGGAAACGTAGTTGTTCCAGAGCACGACTGGAGGGGGAGCACTTAAACTATTTTTTAAGACTGTAGGTATTTTGTGATTATACACTGGCACGGAGGCAAACTGAAAACATTTACAAATAATGAAGCTCTAAAAAATTAAGAGGAAAAAATATAAGCTATCGTGAAATGTAGTACCTTGTAGTATCTTGAGTTCTGGAGTTGTGATTAATATTCATGTTGCTTATGCTTTTTCTTGCCTTGGTTACTTGTTAGAGATTTATCACACAGCTTAGGAATAAAAGCACTCTTTTTTACACTTGCCTGTTGGTGGATTTCACTATCGAGAGCCTTTTTTGTGCAGCAACACAGAACTTGGTGTCGATTTACATATACTTCTTTTTTTTTTTCCATAGCCCTCAGTAGCTAGTCCGTCATAGACCCACCCATAGACCTTCTTTACTATAAACCAGCTGTTCCCTGCCTCGTCTTCCTGCTAGCATTTCGGTTCAGAAGTTAAGGAGTTTGAAACTTCAGACTTCCTTGAATTTCTTTGGTAACAATCGACCTTTAGCCAAGACTGGAAACAATGCTTCGGGTGATAGTGGAATCTGCTACCAATATCCCTAAAACCAAGTTCGGGAAACCAGATCCCATTGTTTCTGTTATTTTTAAAGGTAAGGAAAACTGGCATAAATGTACTCAGGGAGAAGGTTTTCTGAAGGTTAGTGCCCAATGTCGTATTTGAAAAATCTGTGAAACTATGTTCTCCTGAAGTTACATGTGATGTAACTTTAGGGAAGACTTTTTAATTAGAGAGACATGAGTTACCTGAATGAAGTTTGAACTGGGCGGAGTGCGCTGGCCAGCAGTGCTTCGGTTTCAGGATCCACGTTTTACAAGCTTTTGCAATGGCTTAGCACTTTGCTTTAAAAAAATCAAATTTAACTGCATAGAAAAATCCCCTTTTAATTTTGGTATTGAAGATTACCTTGTTGTTTTCCATTTGAAAAAATCATTCTTCTATCAGGAATACTTTTCACAGCCTCGCCTCACCGCTACATTAAATTTTATTGTGACTGGCTTATTGTTACTACCAGCATGTTGAAAAACAGTAGTACCACTATGGAAAGTGTTTGGATTTAGGTTTGGTTATTTTTTACAAGCTGAATTGCACTTTAAAATTTTGCCTGTTGAAATTATTTAATTTTAAATGAAGATTTAGTATGGGGAACCACATTCTACACTTTCATTGCTTTTTAGGTGCATATGGAACAAAAAGAAAACAGTGTGATAAAATTAGCATTTATGTTGAAAGCTAATTATATTTTACAGTAAATTCTACCTGTTGCCATCATTTCCTCACTTGGCTAGAGTAAAGAAACTTGATTTCAAGTATTCATTTATCTTTAAGGTACAGAAACCTCCAAGCAATTTTGGATCATGTAATACATTAAACCAAACTGTGACAGCTGGTCATTTTAATTCCTGGTGACTTGTTCTTAACTGTGCACTTAAAATGGAAAGAGTTTTCCTAAAGTATGAAAAAGGATGGCAATGGGTTTGCCACCTTTAGAAACCAAATCTGAAATCATGACATTTAGCTGGAGGTAGGAAAAGGACAAGACAGTGCATGTCCAGTATCTTAACTTCCACAATGAGTAGTTTTCAGATACTTTATTTCAGCATCAGAAACATGTGATATCATTAAATTTCTTTTCTTCCTCTTTTCAAGTTTGCTTTTTTTATCCCCCTGTGTGTTAGGGCAAGTGGCTGAGGCTGACTCAGTAGCTTTTGGAACTTCCTAATTCTTAAAATATGATTTTATTTGCCCTGCCCTGTTCTGTTTGTTTCTGTGGCTTCTTAATCATTCATGTTCTCTTTCCAGTTTCTTGCTTTTCTCTGTTTTCCTGTCACAGTTCTGCCTTTCTGTGTTAACCTCTGTTCCTGCAGTTTCTTGTTCCAGACATGGTTTATGCCTTCACTGCTTTGTGCCTTAAGTATCTGTTTAATTCCTCCTTGTAATCTTTAGTTCCTACTCTGTGCTCTAATGCAATTTAGTTTTACTTAGTAAATATTACTTCCAGATTTATTTTTTTTTTCTTCTGCCTTGCTGAATTTGTTTCTCAGTCCTTCAGTTATCCAGATACTGGAGCTGGGCAACAGACATTAAAGGAATGAGTTTATATTTACACTTCATGTGCTGTAACTGAGATTTTTAATGTTCACAAATACTCTTAACCATTGCCTTATGTAAAACTTCATAATTGTGACAGTCTTTCAGCAGGATGTTTAATTTCTCATTATACCTGCCACTTATTCATGTTGTTTTACTGCATAGCAACAGCTGGATTTTTTTGCTTTCTGTCCAGAGTGATTCAAGGGGGTCAGAAAATATCAGGCTTTTGCCAGCTATTAAGCAGCTCTGATTTAATTTGTAAGTGAAGTGCCTTGTTGCCAGGTGCAGTGGCATAGGAAACATACCTGAAATATGTTGAACTTCTGACTGGTCATGTTTGCAGATGTTTTTACAGCCTATTCCTCCTCAGTCTGTTAGTGTATAGAGATGGGAAACCAGTCTTATTTTTGAGAAGGTGTATGTCAAAGAGCAGCAGTCTTCAACAGTAGTCCATACCCTCTGTAGCTCCCGGGGGACATAAAAAAAACCCACAGGGAGTTAGTTTTCCAGACTGGGAAATCCTCAGGCATTTGCAGGACTTTGACCATAGCCCTGCAGTAGATTATCATGTTCTTGTTTGACTCTGGAGTGTTCTTGTAGAAGTCTTGGAGACAGAAAATTACTGTGGAATTTGACATTTCATTAAACAGTGTTTTTGTTTGTTAGCTTTTTCAAGCTGTAACTTTTGTAGCTTTTGCTGATGTCAGGTTCAATAATTTTAAGACTTCAATGAAAACACATTATCTTTCAGGATTAGAGCTTTATGGCTATGCTGTGAAGAAAAAGGCCATGATCCTATAACTTTTAGTATATGACTCTGCAAATACTTTGTGTTAACGCACATACGTTACTGTAGTTTTATATATGTATAGAATAGGCTTCATCAAATATGTGTAACTGAGCTATTGGTAGACTACACAGTCAGTATAGTTAATATAGTCACATATATTAGGTACATATTAAAAGGAAATGGGCAGCTGTTTCTGTTGTGATGTCTTATTTACAATAGAATGGTTTTGTGCAAGCATTTAATTTTTTTTACACATTTATGTTTAGTCCAGTGGGATAGAACTTTTATTTACTTAAGAACAACTCACTGTTTAAAGAGAACTACACCCTGAGAGTAAATGAATATTGCTGTCTGGAACTGGGTGCTGTTACTGTAGAATTCCGAGTTCACCATCACTCTACACAAGACAAATTGTTAGTCAAATTTGTATGAAAAACTGTTGCTGGTTGCTAAAGCAGCACTAAATGGTAAGGATTAAGCCAGTACAATTCTTTTGGTTTGTCAGATATACCAAACTGGAGAAAAATGTGTCAGATTCTTGTCTTTGGGTATAAGAACTGACGCAGTTGCTTATAGGTGTGGACATTTAGTATTTTGGTTGTTCCTTTTGATTGCCTTATTCGGCTTTATGCATTTAAAGCTGATGTGAAATGACATTCAGTTTGATTGGGTCAATCTGAATAAAGTTTCTTTTTCCATTTGTTTTTAATATAAGAGCTTTCCAGCAGGCCTGCAGTAGTTAGTTCATCACGATGTTAGTTTATAGTTCAGTGTGTGAAAGAAAAGAGTATTAGTGTGTAATTATTCACTAAATTTATATTTTCTGTTTTGCAGAGAATTAAATTACCCTAACTTTAATTTCCTAGTTTTTGGAGGTCTGCTCATTTGATCCTGTGTTTGCTGCCACTGTGCAATCCTAATTCTTCATTCACAAATGTTTTATGGAAGACTTAGTGAACTGAAATGTGATTCTCCCTTGAATTTTATAAGACCTAACACTCTTCTAAAAGATGTTTGCTTCTGCTATTCCCCACCTGCTGAAACTGGTAAAAATGCTAGTTATAATAGAAGAAAAAAAATTAAAGTGTAAGCATTGGTTGTTTTGCAATACTCTCATTATCTTTCTAATGGTGGAAATAAATAAATTGAATAAATCTTTTTGAACACTGTCATCTCATTGATTATCACTATATTCTTATATTAATTTCCAATTGAGAATATTAAATAACATGTGCTGTGGTAGTATAATGTCTCCTGATGTGATTTACAGTCTTGGCTACTGTAGCTGTATTCATTACCAGCAGAGGAAGGCAAACAAGGACTTGAAACTTAAGTGAGCTCCGGGAATAACTGCAGAGTCCATCTTACTCTGCTTGGCAAAGATTTTTTTGTTGTTGTTGAGAAGAAACCTCTTTGCCCAACAGTTTAACCTACAACAACAACAAAAACTCCAGTGCACTAAAAGAATGATAAAAAGTGTAATAAAAAAAAGTCAGTAATGTGAAGAAAATGCTCAAGAAATGTGAATGCTACACTAAAATTACAATTAAAACCCAATGTAAGCTGTTTTCCAGTGTTTTACATCCAACTTTCACACAAATGCATAACACGAAGTTTTTTCTTAGTATAGTCTAGAATATGCATATTGTTAGTGGAATCATTGATCTTACTCTTATTTCTATGAAAATGGGTCATCTAGAGTGGAAACTTTTACTCTTGGTCAAGAATTGCCTTGACTGTTGTTGAATCTAGGGCTTTCCTTGCCTTACATAGTTACATTTGAGCTTAGGCAGGGATGATAGGACCTTATCTGTAGGTTCCATCATGGTCATATCTGTGATTCACTATCTCACATCTTTTCCTTAATTCTCAGCTCCTGTTTTTAGTGAGAGTACCAGTGCCAAATCCCAGATATTCTGGGATATTCAGTTTTGAAAATGCTTTGTCTTCTAGTAGATAACATGAAGTTGGATTACTTCTACTAGCATGTTAGTTAGTTCTTTGTTCTGCAAAATACAAGTCCACAGGATGGTATGTTATGAATGTTCTTTCCTTTGTGGTATGATGTGAGTCAATATCCTGTATAAATTGTAGACAATTCCTGTTACATAAATGTGAGTCAGTCCTTGCAATTTGCAGTATGGGCTGAGGTTTCTTTTCTTTCAGTACATCTCGCTCTCATCCAATATAAAGAGCCACCACAGCCTGCAGCTTGAATAGTGGATATATGAACTTGCCCATGTTGTGTGTCTTTACTATTGCTTCCCAGACCTCTACAATGTTTTTTTGGCAAAGTATAGCCATAACTGAAAATAAGAAAAATGCTATTACCTTTAAATTCAAGGAGCATGTCTGAAACTTAGCTTTCTTATGGTGGCTGATCTGTTTTATAGATCAGTTCACTGACTGCACTTAAATATATCCATTTATTATCACTAATATATCTAATATCTGTTTAGAGAGCCAGCTGCACTTAAATATATCCATTTATTACCACTAATATATATAATATCTGTTTAGAGAACTGGCTGTTTACCAGTGTTCTGCTGTGCTTCTGAGTGTCCTGTCAAGATTTGTTCTGCATCAGATTTGTGTACATATAGTGCAACTAAAATCTAAAAATAAAGCTGTTGGATACTACTTGCTTTGAATCTGTTGTAAGAGCAGAATTTTATTTCCCCTTTTAATAGGTGTGGAGGTCTGCAGAGGGCCTCTGCAACACTTGAGTTGTATCATTCCTCTCAGGAGAAGGAATTTGTGTTTAAATGCCACACTATGTGATTTACACTACACCCCACACTCCCATGATTTTTGTAGGTTACCCAGATGCAAATTTTGCCATGAAGTATAGAAAAATTGTAGTTTTTAGGCTAAGTAAATGTCAGTGAAGTTTTCTGTGTAACCTCTGGAAACCAATTTTTCAGGAAGGACTGCATTTCCTCTTATATGCATGTATATTTCTGCTAATATTTGCTCATTAAAGCAAAAAGTGCTGACAGTGTAACCCTATCTTAAGTTTTTTTTTCCTCTCCCAAGTGGTTTTATTTCAGAGCTAAACACTTATAAGTATTTTGTAACTCAGGTATGGTAAATCTGTAACACATTTCTTTACTAATAAAATTCATCACTGAGGTTAGTGATTTTTTAGTCTGTCTTCTTTTATTATTAATGAAGTTGCAGTCAAGGGTCATAAAAGATTGAGAAACCTAAAAATTAATTTTGCTTTTGGGGAATATATCTAGCTGCGTTTGAACAAAACAGAATAAGAAGTCTGAACTACTAAAATTGCCCAGGGGACTTTTTGATCATAAAATGTGCAGCTACTGGAAGAGACTAAAAGCACTGAAACACTTGGTTTAAAGTTCAAACTTTCTTTTGAAAAGTGAAAGAAAAAACTGTGATATTTGTGTAGTGCTTTAGCAAAAACAGATCTTCACATTTTGTTTCTATTTGCAGATGAAAAAAAGAAAACCAAGAAAATTGACAGTGAACTTAATCCTGTTTGGAATGAGGTAATTTTTTAAAAAATTAATTCTTAAGTCTTTATTAAGACAAAATGCTTGTAAAAATGATGAGTCAGTTTCTGCAGTTGTGAAAATCTGTTAGAAGCAGGAACTAGTGATGTGTGTTCTCTCAAGGTGTTAGTAAATGCAGGTGAATGAATTAATCTTGTGGCATGTATTACAATCCGTTAAGTAATGTTTATATGTAGAAGTAGATGAGTATCTGGTGACTTTGTGTCCTGATTTTGTTCCTTGTTACTTTGGACCAGATAATATTCAGCCATTGCTTAGCTATGTGTATGGAAACTTAATCTGATTTTTTTTTATATACTAAGAAAGAGCCCTACAGAATTAGAATGAATCATGTATTGAATTTCCTCTTGGTTGATTTGTAGGACTGGTCCTATGTTGCACCTTTTTCTTGGGGAAAATATTTTTTGTAGGTTTTTTTCATAAACAGAAATGGAAGTTAAATAGTATTCTTACATTTTGTAATGAGGAACACAAAGAAAGGGAACCTACAAATATTCATCTAAATTCAACAGCAACTGACCAAGCAGAATTGCAAGGGAATATTATCAGATCATATGAATGATAAGAAAATTCTGATGTTAGTGTGAGGAAGTGGAACTGCAAAAGAGATTATGGCTCAGTATTAAACAATTCAGTTATTTTTCTGTTATTGTTACAAGCACGAATGTGAGCCAGCAGTGTGCCCAGGTGGCCAAGAAGGCCAATGGCATCCTGGCCTGTATCAGGAACAGTGTTTTCAGCAGGAGCAGGGAGGTGATCATGCCCCTTTACTCAGCTCTGGTGAGGCCTCACCTCGAGTACTGCGTCCAGTTTTGGGCCCCTCACTACGAGAGGGACATTGAGGTGCTGGAGAGGGTACAGAGGTGGGCTCCCAAGCTAGTAAAGGGCTTAGAACATAAGCCTTATGAGGAAAGACTGAGGGATCTGGGCCTGTTTAGCCTGGAAAAGAGGAGATTGAGGGAGACCTCATTGCTCTCTATAACTACCTGAAGGGAGGTTGTAGAGAAGCAGGGATTGGTCTGTTCTCCCTGGTGGAGAGTGATAGGACAAGGGGAAATGGATTGAAACTGCGCCAGGGGAGGTTCAGGTTAGATATTGGGAGGAATTTCTTTCCTGAAAGGGTTGTCAGCCATTGGAACAGGCTGCCCAGGGAGGTGGTTAAGTCACCGTCCCTGGAGGTGTTTAAGAGACAGGTGGATGTTGCATTGAGGGACATCATTTAGCAAGTTGATAGGGCTGGCACAAAAGCTGGACTCAATGATCTTTGAGGTCTCTTCCAGCTGCAACTGTTCTATGATTCTATGTTCTCAGATTTTTAACTTTGCTTTGCAAATTTAGGCTGGTCCCTCACTAAACAAAATTTATTTCTGAATAATTTTGTTGTATACGCTATTCTGCTGTTAATTGATTTACACATGACTTATTATAATTTGATTTTGCTCCATGTTTTTGTTCAGATTCTTGAATTTGACTTGAAAGGAATTGCTCTGGATAATTCATCTTCCCTGACAATTATTGTGAAGGATTTTGAAACAATTGGACAAAACAAGTATGTGTTTGCTTTGTTTTGCTTTGTTTTTCCCCCCTATTAAACACAACTTTCAATAAAGAATTCCAGGGAAATCAGGGGAAAAAAGCAACTGTTATGTGCTGGAGAGAAATGATGGATGTAGTACAGTGGTTTCTGATGTAGTACCTACGTGTAGCCTATAAGTCAATTGGCTTTCCATCCCTCACTGGTTGGATCACTACTCTGAAGCAAAGTGTCAGCTTTCATTTTATACTTAATTTTAGACATGCTGAGCCTAAATTCAAGAAACATTTTTGGCATTTTAGGTAGGAGTCGGGTAAAATTTAGATCCCTTCGCCTATTACTGTCATTTGAAAGCTGCAGCTGCCATATTTCAGTTGGTCTTCATTGTAATAAAGTCCTCATGTAATTAGAGTTATACCACTACAGATACCTGGTGCAAGTTGTCACCTTGTAAAATGGTGCAGGGCACTACTAAAGTCTACTATACATAGTAAGTGTCCAGAAAATAGTTCTGAAGAATTCTTAATTGGCCTTCTCAGAGCTCAGCTAACACAAGCTACTAAAAGTTTCAAAATGCAGTTAAGGCTCTTAACTTCCTTTAAAAATCTCCCCAAGAGGCTGTATTTCGCATCAGTTATTTGATCCTTGCCTAGGAAGAGGGAAAGCCCAAGTTCAATTTCCTATCTTGTCTGCAGGAATTGAAGTCCTAGACTCATCTCTTGGGAGACTAACTTAGTAATCAGGATAAATATGTTGGATAAAATACAGAAACTATTTTGGGAATGGAATCTAGCTTTCTGTTTTTTTGAGTGTACTAGCTAGTGGGGTCTACTGTACTCTTGGCCTGATGAATCATGAGCTCTCTGCACAGTCATTAAAATGTTTGAACTTGAAAACAAAAGTAACTTGCCCAAGATAAGAACTCTTTTTCAGTGTCAGATGTGAGAGTAGATTCTCCCACACTGCATAAGGAAATTAATCTGTCTCTAATTGTTGTCTGAATGTTATAAGCCTCAGGCTTGTTGCATATATAGATTTGCAATGCTGTTGCTACCTCCTTTTCTGGTTATATTTTAAAAACATGGATTGAGGATTTTTTTCTTTGGTTGGTGGTCTGAGGTTTTTTTGTTCTGTTTTCTTGTGGGTTTTTTTTTAAGAAAATGCAGTTTCATGTTCAGAGGGTCTTCTGTGAAAAGTAAATTGAATAACTTCAGCAGAGGAAGAAAAATGGATATCTAGCTTCCCATTCCTTAGAGGAGGGCTTTAGACATAAAAATGGGGTGAGAAGCCACTGAGAATTGCCTTTTCTGACATTCATTTCTTGCAAAGGAAGAACAGGGACTCCTATCAGTAAAGGTTTTAAAGTATAAGTCTTCAGCAAACAGAAATACCCATTTTTGTGATGGGTAACATGGAGGAATTTAAGGCATTTTCCCTCCTGCCCTGCTGCTGTTCTGGTTAGTGCATGTCAATAGGCTTGAATCCTACTCTAAAAGTCTAAACTCTACCTGTGCAGTATGTATCTATATACCTAAAAATGGGGTTTGCATTTTTCAGGCATCTAAAAATCAAGTAGCATGGGATCTAAGGCCGCGGATATTTTTGTGTGTGGTCCTTTTTTCTTTCTTCATTTATGAGAAGCTAAAGGAAAGTTTCATTCATACAGTTGTTTGTTGAGTTCTCACTACTCACACAAAAACTTCATGTAGCAATAAGATGCTTAGCTTTAATAACTTTTATTATTATAGATTTTAGAGAACTGAAGATAAACAAATAGTAACTGTCTCTACTTATGCCTAGGATATCACACAAACCAAATAATTTCCTTCAACTAAAAAATGAAACATATATCTAGTTTTTCTACACATGAAGTGATTACAGTGTAAAAGAGGCAGAGAGTGTATGATTTTTCTGGAAGTGGAGAGGTTTTTTTTAGTTTCCTTTTGCTGTTGAAGGGGCTGAGAAAGGAGCCACCTTGCATTGAGGTTTCTGTCTTTATATGAAAGGAGATGACATCACAAAAGTTTCAGAGTACTGAAATGCTGTCAGTGTCCCTATTGGCATTTAAAAATTTTTTGTAGGTTTATACTTTTACAGAATAGGAATATATAATATGTAAACATGTAACTGAGGTGTTTTGTTTAACGTTTAAGAGTAATGTGTGTATTTTTTCCTTTTTTTTTTTTTGCTAGCACTAGATTGTTCCTGTGAATTGACTTGATTGGACCCTTTGGCTGTGGCCATTGAAAAAAATTGTTACTGTCAAAAATTAAACTGGTACATATGGGAACACTAGAATTCAAGTAATTCATATTCTGTTAAAAGGCATAATACATAAGCATAAGTAAAGCTGGAGGATACTTCCTGTCATTTTAACTTGGACTTTGAGGTTCCTGCTGTATTTCTGATGAAACAAATACATATCACAGTCTCTAACAGTCTCTTTTCTGAACATAAGATGAGAGAGGTTCAAAAAAACCTACCGCCACCAATAAACCATATCTGGAGTTTTGTAGCATTTAAACTTTAATATCAATACTGGAGGTGTACAGGATACCTCAAAGCAATACATGCAGATCATTTCAGTGAAGAAGGCATAACGAGCAGTGGAAATTATTAGCAACCTCTTATATTCTCCATGCTATTTGTTTTATGACTTGTCACACACAAATAAATCTGCTCCCTAAGGTCAATTGCAGGAAAAGGGTAAGGTCTTGGGTGGCAGCAAGCTAATCAGAAAGTTTTGTTTTAGATAGCCTGCAGCTAGGATAGTGTGTATTGTGTTGTGTTGAGACATGCTTGTACCAAAAGCTCTGTCAAAGTCTAAGGAGTTCTTCCTTAACACACATAAGAAGATAAAGTTTCATCAACGTGTTTAATCTTTAGCTATCCCATAGTGGTTAAGATCTGCCTATCTCTGTCAAATCATAGGATTTTTGTCTAAAAGGGTAAATATATGCATTTGGACAAGCATCACTCATAGAGATTTGGTTTTAATCTGTCCAGAAAAAGAAAGAACAGCTTGTCAAAAATAGGATGCCAGTTCCCTACTTCTTTGTATAAAGTGCTAGGTTTTAAACAACGATCTACTTCTCTACTGTGCTCTCTGCCTCTCTTTTCTGCCAATGCCAAGTGGTGTTGGCTGTTGCTGTTTTGAGAGGAGGTATGATATCACATCATCTTTTATTTTCTCTTCTTTTTTTGTGGCAAATTTGGATATTTTACTACACTGAGCTAGGTCTGCATCCATATTTATTGATACTAGTCCACTTCCATTGTTAGCTTCTCTTTACTACTATGTGCCTCCTCTGAATATGTTGTAAAATCACTGTGAGTCAAGCCAGTCCCCTCACATCTCTCATTCTGAGATTTATGTAGGTCAATAAAGTAGGGATATATTATATACCTCTGACTTCAGGGAAATCACAAAACTTGACATAAGAAAGCTTGCCAGTTATCAGAATTTTTTAATGGATTTTATAACATATCAGAAAATAAAAGTGCTTATCTAAAGCCCCTAAAATGTTTTCCTCTGCACCTGGGTTCCAAGTCAAGCAGGCATATGTGGTGGGTTTTTTTCAGATTGTGTTTGTATTGTGGATGTATTTGTACCACTTAACTCCCAGCTTCTGCAAAGGCCTCTGTTTTGGTTGGATTTAGCACTGGAAGTTGTCCACTACTGATTCTGTGTACAATTTTAAAAGTAAACTAGTAAAATTCTTTGGGAAAGTGACTTGGAGCTGTGCAAAAAATATTTATAGTCTATACCAAAGACAGAGCAACACCTTCAAAGAAATGCTCTTTGAAAACAAATCCTCAATAAGCTGCCACGTATTTGCAGTGTGTGATGTCTTTGGAAGGGCTATTGGCATGGAAACAGGATAAGGGGTTGAGAAAAGGGAAACACATTAGTAGGCTTCCTGAATATATCAGGATAATAGGAAATGCCATCTTGGATTTGTTTTAAAGACACAAAGCACTGTAATAGCAGAAGAGATTTGGTATTAATGAGCATTCACATTTAGACAAAGGAGCATATGAAAGAGGGAACGTGGAATAAGTTTCCCACATATTACTTGCATGTATGTATAAACTGTATTTGTGTAGAGTTACTGATTCTATCTACTAATCCTGAGTTTGAGAGAGATTTAGCACTACTGTATCATAATTTTGCCATTCTCTCACAGCATCCTCTTTAAATACTTCAGAAAAAGTCTATAGTTAGATACATGCCTGAAATAATGTGTCACTCCAAAAAGATGCTTGATGGAAAAAAGTGTTCAAATTACACTCCCTTGCTTTGTCTGCATTCTGTGTCTGCTTGGAAAATGGAGTATGATGCCTATCTAAGGTCCTTACTACTAAGAACTATTATAATGACAGTTTAAGAAAAAAGGGGGGAGATGGGAGAATGAGGGCTGGACTATATTGTATTAATTTTTACGTGTAAATTTGATGTGGTTAATGATCTGAAGTCTTTCAGAGGTAAAGGCTCATTATCTTAGAAACCTGCAATGTGCTTTTGACATTATAAATGAGTAGACCCATTAACTAGGGAGGTGTATCTGGTGTTTAAGCTAAGTGGGATTTGAGTCTAAACCAATAATCTTTCCTTTAGAGGTTAATGTTTTTATAGATGTTACTTTAAAGTCTAGATTGAATTGGGATTTAGTTTTTGAGTGTAAAGGGGACTGTGTCACCCAAAGAGCACTGAAAAAGAGGATTGCTATTGCTATTTTCAAAGTAGAGACAACTTTTACTCCAACATTCTGCCAGTATTCTTTGTTGTAGTGTAGGCTAAAAGCAGAACAATGTGTTTCTCATCCAAACTCCCTCTCTCTGGCTGCTCACTCACAAAGCTCCTAGCCAGTACATACTCTGCTATTCCATGCATCATTACTCCTGACTAGTTTTGGGAACCTGGTCCGTTGCTGCAACTAAGAGGTGACTACAGAACAAATACTCCCCTCTAAAACAACACAGCAGATGATTGCAATATAATTCATGATTTGTTACAGCTCCTAGAAACTTACATAGCTGTTCATCCAGCCCATTCTTACACTAACTCAAGAGGAGAAGCACAGGGGATATTTTTCTCTTTTTGCGTTCTGCCAAAACACTGAACTCATTGCTTTGGCATGTTTCTGTAAGTCAAGCCTGAAAGAACATCTGAACATTTTTCAGTTTCTTTTTTCCCTGGAGATAGAATTTACTGCTTCATTTACAGGATCACTGAACTTTTGCAGGTAGATGATGAGTGCTCTTCATGGCAAAAAGACACAGTAATTGGAAAGATAAAGCAAACCACAGTGACGTGTATGCAAACAGGCCGTCAGAGGAATAAGCTTGAGAGGACTCATGATCCCTGCTTAGCTAGATTTTCCAGCAAAAAGATGTTTGAAAAGACAACACATCTGTTTTCTATTATGTCTAATACAGTAGAAACATTTCAAACTCTCGAAACACAAATCTTTATACAGTTTAAAAACAAACAAAACCCTCAGTAATGTCAGTTATCCCTGTGAAGTTAAGAAAAAAAAACTATTAACAGGAAGGTACAGTCATGTTTAAAGGAAGAGATTTTCATTCTATTTGAAAGAGTTGGAATTATGTGTTTCCCCATGTTCTTTGCGTAGTTAGTAACCTAGCAACGCAGAGGAAAAACAGTTTGGGCACACCCTTTTCTCAAGCAGAAAAATGCAGCCACAAATCAACAGTGCAGCAAATTACTTAATCAAGTTTAGGTATTTTCTGTAGTTAAAAAAATTCCAGATTGTTTGAATCCTCCCACAGCTGGCCCTTTTACATGGATTCTTTTCCAGATGAGTGGTTCTGCACATAATTGCAGGTTTTCCTTGCATACATTTTATGCAAGATCCAGCCTGGTTAAAATTCAGTTTTGAGGTTTTCTGCTTTGTACAAAATAGTTTCCATGCTTTGTTTCTTTTTTTTTTGTAAATAAGAAGAATTTAAGTTCGTGACTCTCAGGATATTAAGCCCAGTATTAAAATCACTGGGCTTTCACTAGAAATAGCGTGTAAGCAGCTGGAGGATGTGATATGCTAAAGAATCTAGCATAAATTGCTACCTTCAAACAAAGAAGGAGCAATAAAATGCTTGGAACTGTAAATTAGTATTTCCTGATCCCGGAATGGGTTTGAAGTTTCACTTCTCTTGGTTATTTGGGCAGCTAACAGGAAGTACTAACAGATTAATTAGCTTTGGCACAAATGCAATGCTGTGTTTAATAGTCGGTCATCAGTAAGTTCATTGATTTCATATAGACAAACCAAGTATTTCCTTTTGATTACTGGGAGTAAAGTATCATAGGCCTAGTACTGATAAGGTAAATTTGAAGTGGTTTGAAGTCTTCTTCTAAATGTGGACTTTGCATTATTCTTTGGTGTCTTGTTCAGTGGTAGACCAGAATGTTTAAATTGCCTGTGGCAGAACAGAATAATATACACGTTTAGCTGTCTACTGCCAAAACAGCTGATGAACAAAAGGTATGGGGATATATTGAGCTATCCTGAAATCAGAATCTGTCCCACTTGATGTGGTCAAGAGAGCAGTCTGATCTGAAATTAAACAGGCAAATATTGTTTGCCTAGGCAAGAGGAAGAAAGCTGAAATGGCTCTAGCAAAGAGCAGTGTCCTTTGATGATGAATAGGTGATGGAATCTTTTCAGCTGTGCTGGAAGGAAAGGACTCCTTGTCACCTTGAAAGTCATGACTTCAGAGGGAGATTGCTTGCAGTCATGCCTGATGGTAAAAAGTCTTCAGAATTCAGAGGAACATAGCAACTTCACAAGAGTGGTACAGAGAACTGGGAGTCTAGTTACATATCAGAAGTGACTACATTAGCAGACCTTGCAGCAAAGCATTAAACAGCAATAAACTGCTAATGTACGTGGTGTTACAGCAACAGGTGCTACTGACTTAGCTGACTTGGTCTTACGCGACTTAGCCCAAAGATTAGAGACCTGAGAGCAGCATCTCAGGAAAAAACCTTTCTTCAAGACCCATACAGGTGACAAAGATGAGACCTAGCAGACCTAGCAAAGTCCATGAGGCATTCCTTGTTACTTTTTATAATACTACTTCAGCTGTTGAGTAGCTGTATGATCAAAAGCAGACTGGACATGATGCTGGGCAACCTGTTCTAGCTGGCTTTACTTGAGCAGAGGGGTTGGACTAAATGATCTTGAGTGGTCCCTTCCAATCTCATCAGTTCTGTGTTCTGGTAAAGGAGGGGTGAAACATGCCAAATCCAGTGAACAGGACCACTTCAGGGAAGGCAAAAGACTTAACTGCTTAAAGCTTAGAATTTGACCCACATAGGCTGAGTATTACATTTCTCTCTCTTGCTAGGGTGGGAAAAGACTGGAGACTATTGTTGCCCAACCTGTTAAAGGAGAGGGAAACAAAGGACTTTAGAGGCAACTAGTAGCAAGCAAGTAATCTATGTAACTGACTTCCCTCTTCAGTCTTCTGAAGGTTTCAGAATTTTGAAAAAAATCACTATATATTCAAAGGTGTGCATAGTTATCATTTGCACAGGACAGATGAGGATGTAGAAATGGAAATTTACACTGGAAAAATTCAGAAGCAGAACTTGAGTTAATGTCACTAGATAGGAGGGTGTGGTTGCTGAAACAGTCATCCAGATGATCTGAGACTGGGTGACTTCTGAACTGAAGTTCTTTTTGGAATTAACGTAAATCAGTCCAGCTCATATAAAATTAAAACAGCAAGTCTACAACGTTTTTCTACAGATGTACACAGGAAAATATTTTCTTTGCCTTTCTGTAGAATCAGATTTGGCCTAGCTGGGTTGGAGTATTTTTGTTGTGTTTTTCCCTTCCATGATACCTCAAAATATGTATGTTTCTCTCCAGTATTCTCAATGAGAAGGCTTAGACACAATTGAAGGATTTGGGAAAAATAAGAATATTTGGAATTGAAAGTTTGTATTGATCGATTTTGCGTTGAAAGAAAAAGAATGAAGATGGTTTGGTTTCTTTCAGTATCCAGCTGTGTAAATGAAATTCAAGCATTTGTTCCTTCTAACTGTAGGGATAGTTTCCCATTTGCTTACATTATACTTGGTTTCAAAGCTATCAACTTGTTACAAGGCTATGGAATAAAGAGAAAAATGCATTAAGCTACCCAGATTTTTCTCTGTTAACTGCCTTGGGATTTGCAGTCATTGTGGAATCTTTTCTGCTTTTCTTTGATTGTTGAATAGTATCAGTGTCTGTCTGCATGACACCTGCTCTTTATATAGGAAAGTTTGATCAAATACAGAGGGAAGTGTTCTCTTTGATGTGTGATGTCAGACTTACTTGACTTCCATGTAACACTGATTTTTGGAATGTTGAAGCCACAGGGGAAAATATAAAGCTGCCTTCTGCTTGGGAGTGACCATCTGCTGTTGTTTTCTGAGCCAGGTAGACATTGCTGTTTAGTGTACAGATTTGCCACATCAAATCATAAACAATGTCAAATAATTCTATAGTGGGGGGATAAATAAGACCACTGCATGTATATCAGATGTTCCATATCTAGGTCTTGTGGGTTGAATGCAATTTTGATTGCGTAACAGGAGAAACTGCTTCTTAAGCTTGTTGAAGTTGAGAAATGCATGGAGTAAGGGTTTCAGCTAACGCCCAGCTCAGTGCAACACTTTGTAAAAATTTAAAATGTACCTGGGGTTAATCTAATTCTCACTGAAATAGCAAAGTGTATTTCCATACTTTTTTAAAGGACACTGGATCAAGAATACAATACTGAATCCAGGTATCTATTCAGTAAAGGGAAGAGAGGCAGGTGTTAGAAATGACATCAAAATTTCAGTTACAGTCATTTTAAAGGTTAGAACAGCTTTATGCATTTCCTCTGTGGCACGGCCTGATCTTAAAATGCTTTTCACATCTAGCCCACCCCTGTGTGTGATGAATATGTGAAGCATAGCTGGAATATTACTGTACTCTGGCAATTTGGGGAGCAGAAGTGAAAGGTTCAAGTAGTGGGTCAAAATTATCAAAAAGATGACTGCAATTAGGGGAGTGAGATGAACTGGGGAAGCAGAGTTGACTGAAGAGGTGACAGCACCAAAATAATTCTTTCAGGTTATTCAAACAGAGTGTAGTTATTTTTTGTGCTTAGCTAAACAAAAGTCACAAGGTTTAATACCCGGCATCTCTATTTGCAGGAAATTAATGTTTTATACTTACCTATCCTAATGTACTTTGCAAAAACTAAATTATGTTCTTAGGATATAGCAGCTGAGGATAGCTATAATAATGCCCTCACTCCAGGCCCAAAAAATGCCCTTGCATCCTTACATTCTCTCTGACAAAGCACAGCAATCTATTTAAAGGGACCTCAGTTAAGTTCTCTGTGTACAGATCTTTTTTCCACTTTGGCAGCAAAGCTGGTATTTTGTTTGTAAAACCTGTTCTTTGTGATATTTACAGAGTGAAATTATCTTGGGGTTTTTTTCATTGGCAAAAATCTCAGTTATTCCAACAATCTACTTCAGTATAGGAGAGAACTGTTTTTGCATGCTGTGGGAACAAAATACAGTGCCAGATATCATGAGACCAATGCCACACTATTAGAAACCTTGCCTAAAATAAGTTTCTCAGTTTAAAAGTGCATGCACTTCTAGTTTTCACTTTTTGGAAAAGGATAGGGGTGACAGATGCAGCCTTAAAGTAGGCAGAAGTAGCTCAGGACAGTCTACCACATAATGTCAGATCTCCTTGGCAGCTTGTTTTGATAGTCTTCTCTAGAGCCATACTGAAACATTCTGAGCATTTAGAGGCAAGGAGATGAACCTATTCCAAAACATAAAGTATGGGCAAGAAGGTGAATTTTGGAAAGCTTCTAGTAAGCACATTAA
Source organism: Bucco capensis (assembly GCA_013396975.1). NCBI lineage: Eukaryota > Metazoa > Chordata > Aves > Piciformes > Bucconidae > Bucco > Bucco capensis. The sequence continues at coordinate 131,130 of VWZO01008459.1, forward strand.
TAGCATTTGGTTGGTTTCATTTTTTTTGTTACGGAGATGTGTACGTGTCTCTTTCTGTGTAGTACAACAGCTGTCATATCTAGTTTTATACATCTCATCTGAGAGTTTGCAAATAAGAAAATAAAGTATTACATCCTTTAGTTTACCAGTGAGAATTCAATGGCTAACAAGTGAAACGGCTGTTGAAAATTATACAGAAGATTCTTTTAAAAAATTGACATAAAATTTATTTAGATTGTTAACCTCCTTTAGGTTAAAGCTGTGTCTTTTGTAAAGAACACCAGCACAATTTAGTGTAGTGAAACAGAAAATACAAATTAGCAGTACACATTCATTAGATAACGTTTGCAATGATCTTTTGCTGTGTCTTGGGTTTACAAATCATGACTGGAGTTGATTGCTCAACAGGTAGACACTAGCAAAAGACAAAAGGGAACTTCTATTTGATGTTTACTTGCATTCTAATAATGATTTTTACTTCATTTCAGATTAATTGGCAGTGCCTCTGTAGCACTTAAGGATCTTGTAGGTAACCAAAGCAGATCTTTTCCCTTCAAACTCATACCTCTGCTAAATGAAAGGGGACAAGAAACTGGAGTGAGTGGTTTGCTTTTCCTTATTTTACTGTATTTTTTATCAAAATGCTCCAACAACAGGGCTAATTGTAAAACAAAATATTTTCAAGTTATTTTTACTTTATAAATTAAATGCTTGGAATTTGTTGCAAAAACTCCAGATGGAGAAAGTTTATGACAAGATATGATTATGTATGTACCATCTGAGTTTGTTTAATAACCTTTAAGTTAGATAAATTGTTTTCTGTGTATGTATTATGTATTTGTATGTATGTGTTAAAAATGTTATGGGACACAGAGTATTCATGAAAATCAGCCTGATGTTAAAAAAAGAGCATTTTTCTCAGTACCAGATGGAGTTCCCATATGCACATTTTGCTGTATTCTTTCTAATATCCACATGTGTCATAGGACTGATTATAGAAAGCATATAATCATGTACATGTTCACTGCCAGCTCAGTTCAGAAAGTTACACAAGAACTTGTTTAACTTGGTTTAGCACGTGTTTAAATTTAACAGAATTATTAGCTGCTTATTAATTTAGTTATTCATTAAGTAGTTTCTAGAACTGGGACCTTCCTGTATTTGTGCAGTTTAGCTGTTAAGGAACTTCACATTGCATTCTAGTACACTTAATAGTAAGAGGCTTTAAGGGCAATTTCAATATCTCATCAGCTGTAGTTTAATATCATGGTTAGTGGGGTCACAGGATTGGGCTTTTTCCCCTTACTCTTCATGTTACTGTGGCAACTAGAAATAATAATGGCTTGCTCAATAATCCAAAACCACAGTCAAGCACAAAAAAGATAATTCTGTAATTAGAATGGAAAATGACATAGTGTTTTCCTTCCAGGATGAACAAGCAATTGGAAGAGCCAGACAGGAAATTTTACTTATGGTTCAGACTTGTTAAGTTGTTGGTCAGATACTGTTACGTCTCACTGCCTGTGTTTTTCCACCTGCAAATTTAGAATGTCACCTAGTCTGCCACGAACATTGTGGAACTAAATAAATTAACATTTATAGAACATCTTACATACTTGTATCGTGACAGATTTTTCTCAATATAAATACAGTAATTTTGTTCATTAGATATTATTTTAGCACCTGTTCCATTAGTGAAAATTTTGTAATTTTTATTGTTTGTATGCATATATAGCTTAGTAAATTTACTAATTTACTGAAATAACTGAAATTTTATTATAAATTGTGAGTGATTATGAACAGTTACCTCTTCATGTACAGTGTTGGAACAGCTTACTGCTTTACATCATTTGTTGTGAAGACTGTGTGCTACAGAAAACCCTGTGTATTTCTCCATAGGCAACAATTGATTTGGTAGTAGGATATGAGCCACCAGCTGGACCTGCAAATCCAAATGATCCAGGAGGGACCAATACACAAGAAGGTATTTCAGTCTATTCTCAGAACGTTGTTAGAAGATCATGGAGACATTTACAATAAGGCAAGAAAGTGATTCAACAGCGTTGTTCATCAGGAAAAAATGTCGCCAGAGGCAGGCATGTCAAGACAGACTAAGATTAAGGATGATTCACAACTACAGCTAGGAAGAAAATTGACATTTCCTGAAATAAATGGGTTTTACAATAATTTTCTCCAGTGGAATCAGGTTACAAAAGAATGATGTTACTTAAAAGCTTTTCAAAATGGCTTTTGTTTAGGAAAGAAAGGTTTTTGAATGCTCAAAGAAACAGCACTTATCTACTGTCATGCTAGGGCTAACCAAAAGAGCAAGGAAGTCATATTTTTTGAAAAATAGATTCTATTACTTTCAATATCAGGGAGCTTTGTGAAAAGATTTTCTTAATTCATGAAACTTTTTTCCTGTAGAGTAAGTAAGTTTTGAAAGACACTTTTGTATCTTCCATTAGTCTTTATATTTACTAGCCTATGAAATATTGTAATCAATAGGAAATAACCTTTGGTCTCTGTATATCATATTAATCAGGCTCTTGCTGAGAGTGTTTTTGAGATCCTCTGACAGGCAGATAATTACCTAATATCCAGGCTGTGTTTGTACAGAAAGAAGTAAGTGTAATAGAAGTTATATGTTTGAGGAGAAATAAATCAGTTTGACTGTTATCTACTGATAGACAGAAAAAAATGCAAATGAGGAGTCTTCTAGGAGTGAATTTTGATTCCACTGACTTCACTGAGAGGTGTTCTTGGGGAGTGGGAGGATAGGTAATGCAAACACAAAAGCTTTCTGTTAAATTACTATACTATGAAGTAGTTTTATAGAAAAGTGGATCTGAAGGCTTTAAATGCAAATTGACTTAGATGCGATTATTTCTATAGCTTTTTAAAAATATACTTGAACTATCTGGTAATATAGGTAAAATAAAACATGACAGGTTTTTAGCTGGTATCCAGTAATGCTTGAAAATTGTTTCAGTGCAAATTATCAAACACACCTTGGTTAATTATTGTAAATACCTATTTCCCATGAAAAGAAATCACCTCCCCAGCTGTGAATGCTACAGCTGAGTTTCAGAAATTAAAAATTAAGTGCTAAGTCAGTATGTGTAATCAATCAGTTGCATGGTCCATCCAGAATCATGACACATGTTAGGGAGATGAGGTCTTCCAATTATAAAATACATGGTATCTCTGTGTTTTTATACATCTCTTACAAGGATCATTGTGGAATTCATTATGCAAAGTGTCACCCTGTGTCAGCAAACTAATCCAGAAAGCTAATGAATATTGTGTTAATGCTAACCATCAGAGACACAGCTTGTTCTTCCTGTACATTTTATCATAGTCCCTATCCTTCAGTTAAGAAAAGAAGCTGAAAACACAAAGGGAGTGGCACACTTTTGTGGTCTGGATATTTACAGAATCTGTTTTGCAATACAGAAATCTCACTGTATGATCCAGTACCATAGTGTCATGTAGTTGTGGAACAGTCTTCCACGGAGATACTGCTGTGATTTCAGAACTATCAAAGAAACTTTTATTCCACAGTTGTGGATTCAGAATTTTATTTTGGGTGGTAGACCCTAAACGTCTTCATGTTTTCAGGACTGTAAAGTAAAAAACAGTGCCTAGTCTTGCTACTGGGAACCAGCTTTAACTGCAACAAAATGAATCACTTCTGTAATACCGTGAACTAATCTGGTGACAATTAGAGCTGAACTATGTTTTGACAAATCTTCAGTCGGTTCAAAACAGTGTATGGGAATTGTATTAGAAACTCTGCATCCAGAAGAGGGGCAGATCTACAGCTAGTTTGGTTAGAATATAAATTTGTTCTAAAGCAGGCTAAAATGACTAACTTTCAAAAGGAGTTGGAAGCATGTGGTTAGCAAAAATAATTGTTGAAATGAGATAATAATACAGTTATAATGGAAGTCTTGGATATCGGACTCCTATTGCTGTAACTTTAACATGAAGCTATACCATTCATTTATTAACTGCACTATTTTTTAACTATATGAGATGGAGATGATGGAGGTTATGAAGATGTCTTGGATGGTCCAGTTGGTATCACACCAACAGCTCCAAGGGGCACGAAGGAAGCTCAGCTAGCTAAACGCATCACCAAAGGAAAGAAAACACGGAGAATCCTTTCTAACAAACCACAAGATTTCCAGGTAACGGATTTATTAAATGTTGCATGTTCGCTTTTTCTGCCTGGCATGACTTTGCACCTTTCATGTAGCCTGACCATAATTTAACGTCAGATTGTGCAAATCTAATAGACTGTAGAGAGAATTAGCCTCTTCATTTGAAAGCCTGTCTTTCAAATATACTCTTCAAATTTGCCTGTTGCAGAGATGTCTAATTTGTATCATTCTTGCTGAAATCTAGATGAACCTTTTATAGTTGTGTAGATTCCAAACTACAATAGCAGCTTTAAAAATAATTAATTAAAGCAAGTAAAAAAAAAGTACTGAAATAATGATCCTCAACTTGTCATATAAAATTACGCTTGCTATCATAATTAAGTTTGAAAAGTCTGTCCAGTGCATATCTGCCAGCTACCTCAGGTAATTGTTATCACCAGAATGATAGATAATGTAGGGAATGATTTAATACAAGTATTTGATTTTTATTTTTTTTTTCAGATTCGTGTTAGAGTCATTGAAGGTCGTCAGTTGCCTGGAAATAACATCAAACCAGTAGTCAAAGTTCATGTTTGTGGTCAGACACACCGAACAAGAATCAAAAGAGGAAACAACCCATATTTTGATGAAGTGAGTGGTGTAAAAATGCTGTAGCTGAAATGTGGATGCTATCAGATGTAGAAAACTAGTTATTACCGCTTTCATTGTGATAAATGAATAAGAATTTGCTAGTATTTAGTGGTAAATATGGCTAATATTCGTTTTGCTGTTTCCATTCCCTTTCTTCATGTATTTACATCACAAAACACATCTCTATCACTGGCATTCTTAGCAGATAAAGCTATCTAAGAGGATCTCAAGCTTCAGGTGAGACATATGGAACATGTTGATACAGTTGGCTGTGTGACATCATAATGACTTTGAATAGTTGTGTGCAGATTATAAATTCACAGAAAAACTAATTAAGAATCATTGTAGACCTCTATGGTGTGTGCAGACAAGACTTCAGTGCAATGCTTTGGGTCAGTAAGACTGCCATACAGTATCTGGAAATATCATTGCCTTGTTACCAATGATTTGTAAAAGGACAACTAGATTTCTTTGTCCAGGCAGGAATCTGTACATCAAACACACTGAAATACAGAAGAGAATTCAAAGCTGTGTAAGGGACAAATGAATTATCCTATGTTTGAAAGACTAATGTTGCAAAGATTAAGCTTGTTAGAGAGGATACTCAGGGATAACTCTATCTGGACATGTGTGAAAAATTCAGAAGATTTTGGAACTGGGTGGCAACAATGTTTAACACATGTAGACAAAACCAAGAATGTTATAAAACTTGAGAGTTGAACAAAGCTGTAGGTAGTCAAGATTCATGAAGCAGTGGTAAAAAACAGGCAAGGGAGAAACCCTGTTGCACCTTGTATTGAATCAATTCCTATGTAGTGTCAGTATCCAGGCTAGGCTAAAAATGGAATAGTAGAGAACATGTTTACATACCCTTTTTTGTTTGATAAAGTACTGACTGCAGTATAGCTGGGCTCAAAGACCAAACTTAGTGAGACATATCACAGTATCACAATATGTCAGGGGTTGGAAGGGACCTAGAAAGATCATCTAGTCCAACCCCCCTGCCAGAGCAGGATCACCTAGACAAGGTCACACAGGAATGCATCCAGGCGGCTCTTGAATGTCTCCAGAGAAGGAGACTCCACAGCCCTCCTGGGCAGCCTGTTCCAGTGCTCCGTCACCCTTACTGGAAAGAAGTTCTTCCTCATGTTAATACTAAACCTCCTGTGATCCAACTTGCTCCCATTCTCTCTTGTCCTAACATTGGATGACATTGAGAAGAGCCTGGCTCTCTCCTCCTGAAATTCACCCTTAACATATTTGTAAACATTAATGAGGTCCCCTCTCAGTCTCCTCTTCTCCAGGCTGAAGAGACCCAGCTCTCTCAGCCTGTCCTCATAGGGCAGATGTTCCACTCCTTTAA
>VWZO01008459.1:138534-153088 GCA_013396975.1 Bucco capensis
TCATCCCTCCTTGAGGGCTCTGTCAGTCTGTTGATGAGTAGGTCATCAACGTGCTCACAGCGCACACAGCATTTTTCAGAACTGCCACCTGCTGCCAGGGAAGGTTTCTGGCATTCCCTGAAGCATGTGACCTGGATGGCTGTATGCTTCAGTTGGCATTCAGTCTGGGTTCCCATATCCCCTTTGGCAACTGTGTAACACAAAACCTTCTGCCAGGTGGAAACCATAGTTACTTTCCTTAATCAACAACAACAGTAACAACAACAACAACTTATTAAAAATGCCATGTGTGCTGTGAAGGCCAGCTTTTTCAAATGCCCCACAGCCCCAGGCTGTGCTGGGCCATCCGGTAGTCCTAGCTGGCTCTTGGGGGATGGGCAAAACTGCTTCCTCACCTGGAGAAGCTGCAGTGGTGTCCCTGAAAGCTGAAAGCTACAGGAAAAATCTCTGCTGAAGCTGAAGGTGCTATAAATAAAACAAATAAGCTAATAAATAGTAAATACATCTTCATGCTCTCAAACTATCAGATTTATTCCTGTGGCCTTGAATTTCAAAGCTGCAAATCATTACAATCACTATAACCACTAGCCCTAAACAAGAACTTTTTGACAGCTACAACAGAAACAGCTAGATCATGATTGACTGTCCTGGAGAATGAGCAACCTTCATAATTCTCAACAGTTGTTCCCCTGAGGAAAATGCAAAGCGCAGAGCAAGGAGCAAGGACAGTGCTGAAAGCTTGCTGCACAGCTATGCCTACTGCATTTTTTGAAATGGAAGTTGTGACTGTCTTTTGTCTGTTTTGAACTAAGCTTGTTTACTACATTTTTTTTTTTTTTATTCTGCACTCCATAATGTGCCCAGCAAGGAGGCAGGGTAAAAGTACTGTCTCATCAGCCTCTTGAAAGAATGTTATGATTCTATGATTTTCTGTTCAGAGAATTGTTTTTGTCATTTTACGACAGATTTGTTTGTTTGTTTGTTTTTACCTTAACAGATATTTTTCTACAATGTCCACATGACTCCTTTAGAGTTGCTTGATGAAACAGTTAGCATTCGGGTAAGGAAAAAAAGCTGCTGGATGCATATAGCATTGTGTGCCCATTTCACTATGATGTGCAGGGACATCCATGTTTCATACCTGTCTGTCTTTTTAGGTGTATGATTCTTATTCTCTACGAGCAGACTGTCTAATGGGAGAATTTAAGGTGGGTATGAAACAACTTCCTTATCTTGACTAAATTAAACAAAATAAGAGAAATGTAAGTACTTCTTAAATATGTTTAAATTTATACTACTTTAGTGTGGAGCCAGAGAATTACCTGATGGTGTCTTGCTTCTTGTGCTAGAGACCGTTTACTCAAAGCACTAGTAAAGTATTCTTATTTGAGTAGAAGTATATTGTTAAAGAAAATTGTGTATTTTATATACCAAGTTCTCTAACTTGCACCCAAGAGAAAAAATATTTACTAAAGGGAAAATTTTTTCCTCAAAATGCATTGGGGTAATTATTTGGTATAAGGTAGGGTTTGAAGAGGTAATGTTATTAGGTAGCTAACAGGCAGAATGATGATATGTGGTGGCATAATGTTACACATTGTCAAGTGATGTGGAAAGGGGTTCCTTTGGTCAGAAGTTTGTTAAGTAAAAGAGATGGTGGGAAAGTCTCTTAGTCAAAATAATTTTTTGTGGTTCTGATGATATTAGTGATGTTGGTTTTATTTGTATTTTTGATGGTAAATATTGTGAGACAGACACGTGGCTGTTGAAGTCCTGAAGCACTACAGACAAGGAATTCACATGACAGTTGGAATGGCTACTGAGATCCCCTATTATGACATTTCCAGTATCAGTGTTGTCTGTATTTTCTATTTACTTATTTTATGCTGCATAAATTCACTAGGTCTCTAGACTAGATTTTCACAAAAATATGCAAGAGTGGAAGAGTGCTTTTTTCTAAATAAAGAGGCTTCCTGCCACAAAGCTGATTGCTTTTGCTTCTCACTGCTTATTGTCTATGTAATTTCTAGTGATTCAAACAGTGAATGGTATATTGCTCTCTGGAGGATTGGTTGTTCACTAAGCATGTGACATCATGTCATTCAGCTATTTTCTGTTCCTGCAGGCACACATTCTAGGAGAAAACCCCCGGGCTAATTCTCTCTAGGAAACCACCCTCTCACTTTACCTGCAAGGAGTGCTAGCCCCAATTGCCATGAGCAAGCATACTTACCTTCCTGAACATGTTTGAAATCTGATACTATAAATACGGTTGTGCTATATGTGAAATATTGTCCAGCTTTGACACAGTAGGGAGGAAAACTGTCCACTGTCTTCATAATAGAAAAAGGAAGTTATTCAGTAAAAAAACCCAAGCTTCATTTCTGAAGCTGAAGAATGAGATGTTGAGCAGGAAACAGAAACAAACGAGTTGTGAAAAGCATGCCTGAACACAGAATTATGGGGAAGCACAGGGAATTGAAGAAGCAGTAAACCAGCCCTATCTTCTTTCTCTGATAATGGAAAAGCTGAGGAAAAAAGAAAATAACTACAGCTGTTAATTCTAATTTTCTTGCATTTGCTTCTTGGCTGCTGTGTCTATTAAAAATCCCTCATTTTTCAATTAACGCATTTATTTTCTCCTCCCAAGAATAAAATATGTAAACTTTCTTTTGCTATGGTGAGAGAGCAATGTAGTAGTACTCATGAAAAACTTGAGGAGAGTTACCTTAACATTTTTCTATTTTATTATTTCTTCAGAGGTAATGCCTTTGATCTTTATTTCAGATTGACATTGGATATATTTATGATGAGCCTGGTGAGTAACATTTACTTCAGACCTTCTTCCTAGCTTGAAACTCAAAGTTGAAACATTTCCATAAGTTTCTAAAATCAAAGAATAAAGTTAATGGAAAAGTATTTGAGATTGCTGCTTCAAGTATTAACTTAAAATCCAACAATATGTAACTCCTTTCAGTGGTTTCAAGATAAAGTACAAGCACCTAAAATTTGGATATTAGTTTTGGTATGAAAGACCTAAAATATGAAAAATAATGCAAAAATATTTGGCAGTTATGTCCCTGAATTAGTAAGCCACAACATTTTAACAAAATGGATTTTTTGTTTTGTATGGCACTATGTAGACCTGTCTAGGACAGAATAAATTCTTAAAATAATTAAAGATAAAGCATGGTTTTGCAGCAGTTGGCTTTGATTTTTTTATTTCTGTCACTTTGTAATGGATATTACTGGGGGTGGGTGGTGGTGTTTGTTATATTTTAGGCCATGCAGTCATGAGAAAATGGCTTCTATTGAGTAATCCTGAAGATGCAAATTCAGGAGCTAAAGGTTATATGAAAGTCAGCATGTTTGTCCTGGGAACTGGAGATGAGCCACCGGTGAGTTTCACTTAAATGTTTTTCTTCCCCTATCAGCCCTATGGATATTTGTTCACATCTCCCTGGCATTTTTTTAAAAACTGTTTAATTCACTCTGTGAGGAGTATCTGAAAGTAAAACAAGATTCACTAGTTTTTTTCAAGTGCATCCAGTATTAAATGGTCAACTCAAAGTTTATTTTGTTATCCTGTCCAGTTAAGCAACCTCTGGATCAGCTCTTGGTGTATTGATGTGACTATTGTAGATACTTCTTCCATCCTAGAAGACATAGAGCTATGCTAGCCTGCAAGCTAATACATATTTATCCTTAGCATAGCTAGTCAGGCTGAGCAACATACTGATAGCAATTCCAGGACTAAGTCAGGAATGTCTCCTCTACTACATAATGTAGACAAGGCCAAATAAAATCTGACTACCAGAAAGCTCCAAGTATTTGCCAGGTGAAAATAAGACCTATTAATAATTACAAGTTATGTATAAGTAATTTGATGTATATGAAAGTTGCTGGTAGTTTTAACAATCCAATCCTTAACTGTCTGCTGTTCTGTCAAGGAAAAAGCAGGCCCTCTTTTCTGTGGGACCTTTTTCTTGACCATTGTCTGTATTTTGAGTTCTGTTGTTCTTCCTGTCTGAGACTTTTCAATACTGCCATGCATTGGTTAAATATGATATAGTCCCCAGAATCATGGAAGACCTCCGTCTTTTCATTAACAGTTCCTTTCTTCTATCCTCAGTATTCTTGAAATCACAAGAATATCCCTAGTTATTTGTGGTGAAATCTTTTCTTTCCTATTTATTTTTAAAGGAGGAAGCAGTAAGTTCGGTGTTGTGGTTTATGCCAGCCACCCATCAACAAAGCACAATGCAGCTGCTCACTCACTCCTAACCCCCTCCAGTGGGATGGGCAGGAAAAAATACAACAAAAGGCTTGAGGGTTGAGACATATAGGACAGGGAGGGCACACTTACCAAATACAGTCATTAGTGAAGGGCACACTCCACTTGGGGAAACAACAAAATTGAATTTAAACAACAGAACCACCACCATTTTTCCAATTGTATCACAGCAGGATAGTAAGAAATACAACTAGATCTCAAAAACACCTTCCCCTCAGGCCTCCTTTCTTCTTAGGCTCAGCTCTGCTCCGATTTTCTCTACCTCCTCCCCCCAAGCAGTGCAGGGGTACAAGGAGCAGATATTGCAGTCAGTCTGTCATATGTTTTCTCTGCCACTCCAGTTCTCCTCAGTGGGAGGACTCCTCACAGTCCACCCCTGCTGCAACGTGGCATAATTCCCATGGGAGACAGTCGTCCATTAGCTGCTCTAGCATGGGTCCTTTCCATGGGGTGCACCTTCTCAACAACAGTCTGCTCCAGCACAAGCTTCCTTCAGAGTCATGGCCTTCTTTGGGCACAGCCATCTGCTCCAGCATGGGGTCCATCACAGGCTGCAGGCAGGCATCTGCTTCACTGTTAATCTCCACGGACTGCAGAGGGTCAGCCTGTCATCTCACCACGGGCTGCAGGGGAGTTTCTACTCTGGTACACCTCCTCTCTTCCTTCCTCGCTGACTGTGGTGTCCATGAGTTGTTTCTTTTACATCCCACTCCTCTCCAAAGCAAAAGAAGCTACCCGGCAGTATTCTTCCCTCTTAAATATATTTATTGCAGAGGTGCTTCTACCATTGCTGATTGGCTCAGGCTTGGCCAGAGGGAGGTCCAACTTGGAGCCAGGGGAGCTTGTAGTATCTTCTCACAGGAGCCACCCCTGTAGCTCCCACCCGAACTACCAAAACCTCACCAGACACAAACCCAACACATTCTGGTAAAGAGTTATTTGCATTTTCTAATTGCAATAAGATGCCTTACCACAATATTCAGTTTGAGATGAGAATTAAAATTCCATGAAGTTGGCATCATACTGATGATGATTTTAAAAGTGTAATGGGCTCCTGCAATTGAGTATTTTAGAGATAAAAATGTAAGTAAAATTGTTTAGGTAGAATTAATTTTTGTGGCTTATAAAGGTTTGTGGCAATATAAAGAATCAGATTCTTTACTGACATCAGTTTTCTATTTGAAGAGTTTTGTTGGCACAAGTTTAACTAATCACTTTAATTCTTAGCATTGCTCTTTCTTTCTTATATACCCGATGCTATGTACCACTGTGTTTCCCAACAGGTTGAAAAAAGGGAAAGAGATAATGAAAGTGATGATGTGGAGAGCAATCTGTTACTACCTGCTGGAACTGCACTTAGATGGGTCACTTTCCTTCTCAAAATCTACAGAGCTGAGGACATTCCGCAAAGTACAGAACTTTTTACTATTTGTCCATTGGCGTATTTGATTACCATTGGAAATACTTGTGTTACTAGTTCAGAAACATTTCTTGAACATAAAACATCTTGAGTGTTTTACATTATTATTAGATCCAATAATTCTGTGAAGGCTTAAGTAGCCCATTTCAAGTCCTTTGGTAATGCTTAGTAAGTCTGCTTAATTCTTGTAATGGATAATGTGTTACCCATTAGATTAGTAACATTCATCTGTTTCTGAGTAGGCCACACAGCTTCTACTAGTGGGAAAGGATCATTTTCATTAGCCCTTTTCCAATTGCAGAAGTTACATGCAAGTAACTAATATTCAAACACAGTTCATCTGCAGATAAACTGGATGTTCTGTGCATGTCTAGCACAAGTATACAGTGCATTTGTCAACTTCCTGTTGGATCCCAGTCCCTGCCAACTTTTGAGAGATTATCAGACAGCTGATTCCTTGTAGTTCTCTTTTCCAAGGCTTTTTAGATCCTAGTAGATAAGTAGTGGTGTTGATGGCCTCCTGCACCTTCCTCTTCCTAGCAATCCCTTAATTCTTCTTCATAGATGCTCATAGCTGCAGCTGTTTTGCAAGGTGGGGCAAGGCCACAGGACTGCTGAAATCAGTCAGCTGCTGCTGTGATGACCAAGGAAGACTGCATTGCCAGCAACCTGCTCCTGAGTGGCCACAGGATATGAGTAACTAGGAACTGGCTCCATCTCAGAAAGCTGCATGCAGTTTGTGGGCTGTAGTTGAGCACTGTAAGCTTAAATAAACAGCCTTGCAGGGCAGAGGAGTTTGTAAACAGTTTGACCTTAATTTGTTTAGTGGGATTTTACTTGTTTCAGCCCTACAGTGCTGAGACAAAGTCTGTTTATCTTACATGTCTTATGTGTTTTCTGCTAGAACATAGCTGGCTTTTTATCCCTTAGCATAATTTCTCACCCAGACCTGTGACACAAATTACAATGTCTGTATGTACACACATGTTTTTCAAATACAACTATGCCTTGAAATATAGAAGCACATCAACACTCCTTATGATGCTTCAAAAATTTATATTCTTGACATTGCTTCTGTGCATAAATCCTCAATTTTTACCACCAACACCGTTCAGATTTTTTTTTTTACCAGGTTTGACCTTACCCTACCTAGATCTGTAAGCTCGTTGGTTTTGGTGGGATTGCTGTGGGCAATTTATTATTTCAGCTGAATAAATAAATAAGCATAAACCTTAATTTCTTTGACACTTCTCTAGTGGATGATGCTTTTGCACAGACTGTCAAGGAAATATTTGGAGGAGAAGCAGACAAGAAAAACCTGGTAGATCCATTTGTAGAAGTTTCTTTTGCTGGGAAAGAGGTAATTTAGTAAATGTCTGGATCTTTGCATTCAAATTGTAGCCCTGAGAACAAATTTTGTGTGCCAATATGAATGTTTAAATTACTGAAATTATGGAAATAAAAAAGCATTAGCCCTAAAGTTCACTTTGTAAAATGAGGACAAACTACAAGGTACATTAGAATGGGTGTAAAGCTGGTGACTAATAAACAGAATGTATGACTAAGTGCTAGGAACTGATGAATGACAGATTGCTTGCCTACTAGTTGTTCCTGATTGGTTTTGTAACTGATGGTGCAAATCTTTCTGGACAGGTTAACAGTGTTTGTATATTTTTTAACTAACATGTTCCTTAGATTACCAAATTTGAGCTGAAGCACAATTCCCCAAGCTATATTCATTTCCAGCCAATCTTTCTTTCTTTTTCTTTCTTTTTTTTATTAAGAGAAATGTCAGTCCTTTATTATGTTACATAGTCAGGTTTCCAGGCCAAGTAATGTAGAGGATCTTCAGCAGACATGACTAGCAAATTATATAGGCTCTCCCATGTAATATATTCTTAATCTACTCTTATTTCTCTACAACGGTAAAAGAGATCAGTACTAGTGTGAAAGCACATTAAATTGTAGCTAGTGGAAATAACAAGCTTTTTTCCTGTAGGATGACTCCAGTCTGAGGTTTAAGCACTGTTTCAAAATTTTCTTTTACCTTCAATAGTCATTAAGGTTGCATACACAGATTGGTTTAACAGTATTTACTAATTGAAAACTAATGGCTCATTGCAGCATAAACCACTCAGAATTCATCATTAACTACTACCCCTATTCTTACCAAACAGAATGTGATTTATCCTAAATCATAGCAAGTATATTTTTTTTTCTGTTTTATCTTTGATATGCTGTATAGTTGATTTCATTTTTTGCAGGTTTGCACAAATATAATTGAGAAAAATGCTAATCCAGAGTGGAATCAAATTATTTATCTTCAAATCAAGGTCAGATTTTTTTTCTTGTTTCTGTAGAAAACACCCATCCTTTTGGAACTGACAACATTAACATTATAGAGGTGAAAGTAATGGGTTGTTTTATTTTAATTGCTTTCTTTCAGTTTCCCTCAATGTGTGAGAAAATAAAACTTGCAGTTGTTGACTGGTGAGTTAGGACTTTTAATCAAAGTACTAGCAAGGTAAATTATATTAAGTGAAGAAAAGTCTAGTTCTATTGATGTCAGGTATTTTTACAGTCTATGAGAGTATTTAAGCAAGTGTTTTAATTATCTTCCTTTATGGTTTCTTTACAAAAGACCTGATTAGTGTAACATGGAGTATTGTTGATTTTGTACAGTGAGCACTGAGCATGATCACTGTTTCAGTGATAGTGTAAAAGTTGGATGGCTTTTTCATGATACAGCCCACTTTTGTAGCTAGCTATTACCATCTGTGTTAGTAATATTAAAGTATTCCAGGTGACATAAAATGTGTGTACACTGTCTTAGAGTTCATTTAGTCAGTAGCTTGCTTCTGTGTAGGATGACCTGCATTATATTTAAATAAAATCTTTCTGTGATTCGTTTTTTTCTTTTTGTAGGGACCGTCTGACAAAAAATGATGTAGTAGGAACAACATATTTAAGTCTGTCAAAAATTGCTTCTTCTGGAGGAGAAGTTGAAGGTAATTAATTGAGCAGTATGTAACTTATATCCTATCTTCTCTTGTGTTATGAGGAATAGCAAAGATCAGTGCTCTAAGAAAGTATATTTTCCTATAGCTTGAAATTCCATGGCAGCTAGATTGTATGTTTAAAAAAAAAAATACTTCTAGAAAATGTTTTAATGTTTAAACCACATCATCACAGAAACAGTAGTAACTAATTAAAAAGTCAGTGTTTTGTTATATACATATAAGATAATGAATTAATTAAATTTGTAAGTACTTTCCCAAATTTGGAAATCTGTGTGATATCACGGTCTATCATGAGTAAGATGTGCCAATTTACTAAAACACTTAATAAGATATTTAATATAAAACCAATCCAGAGTCACTATTTCAGAATCACTACTTCATTGGGCACTAGTAGACAGGACTTCTTTTACCACCTTATAGGCATGTCTGTTCTTTCTCTGGGAAGAGAACCTAAAAGCTGGGGAATGTTCCTGAGTAGTTACCCTGCTAGTGGAACTTGGATCAGTCTCTGCTCTGATCAGTAGCTTACTAGAAATGGGCACTGCATCTCATTGCTTGAGTGCTCCAAAGTGCTACTTAGTAACCCTTAATTTAGTAGCTTTAGTGAATGAAGAGTGTAATTGCAGAGCAGTGATCACAGACAATTAACTTACATGCTTCAATCAAAGTAGATGACTGGATATATAAAAAACTAAACCACAAAACTGATAAACTGCAAGAAAGCAAATTTAATTAGGCAAGATAGTAAGTTCCTAACATGTTGGCATATTTAAAAAAAAACAACTGTTACATTTATATTCATATAATTTTGTAATCATTAATTATTTGTTTGAGATCTGTATCTCTATTTTTTTTTAATTTTTATAGCAAGATCTTTCATACAATTGAGCCAACCTCATGACAAGGATTCTGTCTTATTTTGCCAGAAAAGAACAGTCAGTCTGAACATAGTATGAACATAGTATGGCCTATTAGTTGTCCATACAGAATTCTAAAGTTCATGGGTAAACAAGCTTAACATTTACTTATCTGACCCTGCACTAGGTTGAATGACACTGGCTCAAAACCATTTCCAGTATTGCCATAATAAGAATCTAAATTACTATTTTTTTCTGTTGTGTTTATGAATTCTCTCTGATGTGTACTTGCCTGAGACAGACCAGCTTGTCCTTAAGCTGGAAGCTATATCAGGAGTTTACAAACAAAATTAGTGGCTCCAGTCCTGTAGCTATTTGAGCTAAGTATTCATCTTATCAGATGGAGTTGTATTTTCAGTCACATCACTTCACTCTTATAATCCAGTCCTCTTAGCAGTGCTGCTGTTGAAGGAAGACTTTGTGCAAACATTGTTTTCATGTATCACACACACAACCAGAGGCAAAAGAAAAGGTTTACAGAGAAGGCAATGGGAAATCAAAGAGAGAAGGGTTGGGCTGCTGGGGAAAATTCATCTCTGGAGATACACTTTTACTCATACACTACCCACATAAGTGTGTAACTTGAACTGCTACTGAGTCACAGCTCATTTATAACTTTGTAACTGAGAAAATCTTATCTAGAGTCTGTCTCTGCTATGGTGCTGACATTGGAATAGGCATTTCCATGTAAAATCACAGATTATTTTCCCTTGAGGTCAGTGCCATGCTTGAAACCTGTTCTGGCTTCTATAGGATTGGAAAACTGAACTAGTCTATGGTCTTCAATAAATGAAGATATGCTAATGGGCCCTGAAATGTACTGGTTTTCTGAAATGTTCTTACTGTAATTTTAAAATAATTTTAAAAAGAAAATTTTATTTTGTGGGGAGGAGAACTATACAAACCTGAAACAGAAACATCAAATGAGTATTTTGTCAGCTTTGTGCTTTTTTGTTTTCCCTTTGGAATTTGTACAGGAAGAGTGGTACCCTTCATATTTTAATTAGGAAGCAAAATTTTAGCCTACATGTACTTTATCTTTTTCTCAGGCCTTCAACTTTATTTTAAAAGCAGATTGCTTTGTCATGCATTTGTCTTTAAAATGCTGTTGTCACTTGTCATGTAACTTATTCTCTTTTCATAATATAGAATTTTCATCTTCAGGAACAGGGGCTTCATCGTATGAAGGTTTATATCTTCATCTGTTGCTGATTTTGCTTTCCATTGCCCAAACTGAGAAGTATTGCCTAAGAAAACCCCTAATCTTAAAAAAAATATTTTAAAATAATTACATGTCTAAAAGACTTCAACATTATGATTAAAGAATATCAAACATAATTAACTATATAAAACAGTTTTGGCACTGGAACTGATTTAAAAATATTTCTATTTGGCTGATGCTTCAAGCTGTGTTTTAGAGATGAGCATGCAGTTGCTTCAGTTATAAAGTGCTTAGTCTAACAATGGCTTGCAATTTTTAATTTAGCTATGAGATCGCAACTATATTTGCAGCTGTACAGCCCTGCAAAAGTAAATAACTGCCTAAAATAATTAGTGGCTGTTTTTCTTATGCTTGGCTAGTTATGTACATAGAGTCTGAACAATGAAATCTGTTAAAACCTGGAGAGATGACTTTTTACATAACTCTCTAGGTTGAAATCCAGTTTTGAAAGACTTTGTGGTAAATATTTATATAGTGAGAAATAAACACAACAGGAGTGCAGTTGAAAGGTAACAAACATTCATCCACACAAATACTTAATTTACTATCTTTTTTAATAAAGTAATATTAAGTTAAAGGCTGAACTAACTTTTTAGAATTGCTTTCTGCAATATGTGATCATCAGCCTTCCAAATGTGAACAATTGAACTTTAAATGTAAATAAACACTAAAAAATATTCTTTCTATTCCATGTTTGGGAGGAGCTTTTTGGTTTGTTTTTGCTTTGTTTTTAAATTTATATCATCCATTTTATTAGCATAGGTAGTGAATGTATTGATTCAACACAGATCTGTACCTTAAATCTAGTCCTACTGAGATGTGATGTGGGCAGTTCAATGTTAGTATTTTTTTTTAAATAGGACAGTATTCCACTGACAGTCTGAATTCGTCTTCATTCAAATTTTGATGTTTCTGATATAAGAATATGAAACTATCCAAATGCAAACCGGAGAATTGCAAAGCTTTGCTTTATATTTTGCAGATTTTTTTGTGACTTTGTGTTGAGAAGAAATTACATCAAGACATCACATTCATTTTTATTATCCATTTGTGTCACTCAGTAGTCACAGTGGCAAAATCATACAAGGCATAACCCTTTATTTTCACTTTTTTTTTCTCAGCCAGTCTTTCCTGTGATAAGTACATCTTTCTTTGTGCTGGAGATCACTCTAAGGAATCTGTTGCAAGGTTCAGAACCCAATTCTCCTCTTTTTTATACCAGGATCAATTGTTCAAAGACAAAAGCTAGGATACAAGAAGGAAAAGAACATAGAATGTTTCTTGATCACTCACAACTATGCAATATTTTTCTGTATCTGTGTTATTTTGTTCTAATTCTCTTTGTGCTAGTCATGAAATTTATCCATCAGTAGCCTTTGTAAGTATGTGTTTGCTACTGAAAGAACAATTAACTCTCTTAAGAATAATTATTCCCCCTAGATTAAGACATTAGGGAATTTTCATTTGTTAATTATGGAATAAGAATACTATACAAATTAGAGTTTATTGTCATAAAAATTAACTGAGAATTAACTGAATTTGCAGGCTTTCAGTCTTATATGAATTTTAGCTTCCTGAAAAGGGAGATTGTGAGAAATGATGCACATTAACAGTTATGATGAGAGTTTGCAGTAGTCTGTGTTAACTACAGAAAAATTACACTGAAATTTAGAACAGTAGGATTAACTGTGCTAAATAGTAGGGGTATTTTTTCTTGCTATGATGTGCATCTTTTTTGTAGCTATTTAGCTAGAACAGTGGCCTATGCATTTAATGATTGCATATGTTGTTTTACTCAATTCCACTTATTTCTAGAAAATGTTTTCTGTTAACATAAGAGTGTATTACTGGTTCACATAAATGAAAAACTGATACTTGGAGTGCAGCAGAAGTTCTGTTTATTCTGTGGGGGGTTTAATGCATGAAGTACTATAGTGATCTAGTAAGTATTGTCCAATGAAGGAGGAGATTAGGAACAAATACAGTTACTGGTATAATTACTTTGAATTCTTATAGTATACCCAGAGAATAAAGTGTTCTTACTTTACTAATAACTAATACCTTACTAATATCTAACGTTCATTCTACTGAGTTTAATAGTAATGTGAAATATTTTTCTGGCTCTGAGTGATAATTAACAAACATATAATGGTGATGTTTTCTTTTAGTAAATAGTGGAGAAACTGAAGTCGGCTTTTTACCAACATTTGGGCCTTGTTACCTAAACTTTTATGGAAGTCCAAGAGAATACACTGGATTTCCAGACCCATATGATGAATTAAACCTTGGAAAGGTCAGTTTCTTTATTAATCCATTTCAATTTGGGGGGGGTTTGTTTGTTTCATATTACACACCTTTTGGTGTTTCTTTTTGAATAATATTTTATATTTATGATTAATAAGGAAGTATGATAGTATTTTCCATTCTTATCTGTTTCCATTTTGACTGGTTTTGAAAGAGAAGCAGTGTTTTTTATGACTTTCACTATCTGCATCTCTGCATGCATTTGTATTTGTTCACTTGTTTTCACAAATATGTGTTTTTCACCTCTAGCTTTATTTCATTTGTTCAAATATATACATCCATGCCTCTGCAAAATTTTTGAGAACACTTCAATGAAGCCAGAATCATGTGTAGTCAAAGAAACAGTATGCTACTTTATGTGAAATATATAAAATTGGATTCAATGTGTGATTATGTTACAGGGAGAAGGAGTTGCTTATAGAGGGAGAATTCTGGTTGAGCTGTCTACAATATTTGAAAGCAAACCTGTTAAAAAGAAGTTAGAGACGATTCCTAATGATGACTTATTGGTTGTTGAGGTAAATCCTTGTTTTATGGTCTGTGTCAGGAATGGAGATGTGCCTCAGCTGCTTAGTTTGGAACTAACTTACTAAAATTGAAACATTTGAGTTGAATTTCTGAATTAAGAAGGTGGTTATTGATAGTGTGGCTACAAAGATGTCATACCCTTATAGCATGAAATATTAATTTGAATAATTTTTAATAATCTCAAATACAATAACTTATACACATGTATCTTTTTGGTTGCTTCTCAGAAAGTAGTAAAAATATTAAAACTATTGTTGCCATTAAGAAATTGCTATTGTTTTCTATGTTTGTGGATCCTGTTTGACAAATATCGAAATACAACTAAAAAAGTTATTCTTGCAGAAATACCAGCGCAGACGAAAGTTCTGCTTGGCTGCTGTGTTTCATTCTGCTACCATGCTGCAAGATACTGGTGAGCCTATCCAGTTTGAAGTTAGCATTGGTAACTATGGCAACAAGTTTGATACCACCTGTAAACCTTTGGCATCAACAACTCAGTACAGTCGTGCTGTTTTTGATGGTAAGGATGCTACTAATATGGGGATAAAATCACATAGACTTCTCATTTTGACATGCTATTTCATAGCTTTGGCGTGGCAGCCCTAATGGACTAAAACTTGAAATGACAGAAAAGTATATATGGCTTTTCACAGCTTTTGAGACAAAGTTAGAATCATAGAATCATAGAATGGTTAGGGTTGGAAGGGACCTCTGGAGGTCATCTAGTCCAAACCCCCTGCAGTGGGCAGGGACATCCCCAACTAGATCAGGTTGCTCAGAGCCCTGGCAAGCCTCGCCTTGAATGCCTCCAGGGATGGGGCCTCAACCACCTCCCTGGGCAACCTGTTC
>VWZO01008459.1:153345-205222 GCA_013396975.1 Bucco capensis
CCCCCAAGTCCTTTTCTGCAGGGCTGCTCTCTGTCATCTCATCCCCTAGCCTGTATTGATAGTGGGGATTGTTTCGACCCAGGTGTAGGAGTTACGTTTATGGAGTACATGCTGCAAAAGCTACTGAGGTTGTTGAAGAAATTTTCACAGAATTCAGTGAACTCTTTTGACCATGCACTAGATATGCACAGGAAAATTGGCAGAAAAAAAAATCACCTTATTTTAAGGTGTCTAAAATCTAAAGATTAAATAGGGTAAATATTCTTTCAACATTCTGATTTAGAATAAAATAAAAACTTGCTTTTAAACTAGATGTCTGGCAGCCTAGAAGAAAACAACCTAGCTAGATCACAGGAAAATATATTTTGGCTATACCTTTTTGTATTAACTGCACATAGTAGCAGTTCTTTTTTTTTTTCTGTGTATTAAATGAAGTAATCAGGTTTATTCAGGGAAAAATAATTATTTCAATATTTTATTTCAGAGATACGCATATATTAATTTGCTATCTACATCAGTAAGCTATGGGAAAGAATAACTAACATGTTAACAGATAATTTATTGAAACAAATTCAGTGGATTTTGAAACAATTTAAACTAAAAGTTTACCATCCAACACTACAGTGGCTGAAAAATATAAATCCTTTGATAGGTTTGGACTAGGTTGTATGTTTTTAATGGATTGTAGTACTTGTGCAGTGTACAGTATGTATTCCTACCATAATTTCTAACTTTAACATACAAATGTTTCACACCAGGTAATTATTATTACTACTTGCCATGGGCAAACACAAAGCCAGTTGTAACGCTGACTTCCTTTTGGGAGGACATAAGTCATAGATTAGACCCTGTGAATGTAATCTTACACATGGCTGAAAGACTGGTAAGACACTTAAGATCTTTCTTTTGCTGATATGTGCTTTTTTTTTACTTTTTTTCATATAAAAGTGTAATTAAGAAGTGACACTTGGGGCAAATTAAAGAACAATTTTCGGACACTTTTCTCTTAAATGTAGCTGAGTGGCACTGCTAATCATAGGTCTGTATTCCTTCTTGAATCTGCAGGGAATTCCCACAGGAAGGAAGAGTCCTCATTCTTGGTTAGGAACATGGCTGTAGAACTGTTATTTGCTTTGGAAGTTAGGTGCAATATCATATATTGTTAAATACAGTGAGAAAGAACATAGGAATAGTCCCATGAATCAAGTTTGAACATCTGAGATTCTTTTATTTGTGCTTTATACATACAAATAAATAAGATTAAAGTCTTGAAACTAATATTAACCATAAATTACAATGGAGGTTTTTGCAAATCCTTTTCTTTCTTCCTCAGCAATCCAACTTAGCCACCTTAAAATCAGGAATGCAGGCTAAAACTTCTGAAAACCAATTAGCTGAGATGTGGTTGAAGCTGATTGATGAACTTACAGAAGATATAAGGTAAAAGTACCTTTTTTATCTCTTGTGTTATCGTTCTAGGCCTGCTCAAAATCTTTGCTATTGCCTTTAATAGGTCTATGGGCTGTAAAACTGATTACCCCTGTGAACTGACCTGAGAACTGGAATTCTAAAAGTCTCTGAAAATAGTAAACCAGCATGAGTATTACCAATGAAATCCTCCGCCTAGTTTTGTAATTCTCCTTTATCTCATTCAAAGACAGTAACAAAATAGAATCCCTTGAAAAAATTCTAAGACAAGACTGTTCTGAGAATATGAAATTGTGGATTTCTGCTGCCTTTCTACCATCTTCTTTAGAATTCCTCATGTACCTTTATTTACCTATGCTGTTTCTGAAACTGAAGAGGGAAGAAATTCCATGATTTACTTGTAAGCTGTTTAGAGCTTAAGGGCCATAAACATATTTTTGACTAAGCCTTTACTCATCTGTATATATGGGAGTGTTCAAAGGCAATAGGATTCAGCACTTGGGATTTTGAAGGAGAATAAATTCTAAATGTAGAGGAAGTAATTGTATGAGAAAGAGACATTAACACAAGGGGACATTGAGGTGAGGATTAATACTTGAAAAAAACATTAAGTTGGTGATGAAGCATCACAGGAAAAGAAAAGGGAAAATGAGAGAAGAGTTATAATCCATTAAAGAAAATAACAGAGAACACTAAATGAGAGAAGAAATTCATTTAGCTGTAGAGCCAATATAAAAGTGAACAGAAGAAAAAGCAAACAATGGAGCTCAGTATATCCTAGCAAGAAATTATATGATAGAAAGCTTATGTAAAAATATAAACTAGTAACTTCATAGAATACATGCTGTAATCTGGAAGAAAGCAGAAAAAACTAACATACTTCAGGAAAGCAAAATGGGACGGGCAAACTGTTGGCACATGGAGCCATCTAGTGAGTGTAGGAACTTCAGGTTTTATATCAGTTATGTCAACCCATCCTCCTAACACACATCTGCACTGTTATTAATTCAGTCCATTATTTTATAAAATATCACTTAACAATTATGGAGCAATAGGGCCTAGATGCATCAATCAAATGAGCCTCCAGTTGTTCATAGGATACAGTACTGTTTATGTTTTTCAGCAAACTTATAAAATCTGTGTCAAAGACATAAATCTCTCTGTTGAATTTATAGAACAATTTCCCTAGCCATGCTGAAGTTTGAGTTATGAGTCTCAGAGAATTTTCAGTGCAATATTTAGACATAAAATGAAGTGACTTTCTGGAATTTCTTATCTGGTACATTTGATTCAGGTGTAAGTACTTGCACCCAGTGCAGGTAGCACTTGCATTCAGGCTAGTAGAACTAACTAGAATGGAAGGCACAATACTCACTGCCAAGGTTTTGCAGGATCAAAGCCCTTAGAAATACATAGCTTGTCATTAAAAATAGGTCAGAGAAGAGTCAATCTTTTCAAACTTGGCAGTGTCTTTGGAATTTTTTATATTTTTTTAAAGTATCATATTAAAAACTTAATGAACTCTGTTAAAGGGATATAGTAATTCATCTTTGAAAAGCATACCTTTTCCTCAAACCTCCATGATCTCAAAAAAGCTTATATTTCCTTTCCTCTGACTTCTTGGTTCCATTGAATAGTTCCTTTGCTCTCTAGTGACTCAGAAGTTCTGTGTCATGAATTTCTTTTAGAGTTCTTTGATGTTTTCATGCCAGAAGGTTAGATAACTCTAGTCATAGACACAAGCCATATTTTTATATGGAGTTTCTGAGAATTTACCATTTCCAGTGAAGGAAAGGAATCTAATCTTGGTCTGAAGGCACTGGTTTAATCTTTGAGATGTACGTTCTGTTACATTAATTTTCCAGATTGAATATATAGAGAAATGGATTTTGCTTAGTTTGGCTAGGAGAATTACATTAAAGCACAGATCTTATGCTATTCTACAATGCTGCTTGTTATGTAAGCAAGATTTCCCTTGGTCACTATAAACACTTTGTCAGGTGGAAATTTCTGGACAAATAGATGCTATAGCACTATTCTGGAGATTTTCAATCACGGGAGATAATAGCATGCAGTCTGTTGCCATTTTATGCATGCCTGCATTTAGTGTATGGCTAAATGAAATCCACATTGATTATTAACCACAATAAATATTCTCTTTTCAGTAAACCGTTTCCCCTCATAGAAGGCAAATCTAATATTACAGTCCTTGACACTCAGATAGAAAAAATGCGTCTCAAGTCTCTCAAACAGATTGGAGAAGCAGCAGCGAGGATGAGACATGAAGCTACTGATGTGAAAGCCACTCTGACAGAAATTGAGGATTGGTTGGATAAATTGCTGCAACTGAGTGAAGAGGTTAGTACTACACAATAGCAGTGATTCATGTCATTTAGAAATAGTTGTCCCACAGAAATTGGTGTAATGTGCACTGTTGATTAAGCAATATCCACTTTCCTTAGAATAGTAATTTTAGTTGCTGTGGAACGTGTTCCCCTCTGTAATTAGGATTTACTTAAATAGAATATTCTAGTGAGTTAGCTGTCTTCACTGAGAAAGTATGTTGGGGCATAACCACTCTGTGAATTGTAGAATAGACTCTATTCTGTTTAAAGTGATGGTATTTTGTCCTTTCTTCCAGGTTTGCAAGTCACATTGCTGGTTCAGGGACTTCTGCAGCTTGTTAGCCACACTAATCAACTTCTAACAGAGTTAAATCTGTTTGTTTCTGTGTTTTCTAAATTGTCAGTAACTTCTTAATTTTTCATCTCTTTTATCTCATAATTTGTTTTCACAACATTGTAGAAATGTTTTATTTTTTCTTTGTCACTTCTGCCTTGAAAAGTTACTGAATTTCTTTTTAAACAGAGTGGTTAATTTGCCAGACTTGCAGCTAGCATACAAAGGTGTGCACAAAGCTCCAAAAAGATACTAAGCTGTTTCTGTCTTCTGCTAAAAGTCTTAGGATGATTTACCCTCAATGTAGAAGCACTTACATTACAAGCACTTAAATGTGTAGCAGGTCAATCCAAATCATTAGCACTTGGGATCAGTCACTATAGTCACCATAAAGGACTTGAGATACAAACATCTCTAGAAAAATTTGCAGAAGATATAGGAACTGGTTTTTTTGGGGTGTTTTTTTTTTAATAGAAGTTACTTGCTTTCCAACGATCTCAATGGTATTTGTAATGATTGTTTCAGAGCTATATATTGCGTTATTCGCAAAGTAAAACAATTTCCTCTATCATAAATTCATGTTAATGATTGATTCTAAGTGATAAATCCTTTGACGTAAATTCTAATTTATGTTTCTATTGTCTAAGCATTAGATTATTTTAACATTCTGTTCATTACCATTCTCAAATTTCTCTTCCCCTTGCCCACCAATAATCCACAGCCACAAAACAGTATGCCTGATGTAATCATATGGATGATCCGAGGGGAGAAAAGACTGGCTTATGTTCGTATTCCTGCACACCAAGTGCTGTATTCCACAACAAGCCCTGAATCATCTGGTAAATATTGTGGAAAGACACAAACAATCTTCTTAAAGGTACCTTTTTTTTCCCCCCTCTCCTTTAAAAAATAATTAACTCCCTAAAACTCAATGCCTTCTGACATGAGCATTATGAATAATGAGATGTCAAAACTCAGGAGAGATTAAAAGCCAATTGCGTATAGCTTCTTCAAAATATCACAGAAATGGTAAAGTTCATCATAAGCCTGTTAGAACCAGTATCAGCCCCTAACTCTGAGACTTTTCTGAAAGAGTTCAAAATTGTGATAGGACTTTTAAAGTGTTACTGGGGTTGGTGTTTTGTGGTTGGATGTGAAAGGAGACCATCAGAGGGAATAAATAATGTACATAAGAGAAGTTCCAAAAAACTATTCAAAGCTTTGGATGGTTTTCTGCAAGTAATAAAGAGCATGTCTATACCCAGAAGTTCCCTAGTATGTCTCTCCATTGAGTCTTAGTCTTGAATAGGAATGGCTTTCTCCATTTAAGTTTATATTGTCTTTAACAGGAATAAACTTAAGAAAAAGCAATCTGACTGTAGAACCATAGCATTTACTGAGTTTGTTAATGTACTAGCAGTTACACAGATTAATGCTTCAACGCAGAAAAGCCTATATCTTCATGGTTTTATGGTAACCCTCTTATTGATGCATTGTTTTTACATCTAGTGAACCATTCTGACTAACCTCTGCATTTTCAGAGTTTCCTGATGAGCAACGCTAACATCAACATTGAAGTTTTAAGTTATTGTTATAATTAAAAACAAATTGCTGGATGAAACTTGGAGGAGAATATATAGGAAAAGGGATGATACTGCTGTTAATATGTTTGGTTTTTACATGCCCTAGACAGGCACCATTTAAAGAATATTTCCTTCCTGAACTATTTATTACTGACTTTTGAGGAAATGCAGTGCAGGAAGAGATAAATAAATCATGTATTATTAGTTATATCTCTGTGTTATTGTATATGTTTTACTGAAAGCTACAATATCAGCATAACATAACAAAGAATAACTGTTTTTGTTCATGTGCCAGTACCCACAGGACAAGACAAAAGATGTCAAAATGCCTGTGGAGCTGCGAATTAACATTTGGCTTGGGCTCAGTGCAGTTGAAAAGAAGTTTAATAGCTTTGCAGAGGGAACATTCAGTGTTTTTGCAGAAATGGTATGTGCACCATTGCTTTCTTACTTTAAACTTGGATGTGAGTGTCAGGAATTCAATTAAATTTGAGCTCTTTGAATTAGTTTTTGGTTTTTTGCATGACAGGCAGAAATTGAGAGTACTATTTATTATACTGAAACAAGTAGAGCTTATTCAAGGCAATTAATGATCAAGTCCATTGTGCCTACTAGATGAACTTCAGCAGACCAGATTCTTAACTGGTTAATCAGGTAAAAATCTGGTTAACACCAGTGATTTCAAAGACATTTATTTTAGATTTTTATCAGTGTAATTTAGATTGAGATCTAGACCACTATTTTTTGACATATGAATAACCGTTTTATTTTAATTGGTTCTTTGCTTCTACAAACGATACTTGGATACAAGTGGTTTTTGTATAATAATGGTTCTTTTGTAGAAGTAGAAAATTTACTGTTACAGGAAAAACTGGTCAAGCCCAGTAGATTCTGCTGACAAAACACTATATTGTGATAACATTTCAATGGTAAGAGTTAATAAATTTGGAATAAAACTGCTTTAGATAGTCCTACAGCATATAACAGATTTTGAATGGAAATGGTAAGTGGCAGGGGTCTTTTATATGCCCCAACACCTCAGGTTGAGTACAGTCCAATATCAGTATAATAGCTAATGAAACAGGACCTTTTTTACAGAAGTTTGTGTCACTATTGCACCTATGCTTGAATATTTAGTAGTGCTGTCGTAAGTCACTTAAAATAGCCAATGGATGTTGAAAGCCATTATTTAAGTATAGAGTTTAAGAGGCTATCTAATTTTTTGTTCTTCATACAGCAATCCAACATTTTTACAGGAATAAGTGCAGAAAACTTAAGACCATAATAAACTATGGATAATCCCATTAGCGTAAGGGGAAATATACTATATAAAATATACTATATAAAATGGGCTAAAATCACAATCATGCCCCTGGTAGCTTCCATGATAGGACTATAGTTCAGTTTTACATGCTATGAAAGATGAGTTTATAAACAGGAGAATTGAGATGGAAAAGATTGACAGGATCATGCATTTAGGGAACAGAAGAAACTTGTTTGAATTATGTAATTTTCTTAAACACACTGTAATTTGGAGGAAGTTTGACTAGTTATAGAGAGGCATTAAATTGAGAATGTAGTTTGATTTTTGCAGTAGAATCATCCTTTGCCAGGCAGGAGAGAAGAAAATGAAAGAAATAAATTAATGATGACATTGCAGACTAATGTGTGAAGGGACTATCTTAATTTCAGACAAAGGCAACATATAGTAGAATTTTTCAGTTGTCACAGTTACATAAATCTCTTTCTGTGCCCCCCCCTCCCCCATTACTGATTTTTTTTTTCTTTCTTTTCAAACAGTATGAAAATCAAGCTCTTCTTTTTGGGAAATGGGGTACCTCAGGACTTGTTGGTCGCCACAAGTTTTCCGACGTTACAGGAAAAATCAAACTGAAAAGAGAGTACTTTCTACCCCCAAAGGGCTGGGAGTGGGAAGGAGAATGGATGGTTGATCCTGAAAGAAGGTCAGAATTTTTTTTGTTCTATGAAGGCAGGAATAAAGAAGTTTAATCTCAGAGTGTAGAGTAAAAGCTTCTCTCTGTTTTCTTGGCTGAGAAAGAGATTTTAAGCTGCACTTCTATGACAGCAAAAGTCAGCCAATAGTCAAAGCTGTTAATAACACTAAAATTAACATTATCTTCTTTAAAAAGTAAAACATACAACAAAAATAATATATCCATTTCCTAAGCACTAGCTTATGGTTTAGAAGACCCTATGTGATAATGGACATACTGCTAATATTCTCTGTGTCTCAGTGTCAAATCTTTAAAAAAAGGCCAATGGTATTTTTCCTTTCCTAGAAAGGTACTGTAAGGATCACTTGTGCCTGTGAGGTTTCAGATCCTGCTGTGATGATTTCAGACATAGATAGAAACTTAACTCTAATATCCAGTATAAATCTGCAGCTCATGTTTCCGCACCATTACAGCATTTGCATGGTCATTTGTATACTGCAGATTTTTTTGTGTGTTTATTTCACTAAATGTTGAGAAGTTTCATTGTCACAGGTTATTTCTCAAACTGACTCAAGGCAAGGGTTGTTTTCAGAGCCTAGGGTTGTGGTTCTGTATGACAGCTCCTCCCTTGGCAGAGACTGAATCCATGAGGTGTCAATCCTCCCCCAGCTCTACCAGGTTCAGTCTTGTTCTGTCAGAGGTTTTTAACTCCTGAGTTGTGCCAGCTCAGCTATGTGTGTTGCCACACTTTAAACCAGAATGGGTAAATCATTTGTTTCATAAACAAAAGTCAGCATGAGAAAGAGATGATTTTCTTTTTTTCTTAAAAGTAAATGTGCAACTCGTTTTTAAAATCCCTGTGTTCTGATGATTAAAAAAATACAGACTGTTGCTAGAGAAAAATTCATGTCATTTTATAGGTACAAATTGATGGATTTATTTTCATACTCAACAGTTTTTATTTTAATGAATAATTGGAAATGAAGAAATGAATAACAGAGATGGAGATATTTTCTCAGATAATGGAAAAAACCCTACTGTTAAAATGTGTATGCATCTGCTTTTATTTGACCAGCAGATGGCATTTTAGAACATACTTTAGTGCTTTCTGAATCACAATCACAAGTGGAAATCAATGCTATTTTGTCTGATTTAATGTTCTCTTATTTCTTTTATTTGCAAGTTAGAAACATATTATCCAAATGATTGCTTGACCTGTCAACAGCATAAAAGGGAACAAAATTAAGTACATTGCCAAATGTAGTGAATATCTATCTATATAGTTATTTTAGCGAATAACTATATAGAAAAATTGGAGATGCATGTAACTGTCATCTGAGTTTTCCTGCACTTAAATATATGATATTTTTTTCTTTTTCCAAAAGGAAGTGTTGAAGGGAGATCCAGAAAAACAGCAGTTAAAACACTCGGGGTAGTCACTCATTCTTATGACTAATGATCCTCCTGTTGCTTACTACTACTGGGGTTGCTTCAATTTTAGGAAGACATCCTAAGAAAATAGGTAGCCCTCATATAGATGATAATAAATAGAACCTCACAAAAATAAACAATCTAGAATTCCAGCACATGTGCACATTTTGTACATTGGTTTTATATATTCTCTGTAGATAACAAAAAAAATTTAGTTTAGTGTTATATTTACTTTGGACTTACAGTTTGTTGACTGAAGCTGATGCTGGTCATACTGAGTTTACTGATGAAGTATATGAAAATGAGAGTCGCTATCCTGGAGGGGAATGGAAAGCAGCTGAAGAGAGTTACACAGATGTGGTGAGACTTAGATTTTTCATTAGATAAATAAAGGTTTAAGAGAAGGAGTTCTAGATTTTGGTACCCAGTGTATTTCATCTATTAATGCACAGAATTGTTATGTTTTCCCTACATAAAAGAATGGAGAAAAAGCTCCACCACCACGTGAGTTCACATGTCCTCCTGGATGGATGTGGGAAGATGATGCTTGGAAATCTGATTTAAATCGAGCAGTGGATGAGCACGGTAAGATAGATTACTGTTCATCTACTGATTATTTAGGACAATCCGTCATAGTCTATACTGAAGGAAGACACATGTCCTGAGTGCGATAGTGGTTGACCTGTGGAAAAATGCCAAATAAATATTTGGATTACAGTTGCTTAAGGAATCAGATAAAATGACATTGAGAAAGTGTTCATTGTCTACATGTGTTTCTATTTCTCTCTGTTTCTATCTGTTGTTTCTATGAGGCACTGGAAAAGGTTGCCTAGAGAGATTATGGGTGTCCTCTTCCTGGAAGTGTTCAAGGCCAGGTTGGATGGGGCTTTGAGCAACCTGGTCTCATGGAAGGTGTCCTTGCTTACAGCAGGGGAGGTGGAACTAGACCAAACCATTCTATGATTCCGTGATTCTATTTCCACTTTAGTTACTCTTCCATCAAACTCACTGTTCTCACTGAGTATTTCTTGGATCAAAAGGGACCAGTATTTTGAGCAGTATATGTAATAACTGCATTTATAAGTGCCTACTAGAAAGAGAATCACATAACCAAAGAAGTTGTACAATCGGTCTTAACTGCAACAGCAGATGACAATTTTGAGCCTATAGCTTTGACAAATTAAGGCTCATGCAAACAGCAGTCTACTAACATGAGAGGTTACAGCTGGGAAAATTGTATGTATAAGCATATTCTCTGTAGATGTCCCATCCATTTCTTCTTTGTATCTCACTTGTGTTTCTGGGAAGATGCCATAGAATCATAGAATGGTTTGGGTTGAAAGGGACCTCTGGAGGCTATCTAGTCCAACCCCCCTGCAGTGGGCAGGGACATCCCCATCTACATCAGAATCACAGAATCACAGAATGGTTTGGGTTGGAAGGGACCTCTGGAGGTCATCTAGTCCACCCCCCCTGCAGTGGGCAGGGACATCCCCAGCTAAACCCTATGGCAACCCGGTATTCCCAGGTTGCTCAGAGCCCTGTCAAGCCTCACCTTGAATGCCTCCTGGAATGGGGCCCCAACCACCTCCCTGGGCAACCTGTTCCAGCATTCCACCACCCTCATGGTGAGGAACTTCTTTCTAATATCCAGTCTAAATCTNATGACATCTTGCCCCTCCAACTTATCAACAGCACCCCATAGCTTGGTGTCATCTGCACACTTGCTGATGGTGCACTCAATGCCCCTGTCGATATCGTTTATAAAAATATTAAACAGTACAGGCCCCAGTACAGAGCCCTAATACCAACTAATCAATTGTGTTTTAGGATGGGAATATGGAATTACTATTCCTCCAGACACTAAACCAAAGTCATGGGTTGCTGCAGAGAAAATGTACCATACGCATCGGCGACAAAGACTGGTGCGGAAACGTAGGAGAGACCCAGCTCAAGCAGTATCAACAGGAAGGGTAAGCAGAAGAGAGATGCAGCCAGAGACCTGTGCATTGTAACAGTTTGAGTTTCTTTTTCTAAATATTCCTGAATAAAGAAAAAATTTAACACCAAACCAAAAAAATCTCCAACAATCTTGAAGATTTCATTATATTCCTTTTTTTGTTTGTTTTGTATATTGATTTTCCAGCTTTGGATTTTTAGGGGATTATTATGCCTGCCAGAGCAAGTGTTGTTTTTTTTCATTACATTTATACAACACTGTGAATAACAATGATTTGTGTCTTCCAGGGGATGTCATCCTATGAAGACCAAGAAGGATGGGAATATGCTTCCTTGATTGGCTGGAAATTTCACTGGAAACAACGCAGTTCTGATACTTTCCGTCGAAGACGATGGAGAAGAAAAATGGCTCCCTCAGAGACACATGGTGCAGCAGCAATCTTTAAACTTGAGGGTGCTTTGGTAAGGGACAGAGTATCAAAAAAGTCTTTAAAAGTTCAATCTGTTAATTTAAAGTAAAGAAACAATTAAGCGTATCAGCTGTTTCAGACTTTGAATTCTTAGACTGATACATAAGTGAGGAACTAATACAATTTATATTGTTTAAAGTCTGAAAGGGACGATTAAAGTCAGAGTACAGACTCTTGTATGACATGTTTATTACTTTGTTTTTCAAATTATTTTTATTATTACATTATGTGTGATTTAAAGCAAAAAGCCAAATTACTAGATGAGCCTTCTGTAATTAGAGATAGCTCAAGCTGTTCATGCACGTAATTTGGATATATTAACATCAGCACAAGAAACAACAGGCACTGAAATAGCTGCCCCTGGTTAATATTTACTTGTAGAAATAACAAACACAAGAAAGAACAGGAAGTGTTGAAGAAGCCAGAATGTCATACATCACAAATAGATCATCAGAATGTCAATATTCCTTAAGTTTTCAGGTTAACACAGCTTCATATATAAGCCCTGAGTCTGTGTAGCATTAACAAAAGTTTGCACATTTTTCTTGATTTGTTTCTCTTTTTTGCACCAGATGTTGACCCATGATTAATTGATAGCATTTTCTTTTTTGCATTTAATTTGGTTAAACAGAGTTAAAAATTCCTGATTCAGTTTCTCTTCTATTTCCTGGTCTATTCTATTGCTAGAATAAAGCCTTAAAGCAGTTCTCTGCAACAGCACACTGCAGAAGGCCTGTAACCTCTTCTTCAGCAAGGGCTGAAGTAAGCCATTCTCAAAAGTAAGATGAGATAACTGGATGTGCTTTCTTCTGCACAGGTTCAGTGGCAACAAGAAATGACTTTCAGACATGAATAAGCATCTTTTAAAGTACATTTACTCAAGAAAGTGGATTTCTCCTTGTCCTGGAGAAGAGAGACTAAAAACAATATTCCCGTGCACAGTCCACTTTTATCAGGTTCCTTCTATGTTTATAAACATGCAGTACATTTTTTTTTTTTCCTATATATACTTCAGGGAGCAGACACTAGTGTTGATGATGGAGAAGGGAAGAGTTCAGACAAAACCAAGGATTCAGCTACTAAGGTGTTTGGTGCTAACACACCACTTGTTTCCTGCTACTTTGACAGTAAGTTCTTAACAATTCCTTATTTTATAAATCAAGTCTGTTTCTCCCTGGGAAGTGCAGTTCTTTGTGGTTTATGTCTAGGTTTACATACCTTCTGTTATAATTACTATCTGATCCTTGACTGGGCCCTATTTAGGCTACTAAAAAAAATTGCTATTAGTCATTTTGATATTTCAGTCCATTGTCACATAGACGTTTTTAAAACCTCTATGGGTTTTCTAAATTCTAGGAATTCTAAAGCTAGCTATTGCAGCACTTGAATTTTAAGCTGGTTTAAATGATGTATTTTTAGCATTACAGTCCCTCCATAACAATGCAGGGAGCTAAGCCAGCAGAGATGATGTATGTACAGTTAATTTTTTTCTGGTTCAACTCACTTAACCAGCTGAATGCAGACAAGTGCCTGACCCAGAGGATGCAGGAAGAGCATGTAGTCGGTTTGGCAAACTGAACAAAGCTCTAACTTTGCCAACCTGGATTGGCTTTAAATGCCTTGGAATCACTGTAATGGGATTCACAAAAGCAGGGACACTGACATGGGAGCCACCAGTGCTAGATAATAGGAATAGAGACTAATCCCATCCACTCCTAAGACTCAAAATCCTTTTTGAGGATCTCTTGACTGGAACACTTGTCTTTATTTGGACTTTGCAACACTTATTTTCTGGCTGGGAATGGGTGCCTAAATCTTAAATCTTGTCTTTCAGAAGCAGAAGATGATTACTTCAGTTTCTTTTAAATAATGACCACGATAGGAGGAAAATAACATCTGTTCCTGCCAGAGATCAGAGGGTTCAGTTCATTGAGGCTGAAGGGGTTAGAGCTGACATCTTTTAAAGAAAAGTTGTAGTAGCTCAGCCACATGTTGTCCAGGGCTTGTGCCACTCTCACATCATCCTCTTAAGCTATTCCACCTTGCTTGCATAGCAGTTGTTGCTTCAAGTTGTGTTGGAACAAATGTTCTCAGGTGCTAGCTCACTGGTATTAGAACACTTGTCACTAGAAAAGAAAAGCAGAAATGTTACTACAGTGCTTGTGCTTGAGTTAAAATGTGTAAGACATTTTTATAAACTCAAACTATAATCATTAAAGAAAATAAGCCTGTGTGATGCAGTTGTACTTTTTTTATTTATTTTATACAGGAGTGTATACTTACCACCTTCGCTGTTATGTCTACCAGGCAAGAAATCTCATGGCTTTAGACAAAGACAGTTTTTCAGGTATGGAAAGAACCCTGCTAATGATGCAGAAAACACACTTCTGCAATGAACTAGTAACTTCATTTAGCTATGGAGTATCTTAAATCCTTAAGGTCTGTACAAAGGTCCCAGCTACTGAAACTACACCATAAAGGAAGTCTCAGCTTCATTACATATAATCCAGATTTGGTTAGTACTGCCCCAGAAGCTGCCAAAAAAGAAGTGCTCTTAATGTCCAGCACCTGCTGCTGCCAACAACCAAGTTTTGCATACAGAATTCAGATAAGGTCTGCATTTCCCATGACCAATCCCTTCCTGATGCTTTAGCTTCTCCTTCTAACCAAATCCGACATAGAGTTTCTAAACTGTCCTGCAGGAAGCTTGGCACAAAGGCAAGGGTGAAGAAAGTTGGATGGCTGTTATGTCTTCAACAGCCTTTCAGTGTCCAGTATTTTATATTAATGCATTACTGAGATGAACTTCTAGGAAATTACAGTGCACTTTACTAATAAGCATGGCTCTTTTTTTGTTTATACAAGTCTGTCTGTTGCCCTTTTATTTCCACCTCTTAGATACTCCAACAGTGTTGTATCCATTTGGCATCTTCAGAGTCAGGCTAATTCAATACTCAGATTATCAAGTATTTATTTTTTCCTGATTAGTATTAAAATTCCTCTGGAAAGTCAGAGTGCAAATTGAAATACGATTTTTTAAGAATATGACTTTACACTTCCTGTAAATAAGTTCAGCCAAAGATAAAGATGAAATGAGCAACTTAGAATTTTTTCCCTGTCAACTTCCAGTTGCATCCTTCTTTTTCTCCCTGTTTTAATTAATAATTAAGTATAATGCATGTGTAAGTTTGTTACAGAAGACATAGAGCAATAGATATTTTAGTGCCATTTTCTGAAATTGGAGGGGGCTTTGTACAGCTGCCTGTGTATTTGGTCTTATTTCAATACACAGTCCTTAAAAGCAATACAGAGAAACAATAATAAATGCCTCTAATTTGCATATGTAGAATTCAAGATGGGTTACTTAAATGTAGTCATGCATAAACTAGCACATCTACATTTTATTTTCCTCTAAAAAATAGTTTGCACAGTAAGCCAAAGTTTCTAAAACTCTGATCATGTGCCTAGCCAGAAGCTGTTGAAACTGAAGTAAAGATAACCTGTAAAATAGCCTCTAGTTCTTTGTAACTGCAATTTGTACAGGAAATGTCAATGACCATGATCAGATATCTTTTACAGAGCTCTTGATGATTTAAAGACCTGCCAAACACTGGGCTTAGACCACTTTAATCATTCAGCAGTTTCATAAGAAGAGGTTACTATAAATAAGCATGTTTTGAAACAAAAGCTTGATCTGAGCAATATGACCTGAGAGAATTTGTTGTTTGGCAACAAGTCAGAACTAGAATGATTTCTTTGTATTATTTATGAGGCTGTACAGTTGTATATCAATGGAAACAACAACAAAAAAAGGCTTCAAGAAGAGATTAGTATACCCCATGTTTCATTTTAGTTTTAAGGTTATTTTTCTGATTTGAAGATGTTTTTATCACTTTCATTTATTACTCTGTTAAGACTTGTATAAGGGAAGCTATTTAGTAATCAAATGGAATTTGCATTATTAAATGTAAGTTATGTGGATGTGTGGACTTTTGTTTTATGTAGAATGGCTTATAGAACTGGTAATGACAGAAAGAAAAATAAGATACTGTACTCGATAAAAATTATGTCCCTTATGGCTTGATGAGGTTTTATTTGTCTGTGACTCTCTGCTTTTAATCTTTGTATGATCTTACAGATCCGTATGCTCATGTTTCTTTCCTCCATCAAAGCAAAACAACTGAGATCATTCATTCAACTCTAAATCCTACATGGGACCAAACTCTCATATTCAATGAAATTGAGATCTATGGAGACCCACAGACAGTAGCCCAAAACCCACCTAATATCGTTATTGAACTTTTTGACAGTGACCAAGTGGTAAGTGAATGCTTTTTATCCTGATTGCTTTATTTTTTTTATTTATATTAACTGAGAATAACATTAATGACTATGATTGCTATTTTTTGGTTGCAGGGTAAAGATGAATTCCTTGGAAGAAGTATTTGCTCCCCCATGGTCAAGTTAATCCCAGAAGAGGACAGCACACCAAAACTACTCTGGTACCCTGTAACAAATAATGGCAAAGCTAGTGGAGACATTCTTTTTGCTGCAGAACTTATTTTGAGGGACAAGGTATATATTCTTGTATATATGTTTTGTGTGTGTATTTTCAATGTAATATGATACATATTATATATCCTTTCAGTGAGTCATAATGTGAACAGTTCTTTTAATACTTGTAAGGTGTTTCATTTAAGGAAGACAGAAAAACTAATACTGACGTTTGTGTCTTAATAGGGTGGTGCAAACCTTCCAATTCTTCCATCACAAAGAGCACCAAAGCTTTACATGGTACCTCAAGGAATCAGACCAGTAGTTCAACTCACTGCTGTTGAGGTATGATTTATTCTTAAACTGAGTACAAGCACAGTCATCCTCTAGACAATACATTTATGTGTTTGTTTCAAGGAAAAAAAATAGTGAGAAATAACAGGAGATTTTTTCTTTACGTGTTTTTGAGTTTCATTTTTTCCCCTTAACCTTCCTAGAACAACCAACTTGAAATATTTCACCAGTCGCATTTTATTACCGAAAACAACTTCTTCTTTCCTACTTTTTGAGTATCATATTAAGCATAGTGGTATCTCTCCCTCTTTTGCTTATATTGGATTTTATTTTACAGATTCTGGCTTGGGGGTTGCGGAACATGAAAAACTACCAACTGGCACCTGTTATGTCTCCGAGTCTCATTGTGGAATGTGGGGGTGAAATGGTGGAATCTATGGTGATCAAAAACCTCAAAAAGACACCAAATTTTCCATCTTCTGTTCTCTTCATGAAAGTTGTACGTAGTTAAAAAAAAAACTATATACCAGCTATCTACAGAAAAATCAGTTATCCCATACTTTTAAAGGTCACGGATTTGTAATGCAAGAATGAACAGAAAAACTTACACATCCTTTTTTGACTTTACATAAGCAATTTACTAAGCCTGAAAATTCTGATAAAGATCATGTCGACATGTCTGTATGGTCATTGATAAATTATACAATTTTATATGCACTATCCAGTGCAGTATATATGTTTATTTGAAAAGGCATCAATTTACCTGTAGATGTGTGGCTGCTTTCCTACTGCTAGGATGGGAGCTGTGCAAGAGTCAAGAGAAGTTAAGATTTGAAGCAACTAAAATTAATTTTCCTGACTTTAACTGAATCATGGTACAAGGTTAGAAATTCACCGTGCAGCCACAGTAGTTCCGTGTTAAAAAAAGAATGAAGTTACAGCTCTGATTCAGGCATGAAATCTTTATTATTCATTTTCCTTCTGTTTGCATTCTAAACGAGCTCTTAACCTTTCATTTTTAGCTTTTGCCAAAAGAGGAGTTATACAGTCCATCTCTTGTTATTAAAGTAATAGACCATAGACCATTTGGACGGAAGCCAATCGTGGGACAGTGTACTATTGATTTACTGGAAAGCTTTCGCTGTGACCCTTATGCTACTAAAGAAGACATTGCACCACAACTGAAAGGTGAGCTGGAACATCAAAAATTCTTTCTTAAGAGATGCTAGCTAGAATAACCTATCCCCAGTGTTTACTCTGCATACTGTATTGATGAATAGCCATCTTGGGTTGTGTACTTATTTGGAGATCGTGTTCTGAAAGAAAAAAAATCTAACTCAAGAGTATGAATTAGTGCAATATTAAGAGGACAGAATGCAGAGGCACGTTCACTCTTGGACTTCAGTGTGCTGGTTACACTTAGTGTATCAGCTTGGAATTCCACTACCTTCAGATTACCCCTTCTCTAAGTACCAAATTAATGATCCAATATTTCAGCAAGAATGCTCTAAATACAATGCTGACATTTTCCTGTATATTTTTTTCCAAGTTTTGCTGTTTTTAAAATTCTAGATATTTGAGAAATGTCTGCATATCCTCCACAAAAATATATTGTGTATTTTCAGCAAAAAAATGGCAAATATATTCTTTAGAGAATCAAACATACAGCCAATGAATTATTTTACATCTTCTGTAACTGGATATCAAATCTGATGAAAATGCTTAGCAAGATATTTTTTCCTACCTCATATTGCCTTAAAATCTTTGGATTACAGTTAGTCTACTCTCTGCTGCACCTCGCCAGGATACAGTAATTGAAATGGAAGATGCACAGCCACTGCTAGCAGCTCAGGTAATCTATGAAATTTGATGCTTGACTTCTGAGAAACTATCTAGACAGCAAAAACTATCAGAAACCTTCTGGAAAGCCAGATGGAACAAAGTTACTTTGTGACAGGAAAGCAAAGGAAATACGTTCATCATTTTAACTTATTTTTCCATGTAGTAAATATCAAACTATAGCTTTTTGTGCACGGTACATTTGTTCAATAGCTACTGAAAGCATATGATAGAACATTACCTAGCTGTCCACTGGTGATGGTTAGAGCAGCCTGATCTTGCACAGATTGAATGGTTTTAAATAAAGCAGCTACCAGTAGGTGCATGCTTTGGTGGGTACAAAATTAAAGCCACAGTAACACAGACCTTCAACTGTTCATTTTACCACACTTGTGGCTTTGTCTCTCTTACCAAGAAGACATCCAAAACTGATACCACTGAAACAATTTCTTCTGCACTAACACTTTTCTTTGCTTTTCTGTTGTGTCTTGTGAATCCCTATACTGCTCTGATTCTTTCAGGACTACCACAATACAATTTTATTTTTCAGGTAAAAAATAATAATTTCAGCTTGTAAAATTTTACTCTTGAGTTGCAACATGAGTGAAGACAAATTCTAGACAATGTATTTTCACAGAAAATTTTTCAATTATTTTAGGTTAAATGTTCCCCTCATCTAAAATATGTTTTCATAAATTTCTGATGGCCTGTTTTAATATTGAGCATTGTACTGTTAGGTTAGCAGTTGGACTCAATGATTTTGGATATCTTTTCCAACCATAATGATTTTGATTATTTTGAAGGAAGCATAAAATTTATACCCTTTAATATAGTAATTTTGCAGGCTCTTAACCCACAACTTTGATTTTTCAAAAGTGTAGAATTTTTTTTGTTACAGAGGTCCCACAGTAAATACTACTGAATGTCAACTTCCAAACTCTCACTGCTACTTAAATATGTTATTGATTGCAGTGTTCTTCCTTCATGTCTTGCTCTGTATCTTAATGTCACAATATTCAGACTCTATTTCACAGACCATGTTCTTGTATTTATTTTTATTATACAAGTAAATTGTCCTTAATAGTTAATTCGGAACAGTCTTTAACTTTTATCTTAATTAGACCTTCTGTTCTAATATAAATGCTTTTTAGGGTGCAGAGAATTTTTATTTCCTTTAAAAATTTTAAGAGATAAAAAATAATGGAAACTTAGCACTTTGAACTCACTGGCAAAATTGACTGAATTTGTGTAGTTGATTTCAACTATGAGAGCAACACTCTTACATGCTACATAAGGTGAAACCCAGTTTCTTAAGACATCATCCAAGTCAAATGTATTATAAGACTAGATATAGTGATAGATAGAATCATAGAACAGTTACAGCTGGAAGAGACCTCGGAGATCATCAAGTCCAGCCTTTGTCCTAGCCCTATCAACTTACTAGATGATGTCTCCCAACGCAACATCTACCCGTCTCTTAAACACCTCCAGGGATGGTGACTCAACTACCTCCCTGGGCAGCCTGTTCCAATGGCTGACAACCCTTTCAGGAAAGAAATTCCTCCTAATGTCTAGCCTGAAACTCCCCTGGTGCAATTTCCTTCCGTTTCCCCTTGTCCTATTACTCTCCACTAGGAAGAACACACCAGTCCCTGCCTCTCTACAACCTCCTTTCAGTTATAGAGAGTGATGAGGTCTCCCCTCAGTCTTGTCTTTTCCAGGCTAAACAGGCTCAGACTCCTCAGTCTTTCCTCATAAGGCTCGTGTTCTAAGCCCTTTACCAGCTTGGTAGCCCCCCTCCAGCATAGCATCCATATAAGCAAGGAAAGAATATTCAAAACAATTTGGATTGAAATAAGTACAACTGTGGAAATTGTGATATGCAGCCAACAACCTGAGGACACAAAATGCCAAAATTTCATCAATTACATTCCAATTTCCAGTGTTTAAGCAGTATGTCAACAGCACTCAGCAAAATGGCTTCTCCAACAACAGTGCATGTATGTATGTATGTACCAAACTAATGCATGGAGCTGACCAGAATGCGGTTGGATGGGGGAAGAATGTTAATACCATGTAGTCACAAGGCTGTATTTCTCTTGGCAATTATTCCACAGAGAGATTTTGGAGGAGATGATGCTCATAAATCTAGTATGACTAGTTACAAATATTAAGGTATCTTTCTTCTGAAAGTCTTACTGTGTGTGTACAATATGTATGAACTATTAAAAACTCAGCTTATTTGGGATCTGTGTACTAAAAGCACCAAAATCGACAGGAAATATTTAACCACACTATCAATATTTAAACATTGTTTTAAAGTCTACTTTTTGGAGAATAAAAGGAATCTACAATAAATAAAATTCTAACTTTTCCAGGGATCTAATAGTTCAGTGCTGGTGTCTTGAAAATTTCATGTATAACAATCTACAGTGAAGTCACTGGATACATTAAAAGAAAGACAGTAACTGTTACATGATTTTTACCATTTCACTCCAAAATCTCAGTTTTATCATATGGCATTTTTTTTCTGTGTTTTGGCATTCTGTGAGCACATCCTGTTAGTAACAATAATATCCAAATACTGAAGGCTCAAAAATTTTCAAAGCAGGTTTTAAAGTGTTTGGTTGTTTTTTTCCTCTTAACCTCTTCCTCCTAAAGCTACCAAGTGCATTACTTGAAGAGATATTTGAAGGTATATCAAGGGCAACAAACTGCAAACCCTAATTTAAACTCTTCCACCATGATGCTTTGATGAAAGCTTTAAATTGGGAGCCTAAATTATTGCATAATTATGCCAGCCTCTCTTCATGTTGTCAACATTACGAACCAGTGTTTAAACAAAGTCAAATTTAAATACAGAAAAGTATTCAAAATGATCTCATGAATATTGCCTGCAAGGTTTGCAAATCACTGGCTTCTGAGAATAAGTAACTCCAGTTGCCTTCAGAAAATCTGGCAGTCCTGTGCAAATCTGAAAAAAATATGCTGTGTTCTGATTTGAAGTTAGACAAGGCTACTGTAATGCAGTAAACCTGAACATCCCAGCAAGATGAGTATGATACACCAGAGTGATGTCCTAACCTACTGATGCACTTGGCTTGTATTCATAAAATATTTTGCATATTTCTGATGCTTTGCACAAAAATTTATGGATTATGCCTTTAAATTAAAACACAAGGTACTAGCACAAACCACATTTGCTAATGATAGCTTCCAAATTTGATGCATGATGCTTGCTCTTAATGGACTATCGGGTCATAATTATGCTATCTGTGATTTAACAGGTGAAGCATTTTGGATTCTGCAGGTTCTTCTTACAGTTACATGGATAAATCAATAGACACATATACTGGGTTTTACTGTACTCTATAATTCTTCATGGCTTTTTTCAGACTCCTGAAAAATCCACATTGTGTAAACTGAAAAATGAT
Organism: Bucco capensis; assembly: GCA_013396975.1. Classification (NCBI taxonomy): domain Eukaryota; kingdom Metazoa; phylum Chordata; class Aves; order Piciformes; family Bucconidae; genus Bucco; species Bucco capensis. The sequence goes on from VWZO01008459.1 coordinate 174,912, forward strand.
AGTAGAAGGAAAAGGCTGTTGAGCATTAGCAGATTGTTTTATAATGAAGTAAACATATAAAAGTAGCAAAAAAACCACTTGAATTTTATGTATGTGAAATTTGTTTTGAATCTCTGGAATAGATCCAGTTTTGTAAGTGCTCTTAAGAACACTTTTCATCTGAAATAAATGAGATCCAGTGCTCTCTGCAACTGCAGATGAAAGCAGGGAATGATACTACTGTGGAAATCAATAAATAGAATCCAGAGTGTTCCACTGCAATGATGCAATATGAAAATCAAGTTTCTCTCAGTTTTGCTTAGTTATGTGAAGAACAAAGCACAGAGTTATAATGTCTTACAGTCCTGAAAACTTACTTCTTAGATATTTTTATATATATGCTCCAGTTTAATATCTAGGACTTCATAGCAAGGGAAAAAAAGTTAAACACATGGTGTCTGAATATTCTTTAAAAGCATTTATAAATTATTGATGTTAGCAACTTACTTAACAAACATACTATATATAAAAGCCTAAACTTTCAAAGCCTATTTTATTGTACAAAATTCTACAAATCATATATTTATCATTGTTTTTCTCTTGCTCTTCTTTCACGAATTGATCCTCATGAGCAGCTTACAGAAAAGGTAACGTATGTTACTTTTTAGAATCTACACATTGCTTGCGTATAAATGAAATACATTGATTTTCAGTTGGAGATCTATCAATCCTGTTTCTTAAGTTAGCATGTGGGTGAGAACAGTAATCTCTGAAAATGTTTGACATAAAACCTACAAACGACTTGTAAAATGGTAAATGTAGGAAAAATACGCAAGACTGAAATAGTGGACTGGAATAGAAATAAAACAATAGAATTGAAAAGACTGAAATAAAAGATTGAAATTATTTTTAAAAAGCCCGAACTCATATTTAATAATCTGTATAATAAGACTCTTTAAATCCAGACAATCTGAAAATATTTTTTCAGATTTGTCCAGTGAACAAATACTGTTCATTCTATTAATTCTCAGTGAATGAATACTATTCATTACCAACTGAAGTATGTTTTCAGGGGCAAACATTATGGAATCCCTATAGACATATACATAAAACAGCAGTCTGTTGAATAAAGATTATGAGACTTAAAGAAATACTGCCTTAGTGGAACGTATAGATTACTATTATCTAAGGTTTCATGAGCTTCATTGAATTATTATTTTTAAGACAGCAAGACTAGCCGCTCCTTCTTTTCAACTGCACTTGGTAAACATTAAGGTAGATCTCTAAAGTGCAACATTCTGTCACAATATAGACAATCTGCACTGGTTTTAATGGAATGATTGTACTGTTAGAGGAGCTACAGGTCTGTTCCAGTGTTATTAAGGCAACAGTTTTGAAATAAATGGCAATGCTGAAAGCAAACTAGCACATCTATCCCACAGGAAAAAGTTTTCAACACATTAACTGTCACTTTTACAGTCGGGCAATTCTTGTAATGAATACCAAGGATGATGGTGTTTTCCCTTAACAACTGAAACAATGACTGCACTGGCTAAGCCTACATTCACTTCCTCTGACTCAAGTAATCTAGAACTTGGGTGGCTAGGCTGTGCAACATTGCCTGAAGAGCAGGGAGAGAAATACACACACCTCCAGAAATCAGTCCTTTGAGATAGGTGTCTAAATAACAGTAATTAATTGCTTGCTTGGAGATGGCTAGCTGTTGACTATCAATGCAGCTGAATATCTAGTCTATAGACTAGATACCTAAACGTGGGTAAGAGAAATTCCATCATTTTAGCCTTAATATTTACATTCTAATTTTTCATTGCTTAGCATGATATAAAAGAGGCTTTATGTCCCAAATGAAGACTTTTTTTTGGTTTGTTTTTCTTTAAGGAGGAAGAAATTGTTGATTGGTGGAGCAAATTTTATGCTTCAGTAGGAGAACATGAAAAATGTGGACAGTATATTAAAAAAGGATATGACACTTTAAAGGTATTGCTCAGGATAAAATAAATTTAACACATCTCAATGCTTATAGGCCCAAAACCTTGTCAGAGCTGTCTCCTTTGTTTTTTTTAAATGCTCCTCAAAATTTAACTGTGCAACATTTCCTGTAAATGTCCATTACAATTTTATAGCAAACATCAAGACACTTTGCAATGCCACAATGGTGGAGCTGAGTTACATGATAATTTCTAAACTGGACTTTTTTCATTTTTCATGTGTGTGTGGGTTTGGGGTTTTTATTTTGGGGTTTTTTGTTATTGGTTGTTTTTTTTAAGGTATACAACTGTGAATTGGAAAAAGTGCCTGAATTTAATAGCTTGACAGACTTCTGTGATACATTCAAACTATACAGAGGCAAATCTGAGGAGAGTGATGATCCATCAGTGGCTGGGGAATTCAAGGTAAATTTCAAATAATGGGAACAACCAAATGCTAGATGCAGTCTTTTGCGTGTAACTGGTTATCACCAAAGTCAACATGCAAGCATTTCAGCTTAAATACAGATGCATGCATTAATAGAGGCAACAAGTGCTCATCAGTACTTAGGTATAAACCCTTCTTTTTCAAGGAAGGTACAACTACACATTGCTCACACTAAATGTGACACATGTTAATTTAAAAGATATATCATTCCTTTTAATGTGATCTTCCCTCATACCTGTGGAACAGAACCTTCCCAGATAACCCCTTGAACAGGGCTAAAGTTTCACCTGCAAATGTTCTGTGTGAAGTACATATATAGAATGAATTTGGAAAAGGTATTTGGTACTTTTTCTGTGACTCTGTCTATGATTTTTAAAGATTAAAATAATGTTAACATTGTATATAAAAAAACCCAAAAACCCAAACCCAAACATTAAATAATGCTTTTGGAGTGGTATACAAATATGAAGTACATGTTATGTATTCCCAGCTGGAGGTAAACTGAGTAATTGTTTTGTAATCAAGAGAGCTGTATTGATTTAAATTGGCTAATGATATAACCTTGCTTTTTTAGTAAGTCTTATCCAAAACCCACTAAAGTAAACCAAAAGACTTCTAAGTGACTGTGGATCAAGCTACAATTTTGCTCTTCTTATATTGATGTCCTGGTTTGGGCTGGAGCAGAATTAATTCTGCTAAGATGGTATTGCTTCTAGCCAGGGTTCCTTTAAAACTGACTGTATTCCTCTGGAAGCTGGCAGTATGTTTTCAAAACACATTATCATCTTCTAATAGCTTAAGCCTGAACGTTTGGGTTACAGCCTGAGAATTGGAATGTAAACTTTTCTGTGGCTTTACTGAGAAGTCAGGGGGTGTGCAGGGTGAGAGCGTACACCTATAGGAAAGAGACAGGCAAGGCAGGTGACCCCAAACTGACCAACTGAGTATTCCATTTCATACACGTCATGCTCGGTATAAATTTAGGGGGGCCGTCCCCTCTTCTCTCTCTCTTCTTTGCCTCTCTTGCAGCCCTGCTTGGCGCCCCAGCTCTGCTGCTTCCCCGCTTCTGAGTCCAGGCCTCCAGGGTCCAGCTTCCTCCCTTTCTCCCCCCCCCGCCCCGCGGAAGTTCAGCTGCAGTAATATAGCGACCAGGAGGGAAGGTGGGAGGTTTGGATCTTGGTGCTGGCTCTGTATCTTTGCTTGTATATATTTGCCTGTTGCCATTGTTTTCTATTAAAACAGTTAACCATACTCAGCCTTTTCCAATCCACAAGTCTCATTATTTCATCCAAACCATAACAACTGAACAGGGTGTGTATGTGTAGGATGAGTAAGAAAAAACAAACTTAGCAGAGTAACTTTTCTACATCTTACTGATTCTTTATATTATTTTTTAGGGATCCTTTAAAATCTATGCACTACCTGATGATCCCACTATTCCTGCTCCTCCTCGCCAGTTCCGTGAGTTACCTGACAGTGGGCCACAGGAATGTATAGTGCGAATTTATATTGTTCGAGCTTTACAGCTCCAACCCCAGGATAATAATGGGCTGGTGAGACACTTTGCTTTTGGCAGTCTATGAGCTAACTGCTATAGTATATTTTGAATAAAGTTAGTCTTGATAACTCTTTCTTAATAATATGTTTTTCTTATTTTAAATAGTGTGATCCTTACATAAAAATATCTCTAAGTAAAAAAGTAATTGAAGACAGAGATAATTATGTGCCTAATACACTCAACCCAATTTTTGGCAGGTAACAAACTTTTTTGTATTTTAAATCTATTGTATTTTAGAATGTTTTCCTGTTTTTAAAGATAAACCGTTATTTGAAATATCCAATGCCCTATTCACAGTTATATACTGACAATTAATTGTGGGTACAGTTGCATAAGACATTTCCCTTTGAAATTGCTGGACAACACAGGTGCTTGGCTACTCTGTAGCTTTTCTGTATTACATGGGTAAACTGCAGAGTCAAACAATGTAGATACCTCAAAACTACCGTGTTATGCATACAAGAATAACAAAATATACTTACACAATATGGAAAAAAATCTAACTCTGAAAACTACTTGGATGTCACAATGAATAATTAGCTTAACAGGTATTCCAAGTACACTAGTCTTTCCTTCAAGGCTTAATGATGGCTCTGAAAGAGATGAATAGAAAAATACTAATTAGGGATTGAGAGGTTACATCATCTTTATAATGAAATCTTACTAATGAAATTCTGGGTCTAGTTTGGTGTCCAGACTTAGAGGAAGATTTTGATAAATTAGAAAGTTGGGAGAAGAGGACTAGAAGGATTATAGAGTTTAAAAAGTATACTCTGCAATGTGTGCTAGAGGATTTCAGTTGTTCAGATTATGCAAAGAAATAGACAGCAAACAGAATTGATTACAGGTATAAGGTACCTTCAAAATTCCAAGGTTTTCCAGAATTATTCTGGAAGTCAAAGCTAAAGGGTTAGACTAAAAGCAAAAAAGATGCAGAGAATAATTAACCATGGAATACTTTACCTTGAGGGTAATATATTCAGCAGCTGTAGAAATCATGAGGCTGCATATCTTGAAAGTAAATTCTGACCATTAATCTGAGAAAACTGTACAGTCTATTTTGTGTAGGATAGCTAGATGACAGAATAATCCCTTTTAGTCATAGAAGCTATATGTCTGGACTGTATCTTTTAAGGTTCTAACTCTGTTTGTACTGTGGTAGGAAAAAACCTAAAATTTCTAATTATACAGAAACTATGGATTGAACAACCATCCTTCCTAGAGAGTGACTTGCATAGCCATACTAGTTTCTTTCCCAGTCCCAATTCATGCTGTTGTACAGAAAAATCTAAGTAAATACATTGTGCAAAAACGAATAATGTAATAGCTATAGGAGTATTAACGGCATTATTTCTAAGTGTAAATAGAAATTGGAGCATGAGTGGTAACTCCTGCTAGATTTATCCATACTGGAATCATCCCTTTAATATCTTGTAAAGACTCAAAAATAAACTAAAAAGTAAGAGGTTTAAGGGTTTTTTTAAGTTTAAAAACAAAAAGTTCTGCTAAAAGAGCAATAGCATTAACTGGACATTTTTATGTTTAGAATGTATGAACTCAGCTGCTTCTTGCCTCAAGAAAAGGATCTGAAAATTTCAATCTATGACTATGACACGCTGACTCGTGATGAAAAAGTGGGTGAAACCATAATTGATCTTGAGAACAGGTTCCTTTCTCGTTATGGAGCTCACTGTGGCATCCCACAACAGTACTGCATGTAAGTCATTTTGTCTATTCAAAATTTTTATCTGTAAGATCTAGTACCAGAAAAATCTGGGCTTCATCTTAGTTAAATGTTTAAAAAGCAATGCTATGGCGTCTCATGGGTATTTGTTGTGCTCACTCTTTCATCTGAATTCCAAATTAAGTTGCGAAGACTTCAGAAGAGCCTTGCCTGAAAACCACAATGTCAAAACATTTCAATATTCTCTTTATATGGTAATATCTGTTATTTCTGTCCAGCAGAAATACAATATTCTAATAATATTCAGCAGATGTACAATATTCTAACCTATTCATGGAAATAAATATGGAGGAATCTGTTAAGTAAATTATTTTGATATGTAAAGAAAAAAGCACTGTCTCGGTAGGTAATTAAGTTGTTACAAAATTACGTCACTAGTCAGTTACAGTGCTGCCCCTTTCTGAATTAGTTTAATAAATATATTTTACATGATGTGTAAATGCTCTGAATTATTAATAATTTTAGGATGTGTTTCTGTTGTTTTCCTAAAAGTTCAGGTGTGAACACCTGGCGTGATCAGCTAAAACCAACCCAGTTATTGCAAAATATAGCCAGGGTTAAAGGCTATGCTCCTCCCATCCTCTCTGAGAATGGCAGAAAGATTAACTACGGTGGACGAGACTATAATTTGGAGGAAGCTGGTGAGCTTGTACACTTACTTTTTATTTCTTCTTAAATTCATATTGACACAAATATGAAACTTCTATTTATGAAAAGTTAGAAAAAATCTTTGATTTTTTTTTTTATGTTAAGTACAGTTTTATGCTCGATTTTAAGTATCTGATTTTTATTTTTTTTTTAAAAGTTCAAATGCAAATTGTGGTTCATGAGCCTCTGGGTTTTTTTTCTACTTATTTCAGAAGCTAACAAAATTTTGCATCAGCATCTTGGTCCAGGTGAAGAGCGGCTAGCCCTCCACATCCTCAGAACACAGGGTTTGGTACCTGAACATGTGGAGACTAGAACCTTATATAGCACCTTCCAGCCCAACATCAGCCAGGTACTGTCATTTCTCTACAAGGTCCAGAGGTGCGAGTTTAAACAAAAAGTCTTACAATAGACCTTTCTGGTTGAGAGGGAACAAAGGCTAACATTTGTTTTCTAGTATTTACTAACTCACCAGGGGTTGTTTTTTTAAGAAAGTTTCTACAGCAACCAGAAAAATGATCTGCAAAAATAAAGGGGCTTGCATTTGAAATAGAGTATAAAATAAAATTTGCAGTGGTTGCCTTACTGCAGAGCCTGCTTAAGGGGACTGATCCTCTACACTGGCGAGGCCACCAGCTGCAAACTATCAGCCACATGTATGACACTGTATATCACATCTGAGACAACAGAAACTTGGACCTACAGAATAAGTACTATTCAGGCACCTAACTTGCACTGATTTCACTAGGAATTGACATCTCTACTATCTTCTGAATTCTTGGCATTGTTCATTTGAAGAAGCATATATAACATGAGGGATTGGGCTTGCTCCTATCTGAAGTCTGCAGAAGTTCTGACACTGGTAACATGAGTGAGCTCTGCTCTATGGCTACAATTAGTACAAAGCACATCAATAAGCGGTTCCATAGAATTACCATGACAAAGCTGCATGCAACAAACAGTCCCTCATCCATCTTCTTCAATGCTACAGGGAAAGCTCCAGATGTGGGTTGATGTTTTCCCCAAAAGCTTAGGACCACCAGGCCCTCCCTTCAATATCACTCCCCGAAAAGCCAAGAAGTGAGTATGTGTATACATTACACACCATCTGGCACCCCTGACAAAGGCAGTTCAATTCTCTTTCCCCAAACGTCTTCTCTCTTAGGTATATCTTGCGGGTGATTGTCTGGAACACCAAAGATGTCCTTCTGGATGAAAAGAGCATCACAGGGGAAGAAATGAGTGACATTTATGTGAAAGGGTAGGAGCACTCTGTCATGTAACACTTACAAATAGATGATGTTCAGAATGTCCTGGGAATGCCTAGACCATGGGTTCCAAAGATGATTTGGTTCAGTCAAGTCAGTGCACACCATGACCTCTGAAACAGTGCTAAGCTCAGAGAAATTGACGAATATTATGAGATAAAGCATTACCAGTTAATGTGCAGTAAAAGATCCCAGAATTTCATCTCTTGAGATGGAAAGCAACTAAAAAGATAGGGAGTTACCTTTGGTGCTGCATAACTTGGATTAATTAGTGTTAACGTAAAAAAATTCATTAGAAATCAGATAAATATATTACTAGGCTATTGATCTAATTTCTCCTTAAAAAGAAACAAAACCCTCCCGCCAACAATTCACCACAGATACATACTGGTCTTAGTAGATCAGAAATTCAGTTCAGAGTGCCAAATTGGAACCAAACTCAGAAAAGGTGTGAAAGGCTCTCCAATCCCTCTGTGAGCAACTCTTACAGCTTGCTTGCAGCCACTCAATGACATGTTTACAGCACAAACAAGCACCAGTGCAGTCCCACGGCAAACACCAGACACATTTCTCTGTATTTTCAGATGGATGCCTGGTAATGAAGAAAACAAACAGAAAACTGATGTTCACTACCGCTCATTGGATGGTGAAGGAAACTTTAACTGGAGATTTGTTTTTCCTTTTGACTATCTCCCAGCAGAGCAACTCTGTGTAGTTTCCAAAAAGGTAAGTATTTGTAAAGATTTCAATACTCAGAATACAGATTGTAATTAGTCTGGTGATTTTGTATCTACATATTGAAAGAGACAGTTTGGCTCAGTTCTGCATACTTTTCTCAAACTGCTATTGCAAACAGATTCATTTGTTCCTCTGCGTTAGGAACAACTGGCAACAGCAGGCTTCACTTAGCAAGGGCAAGATTAGATCCTTACTACTTCTGCCAGCCTCAGAATTCACAAGTACTAACAGACAACAGCTTTTAAGTTTTCGTAAGTAATTTTAAAAAGATGCTTGGGTTTTGTTTTTTGTAAAATTTCAGGAACATTTTTGGAGTCTTGACAAGACAGAATTCAGAATCCCACCTAAACTGATCATTCAGATATGGGATAATGACAAGTTCTCCTTGGATGATTATCTGGGTAAGACTTCTACAAAAAGAAGTATTGCTGTCTCAAAGAAAGAGATAAAAGTCAACCATTTAAAATTATCCCATAAGAATTGTGTTTACAAGTTTAGCCACTGAGCATGCAAATACATGTGCATTCCCACACAGTACAGGGTTACTTGTGCTCATGAATGAATAACTGAATATTCACTCAGTAAAGGCCTACTTGCAGGTAAACCAAGATAGCTTTCATTCAGGTAAGCCCTGTCACAAAGTGCATGAAATGATAACGTGCATAAAAACTCACTTTGCTTCTTCCATAAGGCTATAGTTTAGGTTATGCAGTCTGCTTCACACCATTATTAATTCTTCTTCACACTATTATTAATCTCAACTTTAGTAGATATATTGCTCTCTGTCCTGTATTAAGACAGCTCCAAAGTCTTTAGCTTGTATGCAAACCATATAGGGCTCAAAATCTGAAAACAAGTGATTGCTTTATAACCATCATTAAAGTTAGCTAAATCATGCATTTAACTACCAGAAATTACATTAGTTTTATATTGCTGTATTTGGTTATCTTCTGTTTAGATGTATGGGGGGGGAAAAGCCTCTATTAAAAATCAACTTAATTTTTATTTTATTAAGAAAAGGGAGGAGAGCTTGCCAAGTCAAATTTATCAACAACAGCACTTTCAACACCAGGAAGATGGCCTTAAACACAGCCTGACGCATCCCACTCCCCCGCCTCACAAGTTCCTTAGACAAACAAGAATGTAATATGTATGTTGACTGTTTTTCCTGTGTGAAATGATTACAGATAGGAAAGGTTGATGATAGGACAGGCTGAACCACTATACTGTAGAGTTGGTTGCATTATGTGGTGTTTATTTGTTTATCCATCTCCTAGGCTTTGTGGAACTTGATTTACATAAAACAATCATTCCAGCAAAAGTTCCAGAGAAGTGCAATATTGAAATGATTCCAGAATACAAGGCAGACATGTCTCAGAAGGCTTCCAAGACTGCCTCACTCTTTGAACAGAAATCCATGAAAGGATGGTGGCCATGTTATGTTGAAAAGGATGGTGCTCGTATTTTAGCGGTATGATTTTTACTACTTTAAAAAGTACTCAGCATGCTTTTCAAATTATAAAGAAAAACTGCATGAGTCCCCTGCTTAGCTGTTAGCTTTAAGTAGGTAGACAGAGTAGGAGAAAATAGAACATTCCAAACACAAGTTCAGGAATTTTGCTCCATCGACAATTTTTTGGTTTAAAGTATGAGTTTAATATTTAAATTTAATTATTTAGTTTTCAACTCTGTTTAACATGAAGGACTAGCTCCAGGTTGAGTCGTGTATCTTGCCAAAGCAGCCAATAGCTATTGTGTGAATTAATTTATTATGTATTGCTTATGAGGAACACAAGACATCCTAAATGCATTAAAGACTAAAGAAAAAATGTTAAATCCAAAGCATTTTTGTACACAGAAAAAGTAATCTACATACTGAGAACCAAGAATAGCTTCATGATTATAAGGGCAATCATAAGACCTAAGGCATTTTAACCTGATCTATGCAGGATATAAATGCATATTTATCATTTGCTAGAATATTAACCCTTTCAAGTGTGTCTGCTGCTTCTTTCTAACGTTTTTGCCTTTGAACTTTATTACTGGGATTTAATAAATGAAGAAAAATATTCAGAATCATCTATCAGCCACAGCAATATAAAAAATGAGATGCTTAGTTATTTGGGAAAGATGCAGTCCGTGGGTTTTTCTTGAAAAGACAGAACAATTGTTTTCATTTTGCTCTTGAAAGGTGAGAAGAACTGGTTTTCTTTTGCTGAATTGGAAAAAACAATGTATAGCTTAAAGCAGAAGTACAACTTATTTAGCAGAACCATTTTATGTACTGTAAATTTTTTTCCTATTTGTCATTCTCTGACACTGTGTTGTGACACTGTCACACTGCAGAAATAAGTGTATTTCAAGAAGGAAATGGAAAACACATAGATGTAAACAATGCGCTGATCCCAAACTCTGCTGTATAAGCACCGAACAAGTACTATTGGTGCTGTTTCAGTAAGATGCTTATCTTATGGCACATGTTTCTGAAGGGTAAAGTTGAAATGACACTGGAAGTTGTTAATGAAAAAGAAGCTGAAGAAAGGCCAGCTGGTAAAGGAAGAGATGAACCCAACATGAACCCCAAACTAGATCTACCAAAGTAAGATATTTTTCTCTCACTAGCTTGAGTAATATATAATATCTAGCTACTATGACGTACTTGACAAAATCTGAGTGCTGTGAATGATCTGTTAGACCTCAATTATCCTTTTCAAAACTTCGTTTATAAAAGCCAGTCTTGTTTCCTTCTGCAGGCATTAAGATAAAATGCAAGGTTGGTTGCAGTATTAATGGCACACATTTACTAAAACTGCTATCTTAAGTTACAAATCTGTTTTCTTCAACCAGAGTGTTTTAATGTGTTATACTCTCACACTTAAGTATTCCCTGGTTTTCTAGTATGAGTAATATTTTTGTTCTTTCAAACTGCAGCCGACCAGATACTTCCTTCCTTTGGTTTACAAATCCCTGCAAGACAATGAAGTTCATTGTGTGGCGCAGGTTCAAATGGCTCTTCATAGGCCTTATCATCTTGCTGATTTTCCTCTTGTTTGTAGCAGTACTCCTCTATTCCTTGCCGGTAAGAAGTTTAAGTGTTAATGTTCTTCAGCTGTGGTTATGAAGCTAGCTTATGTTAGAGTAATCAGCAGGATACACTCTTACTTAAAGAATGGATCATATCAGTCAACTCAGTTTGAGCAGGGAGATAGGAATATCAGTACAGCTATAAACAATTTAAACTGATTTTTATTGAAAAGCAGTTAAAATTTATGTTAAAACCAACTTATTAACTAAAGATGGAGGCAGCAAGTGCTTTAGAAGTGTTAATAGCCCACACAATTAAAAATAGTTACTAGATACTCTGGATTTCAGTCTACTTTAATCTTATTTTTACTGTATTTTAAATGAAATTATCATGACCTGAATACATTCTGATGCATTTTAATATGTTAGATTGTCTTTTACAAAACTACACTTAAGTATTTTATGTACATCTTTTTATCTCTATTTTTTCTTCCCTTCTGTCCCAACAGAACTATTTGTCAATGAAGATTGTGAAACCAATTTAAAGAAGAGGTTTTTTTATCTCATCTTTTTAAATAGCAATGAGGTTTTGCCTCAGACTGCTGACCAAATTCAGCAAGACTCTCCATCCTATTTGTCTGCTAGTATTTGGAACTGTGAAATGGATAAGTAAGAATTTAACCAAGGTTAGTCACAGTTCTAGAAGTCATGACAGGTATTTTTAAAACACAAAGGTTAACAGACACACACACCCTTGAAGTTTCATGTACATTTTTTTACTTGAGGAGTATCTACACATGGTAAAATTCTGATTTCCTTGCTTTCAAACTAGATTTTTCTTAAAAGTCTCTCAGGAATCTGCCTGCTATTGCTATCTCTACTTTTCAATGGATACTTCCTTTTAAGAATTCCCTTCTATTGGAAAAACTTTGTCACTCTGCATTTTAATGAAAAACAAGCACTACTTATAATTATGTATACCAAAGAAACCTCACAGTGCAATTATAGAATCAGACATTGTTTCTAGAAAAGATTTCACTATCATGCTGCTTAAAATTCTTAGTTACTGCACTGTAGACTTGAAAATGCTATATATATATATTGACAAAAACTGCATGCACATCAAAATAAATAATATACTGTTTACTTAGTATAATTCACATATGTTTAAATAAACTTACCTACAAGTAAAATGAACGTTTCCAGTTTTCTTTACCTATTGTAAAACTACAATGCATTAGGTAATGCATAGTGTCTATCAGAGGATATAATGCCATAAATCTGGACTTTAAGATATTTTACTGTTATCTTTACAGTGACAAATAAGGAAAGTTCTAATGAACTTATTCATTAATTAGGAAATTTAAAAAGAAATTAAATTTGTTGAGTAGTTTCACTGTACTCCTTATATTTAGAGATTATCTTGAATCAAAACATAAGAGGATACAAAACTCAGACTCAACCCTTGTCTGAAATCTGATCTGCACGTGGGAAGTATTTCATTTAGCCCATCTCCTCTCTCTCTGGAAACAGTAAGGTATAATGGGCACTAAAAATCAGGATATAGTCTGGGATTCCACCTCACTTTTATGGAGGGCTAAAGCAGAAGCATCTCTGAACAGTCTCTGGTGCTAGAAATGTAGGAAATCTGCAGAAGAATCTGAAATCAGCATTTTGTATGACTGTAACACTCTTGACTGGATAAACACTTCAGCTATCTTTAAAAAGATGACAAATACAACTGCAAGAATGAATTCCTCTTCAAAAATCTCTGTCATTTTGTTTAGTGGCACACTTCACGCTTTCTTAAAACACAGCACTGTAGAATAAGCATGCACTTGTCAGGCAAAGTAAGTAAATTAGACTGACTTAATTCTGTTGAACAAGCTAGAGTAAAGGTATTACATGAAATAATTTCCAGAATGTGAAGTCCCATTAGCTAGAGTGGAGCAAGCAGCAGTCATCCTGTCAAAATGATAACAACGCCCTTATTTTTTGGTTGTTATGAAACTCTCAAGCATCTTGACCTATGAACAAGAGCTCAGAGCTGGAACTAATCACCATCCAGATGGATTGTCCCTTCGCTAATGATGAAACAGCACTCCAGAAATAACTGGCAATTTGCCTCAGCCAATGCTTGATCATCCACTATTAAAATCTGTCTCAATCAGTGCCATAAATCTGGCAGATGGTAAAAATCACAGCAGCCTTATTTGCATTGTAAGACAAACAAAGTGTGTTGCTTTTAAGGGCTGTAATTAGAAAGCAGTTAACTTAGTGTTTTAAGAGCATTCCCCAGAAAACAATTATGAAAGGGTGTAGAGATCTGAGCAAATCTGTTCACCTAGCATGTGAAGAGTGGCAGGTACTGCCCTCCTCAGTTGAGTTTACCCTCTCCCAGATGCTGCCTTGTCCAAGCATGCATAGGCTTGATAGTTTCACTACAATTAGGCAATACTATTAAAAACATAAATGAAAAGTGTGAGAAGCCATTCTGTCTCCCAGCCTGCTCCAGTAACAAACAAAAGAAAACACATGTTCATAAGAAAGACAATGTGATCGTTAATATTTACATGCAAATGCTAGTCAAATCTGTAATCCCTGTGTAGCTGCTGTGCATAACTTCAACATACAATAGCTTTTTGCCTAGTTCAAACAGTTTGCAAAGATTTAGACCTGTATAGGGATCAACTTTATGCTGCTCTTGTCCTGCACTGGCTACTGGAGTGCTGACTTTGGCCAGGACAGCTCTGTAGTGCTTCAGTTGCCAGCAACAGAGGCAAACATCCTTTGAGGGGACAGAAGAAAGGGCAGAATGTAGATATGTTTGATATCACTCTTCCTTATAACAGGAAATTTCTTAACTCCACGAATTCCTCCTCCTATGAGTTTACTTTGCCTAAACTGCTAAACTGACAGATATTTTGGCCTGTGAGCTGGTGGGGCCAGTTCAGCTGCACTCCTGCTACTAAGTGCCCAGTACATAGATGAGTGAGCTGGCTGAAACAATCGATGAAACACTACAGCTAAACAAAGTACTTTTAACAAAAAATGGCCAAATACCAGCAATATGCCACTTGCCAGAAGTATATCAGAGTCCTGTCACCCATATCATGTGGATTCAAACAACAGCAGCTGCACTCTTTGATATGCTCAGGTATCCAAGCAGCATGTGACTTCCTATCAGTTGCTTTCTGTAGTCACCCCAAATTCTGACTCGTGGAATGGGCTATTTAGAGGTTAACAGCTACTGTCATGTACATTGCAACTAAAGAGACTGTACACAAAGAAACATCATGCAGCTCAAGAAGAAAAATCTGCACGTAAACCACCACACTGTAAAACAGAGAGACAGTAAACTCACCACCTACAAGCTGTTCTTGCATTTCTTTGAACCACCACAAGATGACATCCCAAGTCTCATGCGTTCACAAAGTCCTTCCAGTACTTCTCTTTTTTCCTGTCCTACCTACTTCTCACATATGAAGATGAACAACAAGTTATATTTAACAGTTAAGGAAAACTCAGTCTCAAAGTCCATTGCTTTAGACTTTCTTTATTCTTCCAATACACTTAGTGTTTGGAAAGCACAGCTGCAAGCACCTCTGGGACTTGCCTTTTATATACAAATAGAAAATGACTCCAAGTCTGGTCCCCACTAACTTTAATGCTGTTGTATCGATAGGATTTCCACTTCATGACACTAGATGCCTAAGTATTTAGCAACTTGAACGCAGTCCCAAAGTGTGAGATGGCAGCATTCAGTGCTGAATCTTGTGTCAATGCTTGCTCAGCTAGTAAATAGAACACAGCTTTTTACACAGTACTTTCTATTGCTCAGATTTGTGCGTGTGATGTATACAGACATGGACCTGAATTAAAAGACAATTGTCTAAAGAAGTGATGCCTAATTTCCTAGAAAATAGACACTCAGCAAGATATTACTGGAGAAAGATAGAGTTACCTTTAATGGAAGCTTCCATGATGCACACTGGGGTCTGCGTGCACCGCTGCTCCCGATCTAAGGGGTTACAATTTTTATATCCTTCCAGCAAGTAATGTATCAGATATCTATAGCCAACCCTGGGCACTGATTTCTCTAATACCACACCCATAGTGGTCTTCAGATCTTCCCCTTGGAGAGTGTCCAACTTCCTGGCCCTCTTCTTTTGTCTTCAAGCTATCGGCAGGCACCTCTCAAAACATCATGCCCTTGGCAAAGTATATGAAAGTGTGAAAACATGCCATAAGAAAGTCCCAGGGGTTTCTAATATATGAATAACTCAGGAAACCTAACATAATCCTGAAAGTTCTAAAAATCTACAAAATATCTAAAAACCTACAAATATCTAAAAATCTAAAAAATACACTAAATATTTGGGCATCAGAAGGAAAACTAGAAGGTTATTTTAAAATTCATACACAGAAAAGAAATCAGAATAAACATTATGTCTGTCAAATCTGACCACACACAGACCATGAAGCTACCCTCTGAAAAAGTTTTTCCTTTTTAAGCTTTGCTGTGTCGTCTATTGGGTCTGCCTTTGAGAGCAGCTCAAGGTCAAACAGCAATAAGGAAAACTAATAATGTTAGAGGCATCATCGAACACTGAACAATGACTAAATCATAATATGCTACAGTGTTGTGTTGATTATAATACTCTTAAGTTTGAATTTCATATTTGATTTTGCTACATGTCTCAAAAAAGGCATATTATAAATGAATAAAGATTCAAATATGGACTATGAAAGTAACCACTAGCAAGCACATAGCATAACACCTCCTGGACAAGAAAAGCTTAAGAGGTCAGCACTACCCTGGAAAGCAACAAAGTAACAAGAAAATAACAGATCTTTAACATAAATTACAGGGAAGTAGAGCACATACAAATCTGATGCCTATCTTCAGGAACTGTATTAAAACCATGCACATGCACACATGAAGACTCCTTCCTCCCCCAAAAACCTTCAGACTAAAAGGCAAAAAATTTACAAAGGGTTAAAAGAGACTTCTGAGTGCAGATTTTAGGTAACTGTTGGAATACAACAGAGTATATAATTTGGTTTAATAAGAACAAAGAAAAGCTGTAATACCTTCCTTCATTTCTCTATTAGGACAACAATACAAAACAAACTAGCTTTTACACTTCATGGCATCTCGTGCTCACTGACAGGAGTCCACAGAATGGTATTCCACTCATAGATAGTACTGTGCAACTGGGAGCAGGATTATACACTCACAGCTGTGAGAGATGTCCTTCCTGGCAGAATTCCCAAGTTTTCTAGCCTTGAGTGTTCCTTACTACTCAAGTTATCAGATAAAACATCCAAAATAAATTATCTCTAAGGATCATGGACCATCTCGAGAGTCACCATTCCAATGGGGCCATGGCTTCATAATGCATTGACATTGGTGACCTTACTAACTTCAGATATTTATTCCTATTCACTACCATGCCCTTGACTAACAAAATCAGAAAAAAATGAAACACAACCAACCTCTTCGTACACCCTTTCTCTATTTTTTTAGTGTGAGACTGTTCTTTTCCTTGCTTCAAACCATAGTCCTATTGTGTGCTGAAAGAATAGAATCATAGAATTGTCAGGGTTAGAAGGAACCTTAAAGATCATCTACTTCCAACCCCTCTGCCATGGGCAGAGGTACCTCCACTAGATCAGGCTGCTCAGAGCCCCAGCCAGCCTCCCCTTAAAAACTTCCAGGGATGGGGCTTGCACCATCTCTTGGGGCAACCTGTTCCAGTGTCTCACCACCCTCACAGTGAAGAGCTTCCTCCTAACATCCAACCTAAATCTACCCTCCTCAAGCTTATGCCCATTCGTCCTAGTCCTATTGCTACCTGACATCCTAAATAGTCCTTCATCAGCCCTCTTGTAGGCTCCCTTCAGATACTGGAAGGCCACAATAAGGTCTCCTCAGAGCCTTCTCTTCTCCAGACTGAATAATCCCAGCTCTCTCAGCCTGTCCTCATAGGAGGGGAGCTCCAGCCCTCTTACCATCTTTGTGGCCCTTCTCTGGACACAATTCAGCACATCTATATCCTTCCTGTACTGAGGGCTCCATAACTGGATGCAGTACTCCAGGTGGGGTCTCACAAGAGTGGAGTAGAGGGGGAAAATCACCTCCCTCAACCTGCTGGCCATGCTTCTTTTGATGCAGCCAGGATACAATTGGCTTCCTGGGCTGCAAGTGCACAGTGGCAGCTCATGTTGAGCTTATCCACCAGCACCCCCAGGCTCTTCCCCTCAGGGCTGCTCTCAAGCCAGTCACTGCCCAGCCTATATCGGTGCTTGAGATTGCCCTGACCCAGATGCAGGACCTTGCACTTGGTCTTGTTGAACTTCATGAGGTTGGCACGGGCCCACCTCTCCAGCCTGTCCAGGTCCCTCTGGATGGCATCCCTCCCTCCAGCATATCAGCTGCACCGCACAGCTTGGTGTCATCGGCAAACTTGCTGAGGGTGCGCTCACTGCCACTGGCCATGTTGCCAACAAAGATGTTAAACAAGACAGGTCCCAGGACTGATCCTTGAGGGACTCCACTTGTCACTGGCCTCTGCTTGGACATGGACCCATTGACAGCCACTATTTGGGTGCAGCTGTCAAGCCAGTTCTTTATCCTCCAAGTGGTCCATCCTTTGAACCCATATTTCCCCAGCTTGGAGACCAGGATGTTGTGCAGGACAGTGTCAAAGGCTTTGCTCAGGTCCAGGTAAATGACGTCTGTTGCTGCTCCCTTGTTCACTGATGTTGTAACTATTTCATAGAAGGCCACCAGGTTAGAAATCTTGGGTTATGGCCTTGAGAAGGATATCTTACGCTGACGTAATAATCAAACAAAATATTCTCAAACAGAGATGTCAGCAAGTTCCTTTGCCCCGATACTGTTCCTGGACTGCAGGCAAACTCAGGAGGACAAGAATATATCAAATGCACAGGAATGACCTTCAGAAGAATTTATTTGCTCTTAGGAGGGCCAATACCATAGGGAAGACAAACATAAAAAAACCTAAAACTAAAGTAGAAAAAAAAAGTACTTAGCCAGCAGTCTACATATGTACCAAAAATGAAGATGGACATTGCGAGCATGACAACTTACCAGTCAAGCAAAAGAATCCTTTAAGAAGCCCAACACTTACTTTAAATGTAAGACAGATATTACCAAGCATTAAAACAATGAAAGGTCTAGTTAGTAGCCAAACTAACTTATCTTGGAGAAAAGCATTAGGCTTCTGCAGCAAAATTCCAGATTTCTTAACACTCCTTTTCCTGATTTCAAGGGGGGAAAATTGTGTGTGAATCAGCTCTGCTTTTACTCC
The DNA here is from genome assembly GCA_013396975.1 of Bucco capensis. NCBI lineage: Eukaryota > Metazoa > Chordata > Aves > Piciformes > Bucconidae > Bucco > Bucco capensis. The sequence goes on from VWZO01008459.1 coordinate 193,644, forward strand.
GGGATACATGAAGCCTTTGTGTTAATTAACATCGTTAACAAATGTTTTGTTCAGATAGCTATCTGGCTGAGAACTGATCACACAGTTAATTAGCGCCTTCACTTCAGCCTTATGCCCTTACTTCTGGGGTGCAATAAACACACACTAGCCTCCAAAGGCTACTTGGGGCAGCAGCTCCTCTGGGACTCCAGCGATTTGCTCTTGCTTTGGACCTCTGGCACTCCCTGGCCTGGAAGAGCAGATCGATTTCAGTGGGCTTTTCTCAAAGCTAGAGAGTTTTGAGGTAGGTGGCAGCCAGTTAAACTTTTAAAATTAATCCTGCCTGCATCAGATCAGTCCAGCCCAAAACTTACACATACCATCACATGATCCATCTGCCCTCATGCAAAAGCCTACACTGTATATGCACTATAGAGGTATTACTGCTACTGTTAAGATATTAAGAAAGGGGAAAAAAAAAACCAGATAAAAAACTAACTAAGGCAGTTCCTACTGAGATCTTCATCTAATGTTGCCATACAGGGGCTCTGTTATTGGGAATCTATTCCAGTTTTTGGTCTGGTTTCATGCCTTAAAATGTCCTGAAACAAAATAGGAAAGTCCCAATGTGCTGCTAGTTTAAAAAATAAAAAAAAAAAAAAAAAAGACAGGCAGGTAGGAGCAATTAGCTCTAAGAAATTATTTACTTCTACTTCAATTGCACAAATACATATGCGTGTGTTTTTAATTAAAAAGAAGTTGTCTCTACTCATCTTGCTCTGATCCATGCTGTGCCAACTTAAACCCTGCCAGTGAATCTGAATAGTCAAACAAACCTCTGTCCCTCCCCAAACATCCACCATTCACATTAAATAAAACACATAACAATGGAGGGAAAATAGACCTGAAAAGAGCTTATTTCCAAATGTGAAGGTCTAACCTGAGGATAGCTATTTTCATGCAAATCTGAATTCTTCTTGCTCCTATATGTGGACCAAGAATTATCTGTTCACTTAACACTCTTAGCTTCTCTTACCCGATTAACAGGGAAGAGCAATTAAAGGAAAATGGAACGGTAATCCCCCAAAGCAATGAAAGAGAACCATACCTCCCCTGCTCCCAAAATAGTAAAAGACCCTGAAAACAAACTTGTGCACTCAAGGCAATAAGGAAGGAAGAAAATGTGTTGGAACCCAAACCCATCTTGTACAGCAAAAGCTAGGCCGGCCTGCCAAACCATGGAGGGTTCTGCTGTTAGCATCAGTTCTGCTCTTTGTCCCTTTTGGAGCATGTGGGAAAACATCTTCAATTCAGTCAGCCTCCAAATCACAGAATCACAGAACATTCATGGCTGGAAGTGACCTCTCAGATCACCCAGTCCAACCAAAAAAACCCAAACAAACAACAACAACAAAAAAACCCCCCACCCAAACAAAAACAAACCACACAACCCCTGCCCTCACTAGATCATGTCCTGGAGCAGCACATCTACACATTTCTTAAGCACCTCCAGGGATGGTGACTCAACCACCTCCCTGGGAAGGCTGTTCCAGTGTCTCACCACTCTTTCTGTAAAGAATTGCTTCCTAATATCCAATCTAACCCCACCTCGTCTCAACTTCAAACCATTCCCTCTGGTTCTGTCATTAGTTACTAAGGAGAAGAGGCCAACCGCCACCTCTCTACAAGCTCCTTTCAGGTAGTTGTAGAGGGCAATGTGGTCCCCCCTCAGCCTCCTCTTCTCCAAACTAAACATGCCCAGCTCCCTCAGCCTCTCCTCCTATGGCTTGTCCTCTAAACCCCTCACAAGCTTCGTAGCGCTCCTCTGGACATGCTCCAGCATCTCAATGTCCTTCCTATAATGAGGGGCCCAGAACTGAACACAGTACTCCAGATGAGGCCTCACAAGTGCCGAGTACAAGGGCAAGATAACCTCCCTTCTCCTGCTCACCACACTATTCCTGATCCAAGCCAGGATCCTGTTTCCCTTCTTGGCCACCTGAGAACACTGCTGGCTCATATTCAGACGGCTGCCCACCAGCACCCCCAGATCTTTCTCTGCTGGGCAGTTTTCCAGCCACTCATCCCCAGATCAGTCTCACCTTAGCAAAAGCTCAAACAGTACAGATGCTGATGTACCTCTGAAACACCTTCCCACACCAATTGTTTCAGCATGTGGCCATCTGCTCCATAAAGCATCAAATATAATATACATATCCACTGCTACATGTCAGTACTGGTTTAAAAGCTGACTTTCCAGTTTGGAAACCGGAAATACCAAATTTCACCTCCAATATTCTTTTTCACTTAAAAAAAACAACCAACAAGCTGTGAAAGTTTGGTGTGAGAGCAATTAAAAAGTACTAAAGAAAACAAAATCCATTGCCCATCTGTGAAAATAGTGTGCTTGTTGGTTTTACCATGAATAGTAGTTTCAACGAAAAACTGCAGAAAGCTACCAGAATTGTCTGTTGTACCAGTAGCTACATCTAATGTGGGCAGAGGAACCTAAAATCCCAGTGCAGTGCTGGCTGGAACTGTTACAAGCTCTGAGGAATACAGGTCAGGCTGTAATAGACCCTTGTCTTTGTATCTGCAAGAGATGAACAAACCCACAACACCTCAGCTGAAATTTCAAGCTCAGTGAGCTTAAGTATTTTATTTATACATAATCGTCATCGTTGTTGTGGCTAGGCTTTGCGAACAAAGATCGAGGGAGGGCTCCATCCACACTCCTCATCAGGGCTTTTTCCAAGCGCGCTGATAAAAAGAGGATAGCGGATTGCACCCTCGAGCCTGTGCAATGGATTTTTTTTTAGATGAGACACAGCATGCGCAGAGCTGGACCCACCCTTTAGCCCTAAGATTCATCTGCCAGGGCCTAGCAAGCTTGGACACTGGCAGCGAGGTCCTTAGGACAGAGGTTTAACCTCTTAGATGGAAGGCCTTACAGGGCTAAACGAGCTCCATCTGACCAGGTTTGGAATCAGAGTTGTCCCTCTCCTAGGATGACTGCCAGAAGGCTAATGAGCTTATCCTACCCATATAAGGATTATAGGAACACGGGTATCACTCCCCACACTTTATCGTGGGCAGTGAGTTTAATGCTCCCTCTGTTGTTGGCACAGTTATCACACCAGGGGCCACAGAAGACCCCAAGTGATTTTCAGACTGTGCCTGTTATACATAATAAAGTAATTACATTTTACTGTTCTTATCTGTATCAGAAATGGTCTCTCTCCTGGTAGTTCCAACAAAGAAGCTACTCCAAGCCTTGCACAAGGTAGAATCTGTTTACATTAATTTACAGAGGCAAGGGCAGGTGAATTACCTGTTAAGTCCTAGTCCCTTCCCCCCCACCTCCCAACCCCCCCACCCCCATGAGCATATCCAGGATTAAGGCAGGACTACAGATTTTCAATGGTATGCATATAGAAGATCTGACCCATACTAGCACTCACAAAGATTAAACAAGTTACTGTAATTTGAACCAGAAAATCACCTAGACCTTATGAGAATGAAGTGAAACACTAGTCAGAGTGTCATGAACTAGTCTACTCTAACATGCCCTGTTCTACTCCAGTCATAAGACAATAGTGAAAAACCATATGGAAATAGCTGTCAGATCCAACTCCATGGAATTAGCTCTGATGTGAAAGCCAAGCGCTAACATGAAGACAACAGTTCCAGAGACCTCACTGAACTGTAGTCTTATCAGGCCAGCATTTTTCATATGAGCTATTTGTAAATGTCTTTCTACTTTTTCTGCATTAAATAAGCAAGAGAATGAATAATAGCGAAGGAATCAAAAGGAAACACAAATTGAGTATGTATATTGAATTATACTATATGAGCCACTGCCTTGTCATAATGTGACTTTACAGCCACATCATGCTTTGTGATGGCAGTAAGAAGATATATTAGGAAAAACACGAATGATTTATGTTCCGAGAGAAAAAACAACAGCAATAACAAACCCAAAACAAACAACACCCACTAGAAAGCAGTGATCTGGTGAGAATAACACTATTCAGTGAATATGACTGCTTCTGTGGACTGCTGTCATAGAATCACAGAATTGCTTGGACTGCTGTCATAGAATCACAGAATTGCTTGAGCTGGAAGGGACCTTCAAAAGTCATCTAGTCCAAGTGCCCTGCAGCATCAACTAGATCAGGTTACTCAGAGCCTCATCCAACCTGACCTTGAATGTTTCCAGTGATGGGGCTCCTACCACCTCTCCATGCAACCCTTCCATTGTTGCACCACCCTCATTGTAAAAAATTTCTTCCTTATACCAAGTCTAAATCCAGTTTAAAGCCATTTCCTCTTGTTCTGTCACAACAGCCTTTGCTGAAAAGTTCATCCCAGTCGTTCCCCCTTTTAAGTACTGAAAGGTTGCAATAAGGTCTCCCCAGAGCCTTCTCTTCTCCAGGCTGAACAACCCCAACTTTCTCAGCCTTTCCTTACAGGAGAAGTGATCCATACCTCTAATAATTTTCCTGGCCCTCCTCTGGACCCCTGTTCCAAAAAGTTCAAAGGACACTTTCTCAAAGATCTTGTTTTCCAAAAAACCTACATTTCTCATCCATGACTGTTAAACAAGAAAGATCACAGCACACCAAGTCTCTCACAAACATAACACTGCTTTGACAGTGTTATACCAAGGGGGAGACTTCTCCTCTTTACATAAAATGCATTTCACATTGCAAAAGTATATCTGCCCACACAGATGTCACTGTATCTTCTTAGCTATCACTTTCATTGTGGTATTAAATAATCTGCTACTAACAATACCTGAGAGTCAAAAATCCCCAAATCTAAAATTCTGCTTATGTTTCTTAATTCATTCAGGTAAGTACATATCTCTGGAAGATTTATGTCACGGTTGGGGCGGACAAACGACACTGGACAGGTTTCATCTTATGGTGAAGCAGCAAATTCAAGTCTCTTCATTAACTACAAGTGTCTTCTTATATACTTTTTCTCTAGCACATGTGTCCCTTTACTACTGGTTACATATAATAATAATACACTATTGGTTAACATTTGCATATTGCCAAGTCATCCTTTCTTTGCTAAAGCCCTGCTCTATGGTTAGTCCTCCTCTGCTCTGGTACACTTTGGTACCTCTAAGGTCACTTCCTGACTCCATACCTCCACAGATTTATGTCTGACAAAGATGACTATTTTCAACCAATTTCAGAGCAAAATGATATGTCTCAAAGGAAACCCAATTCTAAGCTCCTTTGTCTTAACTTGGAATTACTCCATTAAAATCCACTACTTGACACGGTGCATCGAATCACTCAGCAGCTCAAGGAAGGATGTAGAGTTTGAGGAGTATTTGAGAAAGTGTTTACATGACAACAAGCATCAGCCTGTGATATTACAGAGGAACATTCATAAACAGTGGTGCTTTTATGATACCTCAGAATATAAAGTGAAGACATACATTTCTCTAGGGCATTACTAATTTCTAAATGTGGAAGGTTTTTTCTGTTTATTTCACAGAACAAAATTTCTAACTAGGGCAAAAAAGGTCTAAGGAGGACATCACTATTCNTGACACTGGACAGGTTTCATCTTATGGTGAAGCAGCAAATTCAAGTCTCTTCATTAACTACAAGTGTCTTCTTATATACTTTTTCTCTAGCACATGTGTCCCTTTACTACTGGTTACATATAATAATAATACACTATTGGTTAACATTTGCATATTGCCAAGTCATCCTTTCTTTGCTAAAGCCCTGCTCTATGGTTAGTCCTCCTCTGCTCTGGTACACTTTGGTACCTCTAAGGTCACTTCCTGACTCCATACCTCCACAGATTTATGTCTGACAAAGATGACTATTTTCAACCAATTTCAGAGCAAAATGATATGTCTCAAAGGAAACCCAATTCTAAGCTCCTTTGTCTTAACTTGGAATTACTCCATTAAAATCCACTACTTGACACGGTGCATCGAATCACTCAGCAGCTCAAGGAAGGATGTAGAGTTTGAGGAGTATTTGAGAAAGTGTTTACATGACAACAAGCATCAGCCTGTGATATTACAGAGGAACATTCATAAACAGTGGTGCTTTTATGATACCTCAGAATATAAAGTGAAGACATACATTTCTCTAGGGCATTACTAATTTCTAAATGTGGAAGGTTTTTTCTGTTTATTTCACAGAACAAAATTTCTAACTAGGGCAAAAAAGGTCTAAGGAGGACATCACTATTCCTAAGGATGTTAAAAGAATGCACAGCCAGGGTTAGGAGTTACAGGATCCACCTAGGAGCACAGTTCCTTTGGTCTGGAAGCCTGGATCATTGGACCCATTGTTATTGGTCACATCTTCACTTATGGTCCATCTACCTAAACATAAAAGTCTTGCTGTTTAAAATCTAATGAGCATCCTGTTGTATTATGCATGGTAAATCTCCACTAAGCTCAACCTGCATGCAGTAAAGGAAGTCTGAATTCTAATTAGCACAGAAAGCACTTTGATACTTACTGTTACTTATTATGGCACAAAAGCAAGTGCTTACTTCAAAAGACAGATCATTCAGACTGTGGATTCACTAGCTCTTACCTCCACTTAGTAAAACCCGGTTGCAGCCTCACCCTTGAGCATGTCATGCAGAGCATATGATGCCTCACTAAGCTTGGAAGATCCCGGGAAATCCTCAAGAACAGCTGCGGATAGCAAGCAAAGACTAATTTTGTTCCTTCAACACAAATATTATCTATGATTTCTGTTATGCAGTATGCTCCCTGCACTCTCTGGATTTCAGAAACCTAGCAGTAATTCCATTTTGCCATGAGGGGAGGGAAAGCAAAGCATCATTATAAGACTGTGCTAAGTGCTCTGCTAACAGGTAACTGCAGGCTTGATCTAGCTGTCAGTGAAAATGGGTAAGACCATCTTACACAGCATTGATAAATGCTTTGATATGTGTATTTTAAAACAGTATCTCCAGACAATAAAAGCACTGTTTATCAAATGAAACACATCATGCTTAGGAATTCCATTACATGCATTTAAAGGGAAAGACACTTCACTGCAGCAAATACACTACTAAAACATTTCTGAAGCACAAATGTCTTATCCCCAGTTCATTCAGAAATGGCATAAAAAATAATTAGCCCTTCTGATCTCCAGAGTCTGTAGCCTGTAGTTAATGTGATGTTACTAATGCATTTATAAACAACACGTTCGAAAGCCAACACTGAGATACTCCATCGTAATTTAGATCTCTCATTAACTTCACCACCCTGACCAACAAGCTGTCACTGGCAGAGTGTTTGACAGTTTACATTACCTGCAGACATAAGTTCATGTCAGTTCAATTAAGAAAGATTAATTCCAGAACTGACAATGCATAAATGTTTTTAAATTACACCTGGCCTTGTTGGCAGAGCTTACTCCAATACTGACTTTAGAAGAGAGAACATGTTTTTTAGCCTCCTGGGCAGAAAGGGAAACTAGAAAGAATTATGAATTAAGAATTATGAATTCAGTATTCCATCATACTGTCCAAGTCTATCTTTTTTAATCCCCCAGCCCCCCCCCCAAATTAAATAAGCTTATCTCTCATTGTCTGTTACAGAATGAAAGGAAACAGGAAAGATTTGATTCAAACAAGTTATTTTCTGCCAGAAAATTGTCAGCGACACCTTTACAATGATCACTTGCTTTAGACTGGTTTAGGTCTAATTTGTGAACATTATTACTTGGGAAGTCATTCAGATATCATGGTGATAGACACCACATAAGAATGTAGATAGATAACATTTGACGTTTATCTTCATGAACGAAGATCTGGGTAACTCCCCACTGATTGCACTTTTGATGAGTGAAGATAAATGTCACATCAGACTAAGACATCTCATGTTCCAGTGAAACACTCTTGGCTCTGGTGGATAGAAATATCTAGCTTCAGTGCATATGAAGGGGCTTAACTAGGTAAGTATCAAGCACAAGGCGATAAAATGATTTGCTCACTATCGTCAAACAGGTCAGGAGCCAGTGGAGACAGAGTTATTAAATTCTGGTGCAAGGTTTAATCTACTAGAAATAACCTTCTCCAAGATTTCAATGTAACAATTACACAGCTATTGCCTGAAAAGAACATTTTAAAAACTAAAACCTCTCTATCACTGTAGCCAAATCAGTGCCATAGCCAAATAAATAATGTATGTATGTATGTATGGCTAGGATTTGCGAACGAAGATCCAGGGAGGGCTCCACCCACGCTCCTCATCAGCACTTTTTCCAAGCGCACTGATAAAAAGAGGATAGCGGATAGCACCCTCGAGCCTGCACAATGGATTTTTTTTAGGTGAGACACAGCATGCACAGAGCTGGACCCACCCTTTAGTCCTAAGCTTCATCTGCCAGGGCCTAGCAAGCTTGGATCCTGGCAGCGAAGTCCTTAGGACGTAGGTTTTAATAGAGAGTCCTTCTCTTAGATGGAAGGCCTTACAGGGCTAAACGAGCTCCATCTGTCCGGGTTTGGAATCAGAGTTGCTCTTCTCCTAGGATGACTGCCAGAAGGCTAATGAGCACATCCTACCCATACAAGGATTATAGGAACATGGGTTTCACTCCCCACGCATTACCGTGGGTGAGTTTAATGCTCCCACTGCTGTCAGCACAGTTATCGCACCAGGGGCCACAGGAGACCCCAAGTGATTTTTCAGACTGTGCCTGCCAAATAAATAAACTCAGTTGACAAAGAGTGCAGTCTGATATGAGTATCACTAAGTATTCTGGTTTTGGGACCAGAGCCTTATCTTTGTACTAAATTATGCTGTACTATGCAGATAGATCAATTTCAGTGACAGTAAAATTGGCTGATGCTAAACAAGGCAGACACCCTTAGTGCAATAGGAGTGGGAATCTCTACTAGAACATAAACTGGGAATATAAGAGGGAGCATTCAGTCAGCAATAGGAAAAGGCAGGGAGAGGTAACGTGCTTCTACCATTTCTAAGATGATAGTTTATCCCATAGTCTGCTGCCTCTGTCTGAGTGAGCTTGGTACTAGAGTTAAAGCGGACAAAAGCAGTCATGGAATCCAGAATCACATGACATAAGCATTCCAGATCCTGAAGCTTAGACATGACTTTTCTAATTTTTCTCCACCCACAGGCTGAAAAGATGGATTGAGTGATTTGCAAAGTACCTTAAACTCATGAAATGTGAGTACTTCTGTACTAGCCAATATGAGGCAGCGTAAAAACCTGACAAATACAGCAAAGAAAACCAAACCCAGAAAGAAATAATGCTTCCAAATCTTTATTCTAAAGTACAGGTTTGAGCAGATACTGAAACACTGGCCCAGTTCAGGATTTTAGCTTGGTTTCCTAAGAAACAAAGGCTTATGCTGCTGTATTGTTTGTCCATTCCTCTCTCATCAGTCCTTTCCTAATAAGGCTTGAAGCTGCTGGTCAGGCTCCTCCATCTCACACAAGGCTTCTAGATGACCAGCAGCATGTAAGAAAATTCAGGATGGATCCAATAAAAGGTGTAAGAGCTTTCATCTTGGACAGCAGGAACATCTTATTATTAGGTGCCTCTATTCCCCATGAAGTGTACAGAGCAAAGCAGATGACAAGAAATCAAAGCCAAAGTAGTCAGCATGAGGAGCAGCCTACACCTGACCAACTAAACAGCACTCGGGGCAAGTGTCTCTGAAATGCACTCTACAGGGCTTAGCTTTCTTCAAACATCTAAAGCCTCCCCACTGGGTAGAGAATAACATCAGAACTGATGCTGAGCCCACTCTACATGGAATTTTAGCCCTCAAGGACTAGTGCTCAATTTATCCAATGATTATCTTGCATAAAGATAGTGCTCTCTTTTTTTTTCTAAATATTTTAAAATCCTGGATTGTATTTGCAAGACTATTAATTGTTCACCATTACTGTTATCATAAATTATGCAAGCACCACATTTCTGGATTCTGTTATCAGTTTATGAGGGAGCTTTTTCACTTCTGTTTGGATTTTTTTTTTCAAAGCTGATGATTTGCAGGATGTACCAGAAGAAACAAAATGGTTCAGAAACTAAACCTTTTTCAAGTCCTTTCAGGATTAGAAGCCCAAACAGAAATGCCAAAAACCCCAAAGAAAATAATGGAATTATTTTATTATTATTTATGGAATTATTTTATTATTATTATATTTTATTTATTTATTTTTTATTTTATTATATTTTTATTTATTTATTTTTATTTTTATTTATTTATATTTTTTATTTATTTATTTATTTTTATTTTATTTTATTATTATTTTATTTTATTATTATTTATTATTAGGGGGAAAAACTCAGAATTAAAAACATCATTGTGATTGTAGAAACTGTTGTCATTCTGTGGAAATGACATTTTATGTGCAATGGGAAAAGACTGCCACAAACTACAGTGAAGTCATACAGGACAATGCTTCAGCGGCATGGAACTTAGAAGCTGAGGGAGTTGACATTTTCTGTAAGGTTTTTTACTTCAGTCATCTATTAAATAATTTCCTATTCTTTCATCTAATCTCCTGGTTTCACAGAACAATTAATTCACAATCAGTGTGAAATGATGTTGAATTTCAAATGTCTCTAAATAAACTATTTGTAACCTGATTGTTGAGTAAGTAAAACTTTGATGACACTCATTGATTAAATCTTTTAGCTTAATTTTTAGTGTAGATGTTTTTCGGTTTGAGTTTTTTTAGTCTGTTGGGGGGTTTGTTTGTGGTTTGTTTTGTTTGTTTTTTTTAATTGGAGGACTTTTTAAAAAAAAAATCCAAACAAACAACAAAAAAAAGAAGCTACATTTCCTTCGAACTAATCTTCTCCAGTGGAGGCACAATAAGATTGAAAGCCAATAGAAAAACTATTGAGGCAATTTTTAGCACAAAGTCAGAATAAATCTAAAAAAACTTCTCTATTAAAATAACATTTTATTTTTATGTGAGAAGACATTTTCTATTCCCACTGTTTCTTCCTTTCTAACACAGACATTTTTAGACAACTGACTGGCTTAGCTATGATATCTTTCCCTGGAATGTTGCCCTCACTGCAGAAGAGCCAGCGTCATCATTCCATGTCTCAGGAAAGTAAGGGCAGATTACACTATGATTTCTGTCAAGGATCAACAACCAGGCAACAGGTAGCTGAAAACATTCTGTTCTGAGCTTTGGGTCAGAAGTCTCGACTCACACCAAATTTGTCCTACTGCTGGTAAAGTTGAATAGCTGCAAATCTCTTCTTTGATTTAGAACCATAGAATCATAGAATCATTTGGGTTGGAAGGGACCTCTGGAGCTCATCTAGTCCAAACCCCCTGCAACGGGTAGGGACATCCCCATCTAGATCAGGTTGCCCAGACCCTGTCAAGCCTCAACTTGAATGCCTCCAGTGATGGGGCCTCAACCACTTCCCTGGGCAACCTGTTCAGTGTACCACCACCCTCATGGTGAGGAACTTTTTCCTAAAATTCAATCTAAATCTACTCATCTCTAATTTAAAACCATTGGCCCTTGTCCTTTCACTATAGGCCTTTGTAAAAAGGCCTTCTCCAGTCCTCTTATAAGTTCCCTTTAGGTATTGGAAGGT
>VWZO01008460.1:0-11495 GCA_013396975.1 Bucco capensis
TTTACATTCCACTGCTCCAGCATCTCTGGTTTGAAAAAATAGTATAGTATTTTTGGAGAGGGCCTGTCTACAAAGGCCTGGAGTGAAAGGACAAGGGGCAGTGGTTTCAAACTGGAGATGAGTAGATTTAGACTTGATATTAGGAAAAAGTTCCTTACCACGAGGGTGGTGGAACACTGGAACAGGTTGCCCAGGGAGGTGGTTGGGGCCCCATCCCTGGAGGCATTCAAGGGGAGGCTTGACAGAGCTCTGGGCAACCTGATCTAGTTGGGGATGTCCCTGCCCACTGCGGGGGGGTCGGACTAGATGACCTCCAGAGGTCCCTTCCAACCCAAACCATTCTATGATTCTATGAAGACAATACGGAAGGCTTTTCCACTGGAACCAGACAGCTCTTACTGTCTTCATAGCTTCAAAACATTATCTGTGCATTTTGACAAGCATAACTGCAAGCCTGAGGCCAACAGCATGGGGAGAGATCAAATTAATAACTCTCAATCTCTTAGAAGGCTGCTTCCAGCAGGAGATTGACCCAAAAATCTTTCCATCAGCCTTTAGGACTTAATATTTTTCACATGTTCAGCACTCTGATATGCTCCTGACATTCCACAAACATAGAAACCAAGAGACTAAATAGTTCTTTTTTAGCAATAACTACATTAAAAATGATGAAAATTTCTGCATTTGAAATGGTATCTATACCTTACCTGAAAGCTAAAGGAAATCCATCCTTCTCTTAGATTTACATTTTTAAGCTACATATATTCCTGGAACTCAAATGCTATGCTTCTGCTATTATCATGCAGCAAGGACATTTCATATGGCCGTCTGAAACAAAAAAGTCTTTTCACATGTTCTCTACCTACTGAAATGGCTGAGTATTTCAATTGCAAAAATAGAAAACAAAGCAATGGTACAACAGTATGGCAGTGTACATGTTAGCAGTGGCTATTCAATTATTAACAATTCTAAAATAAAACCTTCACACTATCTACCCACAGAGCTGCATGTGAAAATCTTAGTTGGAATCGGTGCCAACACAAATCTTACATTTAAATTTGTGAAATATGTAAGGTAATACAAAGTGTCCCTGAAAACAGAAAGACAAATACATATCATGACACACAAGATTACAACACCTACCATTTTCAGAAAGAGATAGCTAAGTATTCTCTCTCATATCTCTATGCTCTTTCTGCTTCTCTTCCTCCAAACCATGCCCATGCCGTTTCTGAAGCCCTGACAATGTTCCTAGGGACACCTTCACACTGCAGAGGAACCCTAGGTCCTGTTCTTACAATCTGCAAAATGAAGCTATTTACAAATAAAGTTTAAGTTCCCTAGACTGGTGACAGCAAACAGAATACGGGGAGGGGGGAAGGGAGGCAAGAAAAAAGGGTCACACCCTTTCCAACACAACTCCCTTTAAAAAGGCAGTTAATAAGTTACTGTCTTTCCTAAGACCTGCTCATTTAGTGATAAACATTGAACATGTACTGTAACAAAAATTAGTTTCAGTGTCTGGTTTTTAGATGGCTACTTTTTCTCGTTCACAACCACCTGTCAATCTGAAGTAGGGATAATTGTCTCCTATTAGCACAGGTTCCTTCAGCCTGGTCATGACTGCAACATTATGAAACATCTCTGACATCCCTGGACCCCCTCCCTTTACAGGGCAAAGCCAGCCAGAACCAAGTAACAACTTGTTATCTACAACACTGAAAAACCAAGTCTCTTGATGGCTTCATCTACAACCCAGAACATTGTAACAAGCACATCTTGACAGCAATAAATTGCAGATACTTCCATGATCTAATAGTTAAAATAAAACTTGGTCTGTGGAGATGAGAATTATTAAAAGCTCTCCTAGAATAGTTTTAAAAGAGCCTCTCTAAAATGGCAAGAAAGATGCCTAATGGTTCACCTTAACAAGAACCTAAAAAGCAGAACAGCTAGCATCACCTAACTACTGCAGCCTACCACTACAGTACTGACAAAGCAGTCAAGTCTTCAATATTCCAAGCCTCAATCCACCAAAAGGCCTCCAGGGCTTCAATTTAGGTGCCACATCACTTACACTTTAAGTGCCTGACCTACACAGTGTTAAAAGCATACTGGACAACTAAGTTTCCTCCAAAAGCTACAGGCCAGATGTCAGACGTGTGACACAAAATTAAGTCCTACAGTCTATGTAGAGTCTCCCATGTAACAGCTTAAGTATTAGAACTACAAACAGACATTCATGTCTGCTTAAAATCCAAAACTTAGGATCTCTCACGAGGGTAGAAGCATTCAGTTCTTCAAGCCAACTGCCTGGATTGTTTCCTTTTAAAACAGCTGCTAAAAGAGCAATAGTCAGAATTCATATTTCCTATAAAATTAAAGCTCAGCCCAAAGTTAGGTGTTCAGCCTTTCAGGGCAATGCAGCCTTGCAGAAAACACAGAGCTGAGGCTTCAGGCCAAACATAATGCAACTTAGGCATTTTAAGAAAAATCCATGAGCAATTCTATAGAGCATGGGGTCCCTGCAATGGACCTGCCCTCAGTGCTAGGGTACTTATTTATACCATCTCTTGAGTCTTTCCCAAACTCAAGGGTTTCTTTCCTTCCTTTGAAAAATCCACTTCATGGCAGACTTAAATAGGCTCTTACTGTTGTCTAGGCTTGTAAAAAGAATTCTTTGTTCTCGCTGAGAATTTCTCAGTGTCCTCCTCCTTCACCAAAAAGCCAAGCTGTTATTTATCTCTGAGCTTTTCAAGGCAAGCAGGTGTGTCCTTATCCATGAACTGACTCTTGACCCATTCATGTCAAGAAACAAATGGTAGTAAGAAGCTATTTTGCTTACTCTCAAAAATACCTCTTATATAGCCTGTCAGAAAAAGCTCATCCCTTTTCCAGATCAAGGCAAACTCCTCCTGTCCAATGACCCAAACTCCCCTCCTCCATCAAAAATTTTTCTGATTTTGTTTTTTCTTTTTTTCTCCCTTTCCAATAAGAGGTTCGTATTCTTGCCAAATACCCATGTGGTGATCAGCACAAACCCAGAGCTTTGTAACTGTTCCTTGCTTAGAATGACATAGCCACAAATTTTTCAGAAACACGCAATGTCAGTATGCAGAGTAATCTACCCTCTACTTGCTAACTGGTTGGATCAAAAAAACCCCAAAACCCAAACCCCAAAATTCAAAATAACCCTAAACCACTTTAACACAGATTATAAACACTTCTTTTTCAGTCTTAACAGCAATTCAGAGGGGGTTCTGCATCTTGTAATCTCTAAGGTGGGATACAGTGTTGTTAAAAAAACCTCCACCCCTTCCAGTATCTGAAACCAAAGCACCACTTCCACAAAGGTCTTGTGAAGAGCTTAGTCCTCTTCTGCACTCCAGACTCCCTGCTGTCTTTAGGAGACATACATTTCTGCAAGGACAGCTGCAAAGGTGCTTTTCATCTTTTTTTTAGTGATATTGCTGGATCATTTTAGAACTTTAAAACCCAATTTCCACTTCGGTGGAAAAAAAAGGACTGCTGAAAAGCAATTCTGCTACCAACAGCAACAATTCCTGTGTTTGAAAGGGCTGGAAAGAGATGGTAACTTTCGAACTGGAATAAGATCCCTTGCACTTCCTGAATATAAGTTCAGGAAGAAAATGAGTACGTACAAAACAAGCCTTATGTTAAGCCAAAAAAGCCAAAGATATTAAAGTTTAGCATAAGAGAAAGAAACAGCTAATCCCATTTCAGAGTCAGCTCTGCTCCACCACAGCCTGACAACTGTCACCAATCACCCATGCAATAAAGTTTATCCAAATAATCTTGCTCTTGTGCCACATCTACAGGGGGTTTTGACACCTCCAGGGACAGTGACTCCACCACTTCCCCAGGCAGCCTATTCCAATACTTAACAACTCTTTCCGTGAAGAATTTTTTCCCAATATCTGGTCTACACCTCCCCTGGTGCAACTAGAGACCAATTCCTCATGGCCTATCACTAGTAACCCAGAAGAACAGACTTGACACCCATCTCACTACAACCTCCTTTCAGGCAGTTGTAGAGAGAGAGAAGGTCTCCCCTGAGCCTCCTCTTCTTCAGACTACACAATTACAGTTCCCTCAGCCACCCCTCGGAAGACTTTTTCTCCAGAACTTTCGACAGCTTTGTTGCCCTTCTCTGGACACGCTCCAGTGCCTCAATATCTTTCTTGTAGTCAGGGGCCCAAAACTGAACATATTATTTGAGGTGTGGCTTCACCAGTGAGTACAGGGGGACAATTATCTCCCTAGTCCTGCCAGCCACACTGTTTCTGATACAGGCCAGGAGGATGCTGTGGGCCTTCTTTGCCACCTGGGCACAGTGCTGGCTCATCTTCCACCAGTTGTCACCAGCACACTCAGGTCCTTTACTGCTGGGCAGTTCTCCAGTCACTCTGCTCCAAGCATCTAGCAGATTACTACCTCTTCTGCAGTCCAGCATTCAACCATGAAATTACAGTTCAGCTCAAAAACTCAGGCTGTCAGGTGGCTTGTCTGCACTCTTAAGCTTCTTAATACCTGTTAGAGTCTCCACTACAATTTCTGGACACAGGCAACGTGACTATTTGCAAGGTGCCTAGGACACTGGGGGTTTGTTCCATGAGGGAAAGGAATGATTAAAAACCTCAACCAAAGCCAGTTATTGTGTTGTTTTGTTTAGTACAGTGATTTAGCCAAGCTGTGAAAAAGGCTTAGGGCATCTTCATATAACAAAAGTATAAAATCTGAAATCTACCATTTCAGCATTTGGTTTCTTGGCCCTGAAACAAGAAATGCTACTGTAGTATAAGACAGTATCAGTTCATGCACAAACAATCAATAAGCCAACAACCCAGTAACTGAGCTGTGAAACAGTTTTGTGGTTTGTTGTGTTTCTTTTTTTTTTTACTTCTATTTTGATATTCTGCCAAACTCATGTTCTAGAACAGGAAGGCTGGAAGTCACAAGTTAACTTCAACACCATACCAAAAAAATTGTCAAAATAATTAAAAAAAATCAGTGAAAGCATTGTTTGTTACATGCAAGTCTTTAAGTTCACATTCTTATCATATTTTGGTGGGGGCAAGGAAAGAAAACAGTTGTGTTTTTTCTCCTGGTAGGAACATTATCTGAAATGGCAAAAAAACCACTTTACAGATTTCTGGCTAGTAAGAAAGCATGACAGATACAGGCAATAGCTTTCTAGAGTCTAGTCCAAGAAGAGGTTCATCTGCACACCTGCAATAAAATTTCAGGTGTCACCTTATCTTTCTCAGATAAGATGAATTCAATGACAGCATCTGAAACAGGCTAGAGAAATGTAGTCTGGACCCAAATTAAAAATAATTAGACCTAGAATCCCATTGAATTCACCTGGAGATGAGTTAAACCAAGACAGCAACAAGTTTTACTTGTTAGGGGTGTTTCTCTGTTTTCTTCTCTACAAGTGGGTCAGCACCATGGTGTACCCAATAGGTGCAGCTTGCACCTACACACTTGGGAGGCACATGGGGAAAAAGCTGCGTAGTACCATCACCTCCTTCCTTTAAAAGGAAACAGAGATGTGCATGCACAAAAAGAGGTGCTGTGTGCTCCAATGGCCCTACCAGCCTGGAGTTCTGTGAATACTGTGCAGTGCACCTGTGCAGCACAAAAACAGTCAGGGGAACATGAACCAACACACAACCTTTTTCCTAAAGAAACCTATCTTTGCTCAGGCAAGAAAGAAATACAGCAGACTATGAGCAAGTGCAACTCCTAGGATTTGGGATTTGATACAGGGCCCACAGCAGCCAGAGATTTTGTGACACCTTCCTCCCAAAAGCTGAATAATAAAGGCAAGATTGTAATCCCATTATTTAGTTGTCTAATGACTGGATTTGTGTATTAACATATTCATAAGAGGGCTTGTTATCAGCCTTCAAGATTTCTTATGGGCCACAAAACTCCTAACACCAATACCTGAATGGGACATTTTCTTTTCTCTCTCTCTCTCTCCTTTGCATGCACCAGAGCCTTGAAATCTGTATTCAGAGCTCTCTATCAAAACAAGCCCTCTTACGAATATGTTAATACACAATAGGAAAGAAAACAATAATAAGAAATAATAAGAATATATAAGAAAACAATAATATAAAAATATAAAATATACAATATAAACAATATAAAAATAATAAAACAATAATATAAGAACAATAAACACAATAATAAGAAAGCTGAACAATCAGACAATGGCAGACCTGAAAAAAACACACAGAAGCACATGCTTTATGCCTCTCTTGTGCACAGGAACGCAGAGCATTGGAAATACACATAGTTCATAACTAGCACTTGTCAGAACTAATTCCTGATGCAGAACTGAAATTTCTTTTTGACAGAAACAATCCTCACAAAAGGCTTTTCCAGGGGATTAAAAAACAACAAAACCAAAATACCCACTATAGCTTAGATGTAAAAGCATCCCTTCTGAATAGTGTACCAGTACCTTAAAGCATGCACTCCTAAACTGAGATGCTAGCACTCAGATGACTCAATCTCTGTGAAAATGTGAAGTCTGCTGCTCTGAAGAAGTCCCTTGAGCAACACAGTACAGTACAAAAGCTCAAGCTCTCACATACTCTCAAAATATTTACACAACCAAATGTATGAAAAATAGTTTACCTGCATATTTTGTGGTGTTTGATTCATCCATGGACCAGAAGCAGTGATCAAAGGCAAACACCTGCAGAGGACATAAAAGGACAGGTTAGGAACTCTGGTTACAACACATTTCTCTTAAAGCAGTACAAATCCATGACTGTTTAACTGCAGTTAGGCTCTACTGTTTTGATGGCTCCCTAAATCAGAACTGTAAAAAGGCACGAATACTTTTGGGAAATCTTGGGAGTTGTGGAAAGTGCAATATTTCTTTTCTATCTGTATTATACCCAATACTGCTTACTGTATCCCTTAATACAGACTTCAAAATATAGCCAAAATCTAACAATTAGCTGCACTCTTCTCCAGGCATTAATGATGACAAAAGTTTCTGCCAACAGTAATCAAACAGCATGGAAAGAATTCTATATAAAGAACTCGACAAGATTACTTTCAGCAGACATCAACACCACACACAGAAGTTTCACTATGGGTTGAACTTCTAAGCCTTAAGGAGCAAAGGAACAGTTTCAAAATTAACTGCCTAACCTAAGAGAACAGTACTGGATCTCAGGAGAAGCAGCTCAAAAACTACAAACAGAAAATGTAGCTCCATTAGACAAACAAGCTATCACGGCCTACTTAATACCACTTCAGTCAAGAGCTCCAGCTGGGCAGAAATTGAAAGAGATTTAATACTGTGCTCAGTGGGCCTGTGAACCTGGAACAGTGTCCTGCAAAACCACTTAACACACTGGGATTTGATCCAAGTTAGTTTTTCTGCACATCCGAGAACATCATGGTATAGAACTTGAACACTGTTGTTTTGACAGCTTTATATTGCCACAAATACACTTGAAGCTGCAGTGCATTTTCCACATTTTACCACTGTAAACTGAGGAATTAAGGATATAGATTCTATTTTATTTTTCTTTTGGTATCCCAAGAGGTATGGGGGAAATAGCCAACAGACTTCTTTATTAAAACTGTCTTGGCCACGATTTTCTTTGCCTGGTCTTCCAACAGCTGATCTTCTTTACTAAGACAAACCAGGCAGGCAGAGCAAGAGCCACAGGCTCTATTAGCAGGAACACTAAATTCCCTGTGAAAAAAATCCTACAGTGAGGAAGGCAACGGATAATTTCCTTTTGGCTTTTGGGGATGTAGAACATCCAGGATTCCCTGCTATTACAGAATTACAGTGCAATCTAATCTACAGATATACTGTAACCTAACTCTTCCCAAAATGTCTTCTGCTGCCAATATTTCAGAAGGATAAAAGCAGGCAGCACAGAAATTTTACCACCTTTCCTTCCTCCTAGCTTAATGCAAAACACATCATATGGTCTGGGAGAGAACACACTGAGACAGCACTTGGTCCACAAGTGAAGTCGGTTCTGGAATTCCCTTCTGAAGAGAAAACAACAAACAAAAAATTCATAATAACAATAATCTAACAGGGAGATCCTAGTCTGTGGCACAAACTGACATAACTTCGGGTGTCAGGATGTTCCCTGAAGTCAAAGGTGTAGTTTTGCCACTGAACTGCAAGCAAAATGCAGCAGTTACTTCACCTTATCTTCCAACCTCCACATAAGTAGGGGGCATTTTAAATGATGACTTGTGTGCATTGGTTCATTGTGATTCAAAGCTAAGAATAAAGGACTGTCATCAGCTTTTACAGTCCCAGAACTACTCTCTCTTCTCACATTCCACTTCTATGGCAATTTTCCCCATGGGACATGGTAACAATACCCAATCTCTCCACAATCACACAAGCAGTTCACTTACAGAAGAAACCCTAACTGCAACGATCCAAATCTACCACATGCCCATTTTTCCCTCTTGAAACTAAGTGTTATCTGCAGTGGATCACATAGCCCAGTTAAAAAGGTTAACCTGGCTACACACACTCCTGTGTAATAACTTAAAGGTC
Source organism: Bucco capensis (assembly GCA_013396975.1). Classification (NCBI taxonomy): domain Eukaryota; kingdom Metazoa; phylum Chordata; class Aves; order Piciformes; family Bucconidae; genus Bucco; species Bucco capensis. Next base: position 8,585 of record VWZO01008460.1, read on the forward strand.
AATACAGCACTACTGTAGACCAATTTAATCTATTGTCCTGCACATTCTCCCCTTGGTTAACATGGAAAAATCACAACAGGATTATTCAATGACTCCTAATTTGAACACTGATCTTGCAAAGAGACTTTAAAAACTCAAAGTATGTGCCTGCAGCCACCTTTCTCATCGAAAAGCAGATTTATTTGCATTTTTGTTTCAAGGTAAAAATTGGTCAAACTGTTTTTTTTAAAGTTCAAAAACAATGATGCAATAGGAAGAGAAAAATTTTGTCTCAAAACAAATGTAAATGTAGTATTTTAGTATGATGTGATTTAGTATAATGAACATAAAAAGCCAGGACATGGACTCAGTCTATTTATAAAATCTGTTCTGGAAAACTGCCAAATCCTAACAGAAGTAACAAGATTACTTTAAAAAAAGATCAGGAAAAAAGTGGAAACTGCTGGAGCATGTAGTATCCACCAAACATGTACAGCAGCTCCAGTAAAACTCCCTTTCTCCATTAAAACAGGCAGGCAAACATTTAAGAATTACTTTGATCACTAATGATGAAATAGAAACCTTGAACATTCCCAGCAGTGGTAATTTAAGGAATCATCCAACCAAAGCTGTTTTCAGGACAACTCAGACCTTTGGGAAAACAAAACGTAATGCAAGAGTAAGAAATAGGGCATACAAGAGCATGAAACTCTGTCTAAATTAGTGAGACTCTTCTGCATGTACATAAACTAATTTCATGGGAAATTCCTGTAGGACAGTCTCCTACCTAGGAGTGACCCTTCTAATGATGTTTTCGGTACAAAGATGAGTTGATAATTTGTTTTCCTGACACTCAGTGCAGGAACTGCAGGACACAGTCCCAAGAAGAGAACAGAAGCATTTTTGAGGTCAAGATAGAGAACCTACACTGTGGTGAAGAAGAAAAACCCTCTAGGTCTCATCTAAGGTGTTCCCTTCTCCCACCTTCACTGATTCTTCCTTTCAAACAAAAGCAGTGGGTATTACTTTTTCTTTTGATGGGAGTACCCAAAATATTCACCTTATTTTTTTCTCTGCAAGATCCATTTCCCTGAAGAAGGTATTAAACTCCCTGTCAATAGGACTATCAAAGCTAGCAGAAGTTCTGTTCATGCTAAAATCTTACCTTCAATGGCCAACATTCAAACTAGGCACTACTTGAACTGAAAATGCCTTTTCAGCTTTTTAAAGAAAGTAAAAAATCTGTACCAACTCTATCAATCAACTGTATCAAAACTACTGTTGAAACACATTTGACCAAAGAGCTCTGTGACACACAAACAGTCATTCTGAAACTTCAAGCACCCTCTGAATTACTTTAACTACAGTTTGGAAAATCTATTCCTTTTAGGTGTTTTAACATCAAAAGAAAAAAACTAAGTATTTTTTTGTTTGAGCCTCAAATTTTAAAATTGCTACCTGTATCTCCACTAAGACATCCTGAACTTTCAGTTAGTTTTCTAAGCATTTAGAAGAAGTCTCTGTGACTATATGAACAAGTATTTCTGCTTTCCTGCTGCTCTGATGTCTATTCCATAGCCACTGTACCAGGAAGTTTAATGTATTTGCAGAAGCTAAAGAAAATGGGCAAGCCACAAAAAACAGGTATACACCTACTCCAAGTGTCTGCACAGGTTGGCACACAACCACAAGTAGACCTAAGTTCATATAGGCATTGGGCAGTTCTCACAACCAGACACCAAACTATTCTGGGCTTTTAAGTTTCAGAGGCAACTAAAAACCAAGTCTTAAATATTCTTAGTTTTGCAAGATTCTATACTTCATACTTTATCTTAGTACCCAAAAGAGAAAGCTAAGTAAGAGGAAGCTGCCAAGAACCTACCACACCAGGGTAGTAGCTTCTAAACCAAAAATTTTGAGCTAAGAGACCAACAGGATGGTTTGGTTTTTTTTCTCCCCCAATTATTCCACAGTTTGACACTGCACAGTATTTTGAGTCTGAGTGATATGACAATTGTAAAAAAGCTTGGACATTGCACTTAAAACATCTAGGAGTAGTCAAGTAACAGAGCTACAAGTAATGGAACATGGCTCACCAGGACAGATCTTGCACAATTGGAAGTCCATAGTAAAAATAAGTACATGAGCTTGAGCATGTACTTATTGTATATTCATTGTAAGAATTTTAACTCAAACATTACAGCACAAATAGATAGAAATGGAAAGTTATGAGAAAGAGCTAAATCCTGGTACTACTGTATCCAGAGTCACTGTAAGTGTGCACATCATCCTAGGTAATAGTTACCCAGGCCATTTCTAGGTTCTAGAGAACAACATTCTGAGTGTTAATAATTACTAGAAATTAAACAAAAGATGTCTTCTGTTAACCATAAAGTTCAACTAAATAAAGAACATATTATAGGACTTTGATTCAGATTTCTTCATAGAATCATAGAACAGTTACAGCTGGAAGAGACCTTGAAGATCATCAAGTCCAGCCTTTGTCCTAGCCCTATCAACCTGCTAAATGATGCCCCCCAATGCAACATCCACCCATCTCTTAAACACCTCCAGGGATGGTGACTCAACCACCTCCCTGGGCAGCCTGTTCCAATGGCTGACAACCCTTGCAGCAAAGAAACTCTTCCTAATATCTAGCCTGAACCTCCCCTAGCGCAACTTGCATCCATTTCCCCTCGTCCTATCGCTCTCCACTAGGCAGAACACACCAGTCCCTGCCTCTCTACAACCTCCCTTCAGGTAGTTAGAGAGAGCAATGAGGTCTCCCCTCAATCTCCTCTTTTCCAGGCTAAACAGGCCCAGACCCCTCAGTGTTTCCTCAGAAGGCTTATGTTCAAAGCCCTTTACCAGCTTGGTAGCCTCTGTACCCTCTCCAGCACCTCCATGTCCCTCTTGTAGTGAGGGGCCCAAA
>VWZO01008462.1:0-36791 GCA_013396975.1 Bucco capensis
CCCTAACATTCTATGATTCTATGATCTGTGTGTCTTCAATAGAGTGCCTTTGTTTTTAGCCTATGTGTTAAGATAATCTTGCTTTCAGTGAGAGGAGTGGTCGTGCCTGAGCCTGCAGACATGGTACCATGTTGAGCTGCATACATATTTCTTCCTTTCACTGACAAGGTGAAATAATATTTCCTTTTCAGTTTATTTTCTTTTTACTGAGGTATTTTATCTCTGCTTTTTAAGGTAATAGTGCTAATGGCTGGCTGTGGTTGTCTGCATAAAGATTCTGGCAGATAGAAACTGAAATTAAATGTAGTATTCAATGAAGGTAAAATTTTGCTCTTGTAGAAGGTCTTGAAAGAGCTGTAAGGAAGACAGAGGACTCAGTGCATGTGTGTGTTTGTAATGGGAATGCTCATCACCTGAGAGCTCTTGTTCTGCAGTTGCCCTCTGCAGTGGAGAGAAGGCACAGCTACAGGATGTCAAGAGAGTAAGGTTAAATCTCATCTCCTGGGAACTGCCTTGCCCAGGCTGGGATAGAGGGAAGGTGCCTAGAGCTGGTTCTCACTAGGTTTGTGCTCATGACAGCTAATGTGTGTTTGCTCAGTGAAAATGCATATGTTTTGGAATGGAACAAAGCCCGTGTCATGGAAGTGCCTTTGAAGTTCCCAGTGTGAAAAGTGATGCAACAATCCTTAACATGTCAGTGCCAGACTTTCACAAGCTCCCAGCAGCCAGCCAGCACCATTGTTCTCAAGAGGAGGTGCTGGCATCAGTGCTTTGGAAGATGTGGCTCCAGCAGTGCTCCTTCATGCCCCACACCCTCAGTGTGCTGGGCAAGTGAAGGTGAATAATGCTGATCCCAGTCTGCAGGTGGGAAAGGAGACTTGAGGTTCTGTCCTGCTTTGGGGTAGAACAGAACTAATTCTGTGCAGTGATTTGACTATTCAGTTCAGTCCCTTCTCAGTGATGAACTTTTGCAGTTCCCAACATACTCTCACAGTGCCTGCTCCTAGCAGTGACAACCCTTGATGGTTAGTTAGTGCCAAGGGTTGGGCTGCAGACCAACGTCACTGCTAAACCTTGTGTCCCATGTTGTGGTGCAGTGAGCCAGAGATGCACCTGTAGGGAGGATTGGACAGGAGAGGTGACCCAGAACTGACCAACAAGGGATTCTATCCCATGGATGTCACAGTCAGTATAAAGCTGAGATACCACAAGGATCAAGCCTCTTCTTCAGTGGCCAGTGAGGACCAAGGAGGACTCTGTTCTGCCTTCAATCCATGAGTTCCTGAATCTGGCTCCCCTCTGCTGCTGAGTCCAGTCTGGAATGTCCCCAGAGCCTGTCACAGCATCAGTGGTGACAGTGGCTAAGTGCCATCAGGGGGTTGGGTTCAAAACTGGTTTTGTATATGATTGTATAGATTTCATTTTATTGTTATTATTTTCATTAAAGCTGTTTTAGTTTTCATTTCCAATCCATAAGGCTCTGTTCCCCACATTCCCTTTCTCTCACTTTTGGGGGAAGGCAGAGGGGTTCATGGAGAGCGTCTGTCACCGACGGGTTCTTTCTCCAAGTTAATGAACTGAGCCAGATACAGAAATAACTACAGCTTTCAATGGCGCAATCATTAAAATATTACTTAAGCAATGAATTAATGAACCTGTGATACTTATTACAGTCAGATTAACTCTACTGCTAATTACTGTGAGAACTTGCACATTTGCTGAGTGCCAGCTGAGGCTGTCAATCTAGCAGTTTTAAGTAAACTAATGATTTCTTTTCTTTAGCAATACCTAATTTGCTGGGGATGTAGCTGTACAAAGACTGCATTTCCTGTCCCTTGCTTGTGAGCACTGGTATCATCTGAGAGAGTCTCAAACCATTCTGGCATGCAGCCTTCAGAAGAAGGGAGCTTTGCTCTCATTCTGGATGAGACTCCCACTAGTCCACAGGCAGTATACGTATGTATGGCTCGGCTTCGCGAACGAAGCTCCAGGGAGGGCTCCACCCACGCCTCTCCTCAGCGCCTTTGCCAAGCGTGCTGATAAAAAGAGGATAGCAGATAGCACCCTCGAGCCTGCACTATGGATTTGTTTTAGGTGAGACACAGCATGCGCAGAGCTGGACCCACCCTTTAGTCCTAAGGTTCATCTGCCAGGGCCTAGCAAGCTTGGACGCTGGCAGCGAAGTCCTTAGGACGGAGGTTTTATTAGAGTGTCCTTCTCTTAGCTGGAAGGCCCTACAGGGCTAAACGAGCTCCATCTGCCCGGGTTTGGAATCAGAGTTGTCCTTCTCCTAGGATGACTGCCAGAAGGCTAATGAGCTTATCCTACCCATCCAAGGATTCTAGGAACATGGGTATCACTTCCCACATTTCCCGTGGGCAATGAGTTTAATGCTCCCTCTGCTGTGGGCACAGTTATCACACCAGGGGCCACAGGAGACCACAAGAGATTTTCAGACTGTGCCCCACAGGCAGTAGGAACTGAGGTTTTTGAAGGGCAAGTCAGGTTCCTTACTTTGCCTCTGCTTGGCCATAAATACAGGGAGGGAATTAATAGGATGGAATCTCTCCAGTCAAGATGTTCCTGGAAGTGGTTGTTCTGCCTGTGATTAGTCTCAAGCAGCTGTCACATCACCACCTCTATGGGTGACATGCCAAACAGAAAAAGGTTTTTTTACTTTTGCACACCATCTCTTTCTGAAAACAGCCATACCAGCTCCTGTTAATTCCTACTGGAGGAATTTGTATTCAATCATCAATACCTGAAGAGAGGTTGGAGTGAGATGGGGGTAGGTCTCTTCGCCTGGGTTAACAGTGAGAGGACAAGAGGAAATGGCCTCAAGTTGCACCTGAGGAGGTTTAGATTGGATGTCAGGAGGAGTATCTTCAACTGAGAGGGTTGTTAGACATTGGCCCAGGCTGCCCAGGTCAGTGGTGGAGTCACCATCCCTGGAGGGGTTTAAGAAACATATAGATGTGGTACTTAGGGACATGGTTCAGTGGCATGGGGGTGATAGGTATGGTTGGACTTGATGAGCTTAGAGGTCTCTTCCAACCTTAATGATTCTGTAATACATTTTTAAAACCCTTTACCTGATTGCCAGATAGTGCTATTGACTGCACAACCAGGACAAGTTCCAGTCCTACACGTGTAGGATGCATTTCATTTGTTGTATGTTTGTTCTGTCAAACAATTGAAAGTTGGGATGTGTATAGCAGTAGGAGTCTGAGCTGGAGCTTGAACAAATGGTCCAAGATTCACATGGAAATTGTGAGAATTGGTATGAATAAACAGCATGATTTAGAGTTAACGTTAGATGAAGTTGTGTTGATCAAATTTCCTTAACATGATAAAGTTTCTGTAATTCTCCTCAGCATGCTTTTGTAAATATTTTTCTAGGGGTATTAGTTCTTAGTCAGTGAGCACAGCGATAATCTAATATTAGTATTTTTGGAAAGGCATTATATGGGAGATTCTTCCTATGTCTGGAAGCAGTTATTTATAGTGATCCTGGGGCAAGGTCCTTAAATGAAACAAAAAAACCAAAGGCAGTTGCATGCAGGATTCCTAGAGGATGGAAAAATGACTGTACAGTTTTTAGTAACAGTCTATGAGCAACATCCAGAAAAGTCCATTCTTGGCTGAGACATGGATGTTAACCTAAGGGCTTTCAAAGAATGCTCTGGGAAGTCATTTCAGGATACATACAAGTTGAACCCTGGAGTGGGTCTCCATGCGTGTGGCTTGAGCAGGGGCAGAGCGCCTGGGTTTGCTGAGCTCATGCAGAGGAGAACATGATGTTCTCTTTCGAAGGCAGTTGCTTGAAGAGAAGCTGCTGTGCAGCACTGCAGTGCTCCCTGAGCATGCTGTGCAGCTGCAAAGAGACTTTGGGGGCTCTTTTAAAAAAAAAAAAAAAAAGAAGCTGTTGTCTGTAAACTTATGCACATCAGTGTTTGTAAAGTCTTGGAAGTGTCTATCAACAGCACAAAACCTCTGCTGTACCTGAAGACCAGCTTAACTTCTCATTTTGCAGCTTCCTTTACTTTGGATTAAGTTCTCACAAACAGTGTGGATTATTGGTGTCACTTGTCACTTGTCAGCCCTGGGATGAGGAACACGTCAGGGGTGAGATCTTGTCCTGGCAGATGGAAGGTGACAAATTCATCCTGCCCTTTTCCATGGGTGTGGCAATAGCTGCTGTTACCAACCAGCTTTCTGCTCTCCTGAACTTTTTCTTTCTCCATTCAGATCAAGTTGAATGTAAACTTGGGAGGAGAACATGTGAGCACATGGACACTTGGGCGGAGAGAGGCAATCAGGAAGCCCAGACTGTATCAAGATGATTGCTTGGAAATTCTTCTTTAATCTACTCCTTTAAAAATCTTTTCAGCTGTCTTTAATATGTGAAAGGAAGTCTAGCTGGGTAGTCTAATTCAGGGGGTTTAGATGAACACTGTAACTTTTCAGCTGACAATTGACTGTTTTCTCCTCTTAATTACTGTAGCAATCTTATCTACATTTGGGTTAACTTAATGCCTTCACTTCATGCTTTAATTTCTTCACTTAGTATGTTGGGGAGGAGGAGTGCAAGACAACATCCTATTGACCAATGGTTTGGTAACCTTCCTTCTTCCTGAAGTGGAGACCAAACTCTGTACAGACATGCATTTATTTACCTTTGTGTGTCCCTGTAAGCATGAGTGGGAGAGAATTATAATTTATAAACAAACAGGTCTGTAACAACCCAAGTGATTGGAAGGTCCATGAGTGTTTTCCTGATATGACATGTCTGTTTTCCAAGCGTTGATCCCCCTATCCTGTCCACCCACCAATTACTGTTATAAACACACTAGTAATCTGTTTTTCTTGGCCAAAAGAACAACTGTTGTATTACTGTGACTTTTCATTTATAAAGATGAAATCCAATAGCTGACTTTGTGCTGCTTTCCAGGCTGATTGAGACAATAACAAAACAGCATCTCACTGCTGCAGCAACGTTGGAATTTGGGATTGGAAGTACATCTAGTAAATGTTTCTTAAAGTTTTTAGGGTTATTTAATTTGGAATTCTGTGATGGTAGGTATAATGCTTGCCTGGTGTAGTAGGGAACTGACAGATCATCAGCAGCCTCCTAAGACTGTTCAGACATATTGCCAGAGAACCTCCAATGTCTTATATACAAGGAAAAAATGGACAAGCACATAGTACTTGTTAACAAAGCAGATTAGTTTATGGTTTACATTTGTTGTATGTGCTCCTTCTTCCCAAGGATTAATAAAGGATCTGTCACCACATCATTCCATTCTATTGCTAAAGCTTTTATCCTTGTTTTTCAGTAACCTGGTTTCATTTGCCTGTCATCATCACCACAGGGGTAGACACCAGCAGAAGCCTTTTCCTCTGCCTGACACCATTGTTAATGTGCCTGCTTACCCACAACAGGCTTCCTGCGGCATGACCTTATGGTTGTTGGGACCTGCATTTGTACAGGGCACAGCTTCCCAAAACTTCACCTACAACCTCATTGCAAGAAATGGAATCCAGGCTGCTGGGATGCTTTGTGCTTCTTTAAAACATCCCTACTGGCTTAGCTTTTTCTTTTGTTCTGGAGATTGCTGATAAATCATCCATGCTTACAGGGCCGATGCATTTTTATCTTCATTAATCATTATTTGGATTGTTAATTCCAGTTGGCAAGAAAGGAGGGAGAACTAATCTGCAGTGTTTCTTTACTTATGGTGATCTCTCAGAAGCATGTTTGCTGCTGGCTTCCAGTTTCTGTTTTTCCTGATTTTTTTCATTTAATGTTATTTCTGATTCTTTTCTTTCTGTTCCTATCCATTTATTAACATGACCTTGAGTAGGTTCTTATTCATGCTTTATTTGGCAAAACACTGCCTCTATGTTATTGGAGAAATTAGGTAAGAATGACACAGAATGGCTGTTCAGTGCAAACTAGATCATGAAAAATCTACTAATTACTTTCCATATTGACTTTTTGGGGAGAACTTTTCCCAGATGCCTCTGTGATCCCAGCTGTGTGGAACTGTTCTGCACCTTCAGTGGCATAACTGAATTTAATCATGTGCAGCTTGCTAAACACTAGCATATAATTTTCCATGCCATGGTAACATTTGTCATGAACCATGAGGGGCTTTTAGCAGGCAGGATAATTGCACTAACGTTTGCTCTGAAGTATACTAGAAGTTAATTGAACGTACCATTGCTAGTGAAGCACACGTGATCATGGAAATACTCCAAGCTGCTAACTAAAGTCTCCTGAATTGCTTTCGAAAACTGTCTTAACTCTTGTACATTCTTCCCTAGCACTCTAAAAATACATCTGTGCTAAAAAAATAATGTAACAAAATTAAGATAAACTCCTAGAAGGTGTCTGTCTCTTGGTGTAGAACATGATAATTGACCATGTACTTCATTGGTATTACCATACATAGAATTGTTATACTTTGTGTCTCATCATTGATCCAACACAAATGTAATTGTTTCTCCATTAGAAAATCAAAGTGGTCATGTGAGATTTCAGTGACACACAGATATGCTGGTGCTAGAGATCTCTTGCGGGAAGGAAGGTGATAAACCAAGTTTGGGAGGAGTCATTATCAGTGTGTCAGTGTGCCAAGTACAGAATTTTAGTAATCTTTTCAGAGATGGGAGAATGGCCTACAAAGATGAGTAGTTCAGTTGTGGGAAGGACGTGGCTCTGCATTTAAGTAAGCCTGACCATGTTTTCATGCCAAGTCAGTGGTTGTACAGACATCATCAACTTAGTCCTAAACGTCTTGCTGCTGGAGGGGACAACTGCATGCAGATGTCTTTACAAACATGTGGAGGAAGCCTGCTGTGCCAGTGAGTCACGGTGATATTTTTTCATGGACTACTGTGCCCTGGTGGGCATGTTGCATTTCAGGAAAGCTAACTAGAGAGCAAGAACTGAGACACCTGGAGGTCCAGAAAATGAGATTTGAGACAAGAGGGGAAGAGGAATGGTTCAGTCTGGACAAGGGAGGGTGTGGTAACACTAGTTAGCTGTGCAAAAACTAAAGGAAAAGTAAGCTGTTGTTCCTGTGCACTTTGAATGGTAATCATCAAAGGCTGGGGTTGAGTTCCTCAGTGTGTTGTTGAGTATCAGTGTTGGGAAGGTTTTAAGGCTGGATTTAGATAACTGTCTGTTGAAAATGGAGCTACAGTTGATTCTGCCTTAAGGCAGAACAGAAAGACTAGATGAGCTGTTAAGAGCCCTTCCAGCTCTGTTCTCTGATTCCCTAATATAGCTAAATGTTTTCATACCATTCATTATTGTCATCACAAGTTCATCTGACTGAGAGCATACAACCAGTGTGAGCAGGCAAATCAAGTGACATTTTGTGTACTCAGTACAAGTTTATTGCCAAAAATTTTCCAACCTTTCCAGCATGAAAAAAATAAAGAAGAAGCTAGAGCAAACGATTTGATACGTGTATTCCATTTTAAATTGGGTCAAACTTGGAGTCATCAGAATTTGAGAGTGTAAAGGATGCAGAAAGAATGGTATTGTCCACCCAGCCATCTGGAGGAGAATAGACAAGGTCCCTGGAGATGATGCATTGTGCAATAGCTGAAGCTCATGACTTACCTTCAAGGGCTGTTGATAGAAAACATGTGGAGGGTGAAAGGCAAAATGTAAACAGTAAGCATGAAAGAAATAATCAAGCTGGTCTGGGTGCAGCATGATGTTCTGACTGGGAGATTCAGACAGTGAGGATTGTACTACTCAAACAGGAAGCTGGAGGAATATTTCTCCTGTGCCTATCTTTCCAAATCCTAGAAGCTGAATATTATCAGCTAATTGTTAGGGTGGGCTGATAATGAGGAGATTTTTGTTCTCTAGCTGCAGTGTTGCCATTCCTAGGACAGCCAGTAAGAACCATAATGTGTAGATTGTGTTCCCTAAACAGTCCTACTTCACCAGCCGCCAGCACCAGCTCCTGTCCTTTCTTCTGTTTCATCCAATAGGACCAAGTCTAAATCACTGACTTGGTCTCTCATGAAGCTTGAAAGAAGCAACCAGTACCCCAGTCCCAAGAAAAGGAGACTTTATCCACTATTTGGCTGATGGATCTCCTTATCAAAGCCCAGTGTGTCATTAAGAAGTCAACACAAACAACAATAACAGGTGCCCAAATGATGAAGTTGTACCTGTCACATAAGCTGTGCAGAGAAATAGGAACTTCTGGTTGTTGGGGTTTGTTGGGTTTTGTTTGGCGTTTTTTGTTTGTTTGTTTTGTTTTGTTGTTGTTTTTTTCTCCAAAGGTTTCTTATTATAATGGCTTAAAGTAGCTTTTGGCAGCAGCATACTTCATCCTGTAAAAAGTCTGTTCATTGTTGCTGTGCCAGAGTTTTGTAGTTTTCTGTGCAATGGTGATGCACCAACAGCTCAGTAACACAGTGGTTCTAAAGTGTGTGTTGTATCAGCATTGCCACACATTGGTGCCCTTGTGGGGTATCCAATATGAATGGTAGTAAGTGAGTAGTGTCCTGCTCACACTCCATGCTGGCTTTTCCTCTCTTCTGTCTCCATTCTTGAGTTTGGGGAGATGCTGTGGTATGAGCATTCAGTACACAGAGGGCAGAGGGCCCTTTGCTTTCTGTTGCTGACAGAGTTGGATGGGAGCTGATGTGCTGGATACATCTCATATCCACTAGCCCTTGCTGAAGAGAGTGGGTGAAAGAGAGCTCTGCACTGAGAGAGAGGATCTTCTAACCCAGGAGGCTGTAGGTCTGACATGCAGTGTACCCTCTGCTGTCGGATGGAGTCGCTGGGGAGGGACCTGTTTCTCCTACCCACTGAGATTTGCTAAGGAGTGACATTGTTAATGGTTAATGCTTGTTTCCATCTCCTAAAACTTAGTGCCCTGCCCAGCAGGATTTTGTGGTATTGTAACAGCATGTGGTGTTTTAAATGAACTTGTCCATGATTTCTGTGTGTCTGGCAGGAAGCTGAGGGCTCTAGGCATTCCTTCTTCAGGACTAGTGAGTGATGGTCCAGGGTCCTTTGGTGAGCTGAACACCTCCTCACACACAGAGCCAGCCGCTGAAGATGTGACCATACTGATCCTGCCCAGCGTCAGGACTTTGGACTTTCCCTCTGGGAAGGATATTGTATAGGCAGTGCTCTGGCATCCCTTCCTCCCAACGGACTGGACCCTGCTCAGCTGTTGAGCCTTCTCTGGTGAAAGATGGGCAGAATTGTGGCTAATGGGAATAGCTACAGTTTCTGACTTGGTGATGAGAGTGTGCTGGAAAGCCTGAATATTTAACGCTAATTTAAAGTACTACCCTGAAATTTAGAGCTGTTTATGGTGACATTTTGGAAGGAGTCTGCCTGCTTTTGAAGACAGGAAAGTCAATGATGATTCCTAGCAGTGATTGCATCCTCCTTACCATCTTGAAAATGATCTCCCTGGCTCTTCAGGGGGGCTGCAACTTTTTGTCTATAGAGTCATGCAGTACAGGTACTTCCACTCATGGGACAGGACCATGCAGCTGGGGATCTCCCCACTTCTTGCTCATACTTTTCTTTATTGTGAGCAGTGGATTATTTAACCATTATTAATGCATTTGGCAAGGAAGATGTTCTTGTATGCAGAGATGTCACTTCAGGACAGTGACTTCAGTCTATTTGTATGAAAAGCCATCAGAAAAGTCATTATAAGGAATTTTTTTTACATCAAAAGCAATTTAGAAAACTCAGAAGAATGTGTTCAAACCCAGTTACAGCAGATTACAATCTGCTAATAACTTTAAAGGCATGATAAAAAAATCTGCAGTGCATTATTAGATGGCAAACGTCTTTTTCTGACTGTTTGCTTGTAACTTGACACAAAAGGCTAAATTAATTGTAACCTATCTTGGTTTTGAGAATGATGTGAATATAAAAGAATAATGTCCTTTCTTCCTGATGACATACACTTACTTGTTTTACTAGCATACATCCTGTCTTGGAAGTGATTTCTCCTTTCTTTTTCTTGGGAAAAACTCCCTCACTGAAGTATTTAAATTCAATGCTGCAGTGGTTGCTGTTGTCATTATTTTATACCCTGGGTTTTTTACAGAGTCCTTCAGTGCCACACTGGCTTTGTTTATCCCTTTGTCTGAGCCTGTGGAATGATGACAATGTACCCTGTGTGCCTTCAGGTCTCAGTGGGGCCTGGCACTTGGGTAACTGGGGGAGGACTCCTCAGCAAAGATCTCAGAGTTGCCCATTTGGCATGGATGCAGGGAAGAGATGCATGGGGAGATGATTTCCTGGAAGAGGCTTCCTAGTGAAGAATACAGCTCCAGGTGCCCCACCTCTGAGGGACATTTAAAACACGCTGGGTGAGCCTAAAACCTACAGGAGTGCTTAATGAGTATCTCAAGTCATGTTTACAAAATAACCTTTCAACACAAATAATGATCATGTGTAGTTCCTATGGCTCCGAAATGATCTTTATAGCCCCTTTTTTACCAAAATTCATGTTCTTTGCCCAGTCTCCAGTCCTGTCAAGTGTATCTGTTGCATCACAGCAGAGAGGTCAGAGGCTTTGGGGTTGTTTCAGGCCCAGGCTGTGTGTGTCTACACGAGCATGCACAATGTTAATGGCCTTTGAGAATGTCCTGCCAAGCCCAATGGGACTAGCTGTGCACTGAGGGGAGATGGATCATCATAGTCCATCGGGAATGTGACTCTAAGGGTGAGCTGAACTCCATTGTTAGAGCTGAATCAGCTGCTACTGTCAATCTCCACGTGCTTATGCTAACACCTTGCAGTGATGTGTCCCACTGAATACATGAGGTAGTGCATCTGTAATTCTGTGTTATGTTTGGACATCCTGTATCTATAATCTCTATTTTGTGAGTAGCTGGGGAGATGTGTAAAAGAAGACCCTGCCCCTTCTGCAGCTCTCTGCAGATAGCTGCATGCTGCTGTCACACTGAGATGTGTTTTTGTTGCATCCTTTACCTTTTTGTAATATGCTGAAAGTTAAGTTTTGGGGGGGTTTTCTCTGCCAGTGAAAAAAAAGATCTAAGTTGCATTTTAGGTAACCATTGTGCTCAGAATGGCTTTAACACCTAGCTGAACAGTCCCAGATGAGAAGAGGCCATGCAAAGTTGTGGCCTGATAACTACTTGCCTAATGCAGTAACCCCATGTAGTAAATATGGGGAGCCATCAAGGAAGATCATAAAATAATAACATGATTTAGTTGGGAAGGGTCCTCTGGAGATTTTCCTTGCCTTGTCTTCTCAAGGCTGAACCAACCAACTTCAGTTGCACCAGCTTCCTCAGGGCCTTGCTCCCCATTGTATCTCTAAGGATGGAGATACCACAGTCTCACCAGGCACCTGTGCCAATGTTTGGTTAATCCTGTGAGTTAATCAAGATTTCCGTGGTTAAAACTTGAGTCTGTTGCTCTTCATCTTTGTACAGACTTCACCTTGAGAGCACTGTGAGAAGAGAAGCAGTTGAGATTTTCAAGCAGAAAGATGAAAATAACAAAAAAACAACCCTGTCCATTCCCTACTCACATTGGATCCTCTAACTAATGGTGCCAGGGTGATGCCAGGAAAGTTGTTTTTTTGCATCCACCACCAACAGGAAAGCATTTAGGAGAAAACCCATTCTAATTTCCTTATCCTGTTCAGGCCTGTAGCTTACCAACAAAGTTTAAGGAAATGGCAGGGAGCTGGAGGCTTGTAACAGGGTGAGTGATGACAGGCTAACTGTACACCTGGATGCTTTATTGTTCTCCACTGACTGGATTTCTTTGTTACATGCAGTGAACCTTGTGGAAGCCAAGAGCAGGAATTACCCTAGACCTGTGGCTTTGATCTCTGTTAGAGTAAGGAAGGTGATGTGTCTGCTTTGGCCTCCCATTTCTGATGAGCTGCCCCACTGCAGGTCACTGGGTGGTTATGCAGCTTCTCACATTTCTGTTAGGTTTTCCCTGAAGCCTTTTGGTCAAGTCCCTTTCTCAGGAGTGGGAAATTACCATTAGTCCTGTTAGTAGAGGAGTCACCTTCCATTTAGTGTGGTGAGTCTGATAGGAGAGGTGTAGAAAACAGTGCTGTGTATGAGGAGAGAAGTTTTCTGTGCCTTGTAATCATACATTGAACACTGCCAAGCATTCTTATTTTAACAGGTAGTTACTGTTGTTCCTGGCAAAATACAGCTGGTGAAATGCACAGCTTGGCTTCATGGATAAAGGGAGCCCTTTTTAGGAAGCAGGGACTCCTGCAGCATGAGCAACTGATTAGTACTGGATTGCAAGGACTTGTAAAAAGAGTTGGAGTTGGTTACAGAAGTAAGAAATAAAATAAGAAACTAGAATGACTTGCAGATGTGCCTTGTAGATTTTGAACTGGGAATCCTAAAACCACTTGCCTAAGTTGAACCACATTAAGGGCCTGAGAAACACCAGGTCCATGGGAATCCTGTGCTGCTTGGCATTGTGTCTGGAAGCCTCCGTTTTTTAGGCTAGACACCACATTTTGAGCTAGAGACTGTTTGGGTTCCAAGCAGATTTTTTTCATTTTGTTTTAAGCTAAATTAAAAAAAAAAAAAAAAGCAGCCATCAGCCAGGAGAATCCTTGGCTTTTGTTTCTCTACCAGCTGGTTTTGTTCTCGGAAACTCGTTTTAGCTCCTGATGTCTTTCTTCAATTTGTAGCTTATGAATTGCAGGAGCAGATGATGCACTGCTGAGTGCACCCTCTGCACCCAGCCCTGCTGTGCTGGCCAGGGCAGGAGAACAGTTGGCCATCAGTTCCTAGAAAGAAGGGAAGTTTTGGGTGAAGGTCGCTAGACAGGATCTTGAGATGGAGAATTTGGCAGCTTTCAAGAAACCTTGCTTTGCGAGCAGACCTTAAGGAGCTCCTGCTCTATTGTGGAGTTTTGCCTTTGAGGGAGCAGCAAGCAGACGGAGCAAAGGCTGTTGGAAGGTCTACACATGAAACTCTTAATTTCACCACCACCTTCTGGTTTGAGAAGGCTTCTGGGCTCTGCTGCCCCTAGGCTCTGGCTGGACACTCTGGACTCTGGTCCTTGATCACGGGCCAGTCCCTCGGTGTGCAGTCCCAGCCTGGCTGCCTTCACCCTGGGCGGGCTCTGCCACCCCACCAGACCTGCTTCTCCTCCTCCAGCTCGAGGTCCTCCTGGGTTCCAGCATTTCCTTTGATCTCCTGCTGCTCAGCCTTGGCAAAGTAACCGAGTCACTAGGGCAGGGACCAAACTCTAGCCTCCTCACAGTTCTAAAGCCAGAAGTCTGGCCGCATATTTGTTGAGATGCTTCTTATCTCGGCCATTGTTTTACCTTTCCTGCTTGTTCCCCTAACAACGGCTTTTGATCCAGCTCCATAGCGACTAACCCAGCCTACCCCCGCGTCCGCAGGCATGCGGCAGGGCACACAATGCTGCTATCTCCCTGCTAGGGCTGAGGGCGTTAGTGTTCTTCTTCGTTTGTCTGGTATAAGAATGAGAGCGAAAAAAGCTGTGTTCGAGCCTCGGATGGTGTGAATGCCTCACTTGTCAGCTTACGTCCTTGCTGAATCCTTTTACTTTACAACGCCTTCTCTTTGATCTCAGTCCTGTGCGTTGTCTCTGGAGCTCTGATTTGCTGCAGTGTGTAGGGCTTTATCATCTGCTTCATTTGAAGCACAGGGAGAGTGCTTATGTGCTCAAGCTTGTTCGCAGATGTGTTTCTGTCTCAGGAGTGGTATGTGAATGAGGAGCCAGGAACTGTGGCTTAACTCCAGCAAGGAATCAAGCTGGGTTTGCACTCTGAAGAATGATTTTCTGAAGGCATTACCTTTTTTCTGCATAATTAATTTATGGCACGGTATGATAAAAAACATTATTTAGATTTCCAATGCAAGTAGCCTAAAATGCCAGAGTGAAGATGCCTTCCCAACACCAACCTACCACAGTGTGGGTGTGAATTAGGACAGCCTTTCATTACATGACCACATACCAACATTTTTTTTCACCAGAGAACTGTTGCCTTTCACAATGCTGAAGATTAATGTGCTCTGGAGTGTGCAGTGAAGAGAGCTCTTGTCTGTCAGAGCTCTGCCTCACTTGGTACCCTAACTGGAGGGTGTAGAGGGAACCAAGCTGTGTATTGCAGGAGAAAAGGAAATACTGCATTCCTACAAGAACCTGACTTCTATTCTTGTTTCCTTTGTGGATGTCTCAGCTGCCTTGAAGCTCAGCACGCTCAGAGCAATTGTTCAGAGTTTCAATTAAATTGTCTCTGAAAGGAAAGGGTTTTGAGACTTGTGGAATAGAGAAGAGTAAGAGTAGTGTGGGGGGAGCAGGACTGGTGAAGAAGAGAATGGTGAGGGACTCCTTTGGTGTGTGGAAAGAGCCAGAGAAGTATTTTGTAATCGATGGAACAGGATCAGCAGATAGAGGAGGAATTTTAAATGGCACAAAATCCCTCCTACTGCTATATTATCTGTGATGTGCTTCTCTGCCTAAAATCTTCCCTATTTTTCCCCAGCATCTTGATTGGGATGGTTTAATGAAAGATGACAAACCTAGAGCAATGTAACTATAGCAGTACCACTTGTGTGGTCAAGCTGAATGCTTTAACAACAAACAAACAGACAAAAAACTCAAACCCAACAACAATAAAAATCCCCAAACCCCAAGTTCCTGAGATCTCAAGGTGTGGGCCTCATGGTAGTGGAAACACACCTTAGCTGCCGCTGTGTTTCAGTTTCCCATCTGAAAAGCAGAGATAACATTACCTGTACACTTGCTTTCTCATCTCATGGTTTCTAGTCTCAGGACTACTCTGTGTTTTGGTGCATCACCCTCTGTTTTGAAGATGCAGTGCTAGGGAAAGGTGTTTTGCAGAATTATAACTGTTCTTCATCTGATTTTGTTCCTCACAGAGCACTCCAAATGAACATACTGGCTGTTATTTTCAAGATAAATTGTCCTACTTTATGTATACATTTTTTTTATCCTGGTGGTGGTCCCAATACTACTCCCATTCCTGTATCTTCAAGGCTGAAAGCTCAGTGTGCTGAGCAGGGCAGTGCTGGTGGTGCTCTGCTGGAGGGTTGAGCTGTTAGCTCGCTGTTAGCTGAGCTACCGATGTGTTCAGCCTGGAGGTTCCTCCTCTGTGGAGACTGGGAGGTGGGAGAGCTCTGGAGCAGCTCTCTTTGGCTAAAGAGCAGTTTAACCAAAGGGATGTTATAGTCCTGAGCTGCTGTGAGAGCTGAGCTCTCCCAGTGAAACCCAGTACTGATTTGTGAGCTAGGAAAATCCAGAGCATTGGTGCTGGTTGTCTCACTCGTGGACTGGTGCCGCGAATTTAGACTACTGACCACTTGTCAGATTGGGGCAGAAAGTTTATTGTTCCTGTAACAGTCAGGTATCAGACTCTGGAGTGAGATCTGAGGGTAGGTTCTAAAGTCTCAGTTTTTTCTTAGGTTCTATCTTTCAGAAAGGTAAAACATCCCTTATATACCATTTCTTACAAGCCTGAAATTTTCCACTGGGTTACATCAGCTATTTACCATACAGAGATTCTAGACAGGATTACAGAGATAATGTCATCTGCATATGCAAGGCATCTTTTGTGTATCTTGAGTTGTCCTTTTGCTGCATTTCTATAGATTGTCAGTCTCACACATCCCAAGGTTTCTTTCCAAGTAATTCCACAATATCCTGCTTTACTGTTGCATATTCATTTTGGCTAGTTTCATCTGTTTTGCTCTCAACAGACTGGAAGTTGTTTTGAATGCCTCTGTCTCACTTCCGATATTGCCTCTAGAAATACAGTTGACATAGCTCTGTGATTACCTTGCCATGGATAAAGTTGGTATTTATTGTTGTTTTAAGTTAGATACTTTTTTTAAAACCAACAAAACCCAAGCCCCACAGATGTAAGAGAAAGAGAGTTTTCAGAATCTTGGGCAATGCGTGTAGTTTGTTTCTAAGTCAGGTGTGCTGGGTTCCCAGCATGCTGTAGCTGCCTTACCTGATGTAAGCAACTTTGGAACTGCAACAGCTAAGAATGCAGTGTTTTTTCAGAGATAATGTACTTCTGAAAAAGAAAATCCAATAGCATGGTTCATTTAAGCCTCTTAAAACTGTTGCAAAACCTGTGATTTATTCCTTTTGATTCATCTTTTCAATTTGTTGGATTTGGGGATGAATACTTGCTTGGTATAATAATAATAATATATATGTCAGAATATTACCTCTTAGCAATTCTGTAGTACTCTATATTCCTTTGTCCCACAAAAGCCCTTTGCTCTAGAGTGAATCTCACAGTACCCAAACCAGGGAGACTTCTTGGATTTTGGGTTTTTTGATGAATAACAGCTTGTTGTAATCTTTTGAGTTCAAATTCTCTTCTGTCCAAAACATGTTCTTACTGAGGCTCGGGCACTTTGGAAAAAAACTGATGAGCAATTTACTTTTAATTTTTGTCTTACTAAGCATGATTATTGTTTTAATTATCCATTGTTATTGTTTGTGACCTTCCACTGGAATTGTTCAGAATGAGTTTAGAAAGATTTCTGCTTTTATGTGAAGAGGGTGTGACTGTGAGGAAATGTTTGTTCAGTTGAGTGGAACAACTTATCTTTTTTGTGCTTTCTTGCCATCCAGAGGGATCTGGACAAACTTGAAGAGTGGGCCCAAGAGAATAAAATTAAGTTTAATAAGTCAAAATGCAAGGTCCTGCATTTGGGTAGGAGTAACCCTAGATGCGAGTACAGACTGGGTGAAGAGCTCNCTAGTGATTGGCATCCCTGCTCAGTGTGGGGAGGTTGGAACTAGATGATATTTAGGGTCCCTTCCAACCTGCCCATTCTATGATTCATCTTTAGCTGAATGCTGCAGTATCACTTGGTGAATTGTCACCTCCAGAAAGAAAATGATGTTTTAGATTTAGTGGATTGATTTGTCTGCTCCCCTAAAAGCTCCAGGTACTGGGGTGAAGTGGTTGAAGGTCACAGAGATGCTGTTAGTACCCAACTTTTAGCATATATAGGAGAAGGAGGAAGAAGTTGAGGGAAGGAATTGGGGAAACTCCGATGCAGATTCCCTCCAGAGTCGAGATCCTTTACATTTGGATTGTGCAGTGTAGCCATGAGGCAGTAACTGTATGTGCTTTAATCACAGAATCACTAAGGTGATCATGAAGTCCAACCATATCTGTCACTAACACATCACTAAACCATGTCCCTAAGTAGAGCATCTAAATGTTTCTTAAACCCCTCCAGGGATGGTGACTCCACCACTGACCTGGGTAGCCTGGGCCAAGACTTAACAACCCTTTCAGTGAAGAAATTCCTCCTTATATCTAATCTAAACTTCTCCTGCTGCAACTTGAGGCCATTTCCTCTTATCCTTTTAGTGTTAACCTGGTAGAAGAGATCTACTCCATCTCACTCCAACCTTCTTTCAGGTAGCTGTAGAGAAATATAAGGTCTGCCTTGAGTCTTCTGTTCTCCAGACTAACCAACCCCAGTTCCCTCAACTGGTCTTCATTAGACTTATTCTACAGACCCCTCACCAGCCTCCTTGCCCTTCTCTGGACACTCTCCAATGCCTATGTGTCCTTCTTATACTAAGGGGCCCAAAACTGACCCCAGGACTCTAGGAGTGGCCTCCCCAGTGCTGAGGACAGGAGGATGATCACTGCTCTGCTCCTACTGCTCACACTATTTTTGATCCAGGCCAAGATGCTGTTAGCTTTCTTGGCCACCTGGGCACACTGCTGATTCATGTTCAGTTGACTATCAACCAGCATCCCCAGGTCCTTCTCAGCCAGGCACCAATCCAACCACTGTGCCCCAAGCCTGTAATGTTGCATGGGGTTGTTGTGACCAAAGTGCAGGACCTGGCACTTGGCCTTGTTGACGCTCATCCCGTTGAGCTCATCCCATGGATCCAGCCTATGCAGATCCCTCTGCAGAGCCTCCCCACCCTCAAGCAGATCAACAGTCCCTCCTATCTTGGTGTCATCTGCAAACTTACTGAAGGTGCACTCAATCCACTCATCCAGATGACTGGTAAAGACATTGAACAGAGCTGAGCCCCAACCCTGAGCTCTGGGGAACATTACTGGTAGCTGAACTCCATTGGCCACTACTCTCTGGGTTGGCCCTCCAGCCAGTTCCTTACCCAGCCAAGAGTAAACCTGTCTAAACCATGTGATGCCAGCTTCTCCAGGAGAATGTGGTGGCAGACAATGTCAAAGGCCTTGCTACAATCCAAGTAAATGACACCTTTGCCCACTAGGCATGTTAGCTCATCATAAAAGATCAGGTTAGTCAAGCAGGACCTGCCTCTCATGAACCCATGCTGACTGGGCCTGATCCCTTGGTTGTCCTGGATTTGCCATGTGATCACTCTCAAAATGATCTGTTCCATGATCTTCCCTGGTGCCGAGGTCAGGCTGACAGACCTGGAGTTCCCCAGATCATCCTTCTGACCCTTCTTGTAGATGGGTGCCACGTTGGCAAGTCTCCAGTCACCTCTCTGGTGAACCAGGACTGTTGATAAATGATACAGAGTGGCTTGGTGAGCAGCTCTGCCAGTTCCCCTAGTATCCTCGGGTGGATCCCATGGACTTGTTAGTGTCTAAATGGAGCAGCAGGTCTCCAACCACTTCCTCCTGGATTAAGGAGGCTTCACAGTGCTCCCTATCCCTGTCTTCCAGCTCAGGGGGCTGAGTACCCTGGGGGTAACTAATCTGACTATTAAAGACTGAGGAAAGAAACCATTAATGCATAAAACATTAAAATTGCTCCTCTATAGGTTGTAGCTGATGCCTTTCTGGTTTCTATCTTGAGGAGTTAAATTCCTGCTTGGTGGAGTCAGAGGTTTGATGTAATGTTGGAAAGCAAAGGCTACCAGTGTGGAGTCTATGACTTCAGTAACTGGCAGTCCTCCTGAGTTATCCATAACAAATGGACACTTCAAATGCTTTATGTTTATAGAACTGATTTCCTCATTTAAATGCCTATTTAAAAGATCTGGTTTAGTGTTTCACTTCTGAGTGACCTGATTGCATTGAGGGGTTGAGTTTCAGCTCAGAGTCTTTCTAGATGTAACAAAGCATGTTTTAGAAGCACTGTGCTGAACAGCAAAGGCAGCGATGGAAAACACTCTTGGTTGCATCAGAATTATGTTAGGCACACTGGAGATTGGAAAATGTAACAAATGTTCTGGAAAGCTTCATAGTTGTGAAGCTTAACCATCATGCTACAGACCTGTGTATTATTAATAAAATGAGTTTTAAAAATGGGTTTTATAAGTGTCCATGTGCTAAATTTAGCAGCTATGCTTTCAAGTGTCTAATAGATGAGGTTGGATGTCCAGGTTTCTCAGTAAGGAGAAGTATATACATAGATATTTTTAATGATCCTTACTTCAGCTTCTCAATTGTAAGTGCCATTCGGTCTTTAAAAAACATCTGCAAACAGTTTTTTGTGCTAAATCCATGCAGGTTTTTGAGTGATTCCTCTGGGGCAGGGAAGAAGCAAAAGGTTAGACTCACAGTTGGACTCGATGATCTTAGAGGTCTTTTTCAACCTTAAGGATTCTATGGAAATACTACCAGAGGATGGCTTCTTCTAATCAAGATTTCAGTGCAGTAGTAGTAACCAGTTTAAAAAGTAAAACAAACAAACAAAAAAAAATTGAACAAATCAACTTCTCTAAAGGCAATAAAACTCTAAACTGTATAAACTAGTGGATTGGTTTAGACCATGCACATTTGGGAACAGGTTTACGTTCCAGCTTCTTAAAACCACCACCTCTTATTTTAATCAGTAGCATCCTTGTTGAAAATAAACTAAACCTCCTGGGGGTAAAACAAATGAATAATGTCCCACTTTTCATTAGAATCTTACTAGTTTTGCAGTTATGAGGTATAAATAAAAAAACATCGGCAAAACCAGCGGTTTCCAAAGCACAGTGCTGGTTAGATTCCTGCTAATGGGTGTCTGGCTCCTTACACTTTGGGTCAGTCCCTGATGGGAATGCAGCAGGGTACCAGGAGGTTTTCAGCCTTGGTCTGCTTAGTGTAGATAGTGTGAGAAACACACATCTGTTAATGTGCACCTTTGAGAATCCCTGCTGATTCCCATGGGTGTGAATAGGTGTGACTGCTGCTCAGTGGTGTGTTCTGGGGGGTGGCATACACAGTGTGTTTTGAGATGTTTCACTTGGCCTGAAGAAGATGTATTTTTAGGTAATTTTTTTTTTAATAAAAGGCTTAATTGAAACTTTTTGTCTTGGTTGTGTTTTGCAATGTAGCGATTTTAATTGGAGTCAAATATGGACATTGTGAAACTACAGAGATCTGAAAATGGGTATGAAAATAAAGGAAACTTAACGTGTTTCCTTCACACAGCTCTTGGAAGCTTTTGTTAATCCTGATAGTCACAAAAGCAGCTAAAAACACTTGAAGAGGTTGGGTTGAGGAGGTGCTTGGGGTGAGGAGGTGGACAGGGTGAGGAGATGCACAGGGTGAGGAGGTGTAATTCTTTCTGCATAGTAGCTTTAGAGGTCTTGGCAGGGGGAAAGAAATCTCCCACTGTAATAGAAAGATTTGGTTTATATCTAGAGCTGACTGTGGTGCTGTGATCTCTGTTTGAGTCTTCATGAACATAAGTTCTTCCTCCTCCTTTCCCACTGTCGTGGCTCTCAGTGGTGGTTCTTCGTGGATCAATGGATTTCTCTGTTACAGAGGTGCAAATCCCAAAGAAGAGGAGCAGGGTCCATCTGGAGTCCATCAACACAGTCTCATTTGCTCTGAGTACAGCAATAACAGTAAGGCAGTGAAGGGAGCAAATTACAGGGATAAAGTTGTGTGGTAGAGCCAAATCACTGCTATTAGTGTTGGATGTTCAGTGTGCCTTTCTTTGAGGTCATTATTAACCAGTGCAGTGCCATGCCAGCTGAGGTCTAGGAACAGAGCAACCACCTTATCTCTCTTTATTGCTTGTCTCTTTCATATTGTTGTACCATTCAAATTTAGATAAAGCTATTCTTAGAAATTCACTGTCTGCCTGCCTAGTTTTTTTTTGTTTTTGTTTATTGCTGACCCCGAACACAGCCAGTCTAGTGAGGGCTGTGGGGGAGAGAAGGCATTCTGAGAAGCCTTCTCAAAAAGATTGTTCTTTTGACCCTAGCTTCTGGTCAAACCAGGACACACCTTGACACCACGGGGAGCCAAAGACCATAAACATGGCTCCATCTTACACTGCTTCCCTGTTGAGTCTGAGGGTCTCTGTGCTGCCTTTCTGGGAATGGGGAAGGGTCCCTTAGGGGCACGAGGAGCATCTGGCCAGGATGTTGCTCTGCCAGATCACAGAATCCCAGCATGGTATGGGTTGGAAGAGACCTCTGGGGGTCATCTAGTCCAACCCCCATGCTAAAGCAGGGTCACCCACAGCAGGTTGCCCAGGATCACTGCCAGCTGGGTTTGGAATCTTTCCACAAAAGGAGACTCCACAACCTCTCTGGGCAGCCTGGGCCAAGGGTCTGCACCCTCACAGGATAAAAACCCCAGCCTATTCAGATGGAACCTCCTGGATTCCAGTTTGTGCCTGTTGCCCCTTGGCCTGGCCCTGGGCACCACCAAGCAGAGCCTCTTGCCCCCTGCACCCTTCAGCTCTTGCTCAGCATGGAGCAGCTCCCCTCTGGCTCTGGTCTCCTCTGGGCTGAGCAGCCCCAGGGCTCTTAGCCTTTCCTCCTGCCAGAGATGCTCCAGTGCCCTCAGCATCTTCCTAGCCTCTGCTGGACTCTCCAACAGTTCCTTGTCTCTCTTGAACTGAGGAGCCCAGAACTGAACCCAGTACTCCAGATATGGCCTCCCTAGGGCAGAGAGGAGAGGGAGGGCAACCTCCCTAGACCTGCTGGTCACATTCTTCTGAATGCACCCCAGGATACCATTAACCTTCCTGGCCATGAGGGCAATTGCTGGCTCATGGGCAACTTGTTGTCACCAGCACTCCCAGGTCCTTCTCTGTAGAGCAAGTGTGAGGCGACCCACTGCCAGACCACTGTTCCTGTTTGGCTCTGTGCCCTGGGTTTGGGGAGCTCAGGGGCTGGTTCAACACTGCTAGCACCCACAAACCATCTCAGGTCCTGTGAAGCCGTTTTGTGGATGGGCACAGCTCATGAGGGACAAGGCTGCCCTGACTGCCTGCTCTGCAGAGCTACCCTCCTGCCTCTGCAGCCCACCTCAGCGCTCTCCATCATCTGGTGTGGGTGAGAGCCCTTCTGAGAGTACAGGTCTGGGAATGGGCTGCACTCTCAAACAGATAACACACAACTGCTGCCCCCCCCCGAACTAAATGAGTCAAGGAGGAAGCCGATGGGGTGAGGAGTGAAGCAGGTGAAAGGTTTTCCTTTGGCTGTAACCATGGCCTACTTGTATGCAGGTACTTGTCCTGTAGTGAGCTGTGTGCTGGCTGCTGTCTGTCTGTAGCAACCCCAGCTCCACGCAGGCTGCTGCTATCTGGGGAGCCTTCTCCTGGGAAGGCCTCTAGGGCAGAGCTAGACTTGTTTGCTTTGTGTGGTTGTGTCTGCTTAACCACATGGCTTTTATTAGAAAGAGAGAATGTATATAAGCAGTTCATGGAGAGGAAAGAGCCTCTACTTGAACCAAATTCCATGGAAAATCAATTCCCCCTGCTAGTGGTCCCACACACAGGCTCTGCTGGTGTTTGGGTCATACCGAGCACATGTGATGTTAACAAGTGGCACCTTCTCTCCCACAGAAAATGGACTTGCAGGGCCCAAACAAATTTAATAATATCTGTGACTGGGGAGCACATGCAAGTTTGTTCAAAATCTGCTGTAATTTGAGATGAACTTTGATTTCCTGCCAACCTGAAAATGTAGGTTGGGAAAAACAAGTACTTGTTTCTGCAGCCAGTGGCTGATTGCTGTTGTGCAGCCTGCAAAAGGGAAATTTGCATTGATTTATAAATCTTTACATTTAGATAGGCAAAGCTGCCTGTCACCCTGTCCAGAAGGGCTTCATTCTTTCCACAATGCATTTGGAGATCTGAATCTCTCTTACTTGGAGAGCAGGGGAGAAGGAAGGGGAACTGCTCTCCAGTTTGAGATGCTTTGCATTTTTTAGGGCAGCACAGGCTGCACTAGGAGCCTTGGCAGCCCTTCCCTCTGGAATGCCCTGGGATGCCATGTGGCATCATTAACTTGCCTACTCCAGGAACAGATTGAAAGCTACTTTTCTCATGTATATTGTTTCAAACTTGGCTGCAGTGATGAGGTAGGGAGGGAACACCAAGGAAGGCAAAAAACAAAAAAGGCACAGAGGGTAAGAACAAGAGCCTGAAGGCCAATATTGCTAGTTATTTTTTTACAGGTCTGGAGATTTGTGCTGTTTTGCTAGGATAAGATAATTTTGGCTTTGATATATTCCATTTGGGATGTCGTCTTTACACTTGCTGAGTTTAACTTGGATTGAGATGAGGTAGCATGGCTCTATGAAGTCTCTCTTGGTGGTATGTTAAAAGTAGAGCAGTTTTGCATTTTTTTCCCTGCTGTGGTGTAGATTAGGTGCAAAACCAAACAGACTTGGTATTGTATGTGCTGTCTCCTGGGTTTCATCCTGTCCTGAGCTCAGGATATATTGCTGTTGTGTCTCCTTTGGAGGGGCTTTAACCAACTGACAACTCATTCAAGGTTGGGCTGGGTGAAGTCAGGCAGATGGACACCTGAACACCTCCGTGAGTCCCTGGATGGGATGTGCCCACTGCTGAAGTGTCTCACACCCCTGCCTTATTAGCCTTCATGGACCTGTGAAGGAGTGAGGTTCTTAGCCAGGAGCAGGGCTGTAGGTAGTCATTGACTCATGACCTGAAATGGGCATTTGAGTATTTTGTGGAGGAGCAGCAGGGGTGGAATTTCTCCTCAAAGCTATGCTGTGATGGAGTGGAGTTCGTCAGGAGAAGAGATGTCCTGCTTGTGTTAAGCCCTTCAACCTCCACGTTTCTCTGCATGAAATGGGGCTGTCAGGTACTACCAGGGAGTTTAGCAAATACAATACAACCAATGGTGGATTAGTCTGCAGAAAGCCTTGAGGTTTCTTTTGATGGGCACGGAAGGTTTTTTACATTTGGGTATTATTCAGCCTTCCCTTCCCACTGCTCCTTTCCTTCTCCTCACCACATTTTCTCCTTACTCAAAGCAGATTGCTATGAATCTCCTGATATCAAATGGCACTGTGGTTATCACCAGGTATGGTCAGTGAAGCCACTTGTGGCCATTGCCACTGGAGTAGCCTGGAAGAGAGCAACAGAGGGTTCCAGCCCACATCCCCAGGGCTCAGGGATTGAGGAGCATATGCTCTGCTTCACCCTGGGAAGCAACCATTCTGCAAAATGTGGTTTAGAAGTTACTAGTTTGGGTTTCAGGCTGCTGCATTTGAATTAAAAATGTCAGTACTGGGTAGTCTGAGATTTGTATAGAAAATAAGTCTAGATTGCTGCTGGTGGTATAAGCAGGAAACCAGAAACTTCCATGAAGGACAGCTGTGGCAGGGAATGGCCCTTATCCTGAGGATATCTGTGGGATAAGGGAAGTGAGCAGCTCTGCTTGAGAGCAGTAACCCCAGCACCCCAGTCTGCTCCTGTGTCAGGAGCACAGTGAGAGGATGGACTGGCAAACCTTTGGGCTGTTCAACTTGCAGAAACACTGTCCTCATTTCATGTGAGAAAATCCTTGCCCTCTCTAATTCCTGTTAGCTGTGGCCTGTCTGCACAGCGAGGTGAGCTGTCCCCTTGGGTACCAGGGACTGGAGAGCATCTCAGAGACTGGGTTTTTCGAAGGATTTCATGGCTGATGAACAGCTTTTGCTGCTGCAGCTGTGCAGATCTGAGAGCAAGCCTGGTGCCATCTGATCGAAGCTTTATCATTTGCAAGCTCTTTCTTCCCTGGTACTGAAGTCAAAGGAGGACACTAGATATGCTTTTGATGAAGCATCTTTTGCCGTTTGTAGATCAATATAGTTTTAATTGTCAGTGCTATCCAGGAGTAGCTTCTCCTTCCCTCCTAATTGTTCACTTGTCCCTTCAGAGGCTTGGGGACTCTTTAATGGCATGGTATCAGATTGATTGTTGGTGTATCTGAGGGGTTATTGTCTTAGGCTTGGCTTCTGATGCTGCGTGCAGCAGCGGAGTGCTGCGGGCAGCGAGGAGTGACAGCTGAGCAGAGGCTTCCTGGGGAGCAGCAGCACATCCCCCAGCTGTTGGAGAGAATTGGGAGAGAAAAAAAGGAGAAAGGCAGATTATCCCATTATATTTACAGGGCATCGGTCACACAAACGATGGCTGTCCTCTTTGACAGGAGGATTGTTGAATTAGTTAAGGATTTGATAAAGAGATGACTAAACACATAGGGCTCTGAAGGTATCTGCCTCTTAGTACAGCAGGCACGTCCTCTGTGCTCGTGCTGAGCTTCTCCTTCTGCCTGAGCAGTGCTGGAGGCCTCCAGAGCTCTCTTCACTCTCTCAGAGCTGGTTACTTTGAGCATATTAAATTGATTTTTGGTTATCTGAGAAACAAAATTCTAGTTCAGTTGCTTATGAACTAGATCTGAGCATTCAGAGAGAGTGAGGCAATGGAAGGCGTTCTTAGAATGGCATATATTTTTTGTATGTATTCTTGTCTCCTCAGTCATAAAATCATAGAATCAGAATTGTCAGGGTTGCAAAGGACCTTAAAGATCATCTAGTAACAACCCCCCTGCCATGGGCAGGGATACCTCCCACTAGATCAGGTTGCTCAGAGACCCATCTAGCCTGGCCTTAAAAACTTCCCAGGGATGGGGCTGCCATCACCCCTCTGGGCAACCTGTCCTCTTTACAGCTTTTCCCTTGCTCCTTTTTTCCTTATTTTGGCCTGTGACAAGCATTGCCAGGTTGGATTCACCCCCACAGACCCTAAACTGGACCAGAATGAGAATCTGTTTAAAGAGATTATTAATTATGCATTGGGTGTGAAGCAGCAGAATTCTGAATTACTGTGTCCAGTTCTGGAGCCCTCAACACNTACATAAAGTACAGTATTACACCAGCTTTGCCTTCCTTCTGAATTTGACTGGAAAATCCAATTTTAAATACAGAAATGATGAACAGCGAGTGAATTCAAGCAGTATGTAGAAATGCTGATGTTAGCGTTGATTCTGGTCTGCATATCTTCTCAAAACCACAGAATATACAGAAATAAAATAAATATTCAGTACTTCATTAAGTGTTCCATCTCACCTATGAAATAATACACCTTTAACAGCCTGCTGCACTTGCAATGGTTCTCTTGTTTTTAAATTGACATGTAGTTGACAAATAATTACACATGACACATCCCAGTGATAGGAAATGATGCTGCAGCAAACACAGCTGTCTTATGAACGCTACCTAATATTGTTCTCTTGCTGTATCACACTTAAGCCAACACTTAAGTTACTTCTTTCTTAGTGTCTAGTATTGTTTTTAAGATTTGAGCCTCCTGGTATTTTTTTTCTTGTAGGCTTTTCATTGTTTGTAGGTTTTTGTGCCCACAGAACAAACACTCCTGACAGAGGGGGTGTGTCATTAGATTAATCCTGGCCAGAGACAGTTTGTATTAAGCCTTTTCAATTCATGGGAGGATTTGTGCATCAGGAATAACTGTCACCAGCACTGGGGACAAACTGCTTCTGTGTCTTCCAGTTCCTGATCTGGCCTCTGCCAGCTTCCCCTTTGTTTGCTGAGTATAACAAAGTGGGCAGGCTGTGCCCTGCCTCAGCGTTCTACCTCATCCTGCTAGGGGAGGACAGTGTCTTCTTCAGCCCAGGCCGAGGGAATGGGGATGGAAACACAGCTCAGCAGCATCTCCCTCTCAGACACAGCTGTTTATTTTCTCAGGGCTCCTTTCTTAAAATGTCTGGGCTGTGAGTTGGCCCCAACCCTCAAGAAAATGAGCTGTTACTGCCTTTCTTAAGATAAATGAAAATGTACAAACATAGCTGCAGCCTGACACTTCCAAGATCTTCTCTGGATGCAGACACGGTGTCTCGTGGGGCCTCATCCTGCTCATTCTCCTTTATCCCCCAGCATGGGGCCTGGGGCAGTGTGCTGCAGGGGACAGAGGAGTCCAGGAGGACAGCAACAGAGCCCAGGAGGACAGCCTCACAGTGCCTTCACAGCTGACTCTTGCTGCTCCAGGTCTCACCAAAGCCTGTGGAGTCCATGCCTCACTTGCTACATTTCCGTGATAGCTTTCTAGACAGATGCATGGTGTTCTAAAAGATGTGTTTCCTCCTATTAAGTAGCAAGCAGCCTTCAATCACCATGGATGAACAGCTTTCCTCCTCCTGCTGCACCCGCATGGTGTCTCTTGTTCAGGTCACTGTTGGCCCAGGCTATTTCTGTCTTCCTGTTTTCCACAAATTTAGGCTAAAGGAGGTGGTAAAAGTACCTTGAAAAGCATTCAGTTTGAATGTCTCATCAGCACAGGATGTCACTGCAGGCTTTCATACCAGCTAAGATCAAGTTTCTCTTCAGCAGGAGCTGTGCCAGCTTCACCACACACAGCTCTCACAAAGGCTATTGTTTCAGCGTTCAAAGTGATTAATAATTTTTAGGGGCTTGCAATTTTCCATTTTCAGCATGTCGCCTCTGATTTCCTTTCTGTGTCCCAGAAGGCCTTGGAGACCAGCTGGGGGCAGGGTTTATTTGGAGAAGCTGAGGGGCAGGGTGAGGGGTGATTGTGTGACCAGGCTTACCTGCATGGAGCAGGGAAGGCTGCAGTTCTTGTATTCATACAGCCCTGCTCAAGAGCAAAGTCAGTGGCTTCCTCAGCCACCAAAGAATGTTTTGCTTAACCACCATCAGGCTGTGTGAAATTTCCTCTCCAAAAAATGAGTTTAAATAACAACTTTTCTGCAGCTTATTTTCATCATTAGCCTGAGGGAAGTCCCTGAAGAGGGATTGAAGCAGCCCATGGTTTCACACAGCTCTAGTCTGCATTTCTGCAAGGGATGCAGTGAGTTCATAGCTGAATCCAAAGGTTCCTCAACCAAGATGAGAACCCAGGGCACTGCTAAAAGTAGCAGTGCTGGCTGTTCAGCTAATGCTTCTCTTGTTTCTGTGGCCTCACTGGAACACCCTGCAGGGAGAGCTCTACTTATGGCTCTCTGCCTTGCTCTGTATTGCGCCTTTGGCATGGAAACTAGACAGAGAAGACATTGCTCTGCTGCTCTGGTTATGGGCAGCAAGTGCTCACGTGCTCTCCTGCTTGCAGCTGGAGTGAGCCCTTTAGGTGCCTGGGCTGTTGTCTTGTTTTGGATTCCAGTGTGGCTGCTGCAGAGCTGTGACTGAGATGGCAGCAGTGGGTTATGGGTATCTACCCTCCTTTGTGTTCTGTACAACCTGACCTCTCAAAGTCCAGAAGTTAGTGTCTTCAGGGAGGCTACAATGTCTTCCAGTGAGAAAGGGAGCAAGGGGACTTTTTCTCTGAGCTAATGCATGCTCACTGCTGAGGACCGTTATGAAGACAGAATGCAGGAAAATAAAGGCAGGATAAACAGTTAAATCATCTCACTGCCTAGCTTCCCAGTGTGGGGCCATTAAGGCATGGAAGTGGAGAAAGGGATGACATTTAAGATCATTCTTACCAGCTTTCAAGACAGCTTTAAAAACTTCTAAGAAAGCGTGTGATCATGGAAAGAGATTTGATGCAAGCAGAGGAGAGGCAAGCAGGCAGAGCTGAGTACTCTTCTGCTGTGACTGCCAGCCAGAGCACCCAACACCTCTGTTATCATGGTGCACAGTGCTGGTCCCTTACGTCCTCTTTGGGGTTTAAGAAGGAACCTAAGGAGCTGATCTCTCACACAGCTGAGATGTGCATCTGTTCTGCTGATAAAAGGACCTAGTGTCCTGACCTCTTTGCAGACCACCACGAGCAGGTGTCCCACAGCATCACCTCCATAATGCCTGCCGGCAGTACAGTGGTGCTGGCTGGGTTAGGGACAACAAAGGAGACATCAGGGTGCCCTTTTAGTTTGCCTTTCAGACCTTGCAGTCTCTGGTTAGTGTCTGCAAGCTCAGAGAGCAAAGAGCTTTGTGGGAGAGCACTGCAGGGCAAGATCTCTCTCCAGTGGTTGCTTTGATCAAGAATGAACTTGTGCATGTCTACTGCTTTGCAAGAGAGGTACTTATGGCATCATGGCAAAGCAGTGCAGACACACAGTCTTGCTGCCCAGTGTTAGTTCTGACATCCCAGAGCAGGCATGGCATTGCATGCTGGAACCAGATGGGAAGGAATCCCAATCTTTCCAGCACCTGCCCACAGCTTTGCTCTTTCAATTTGTTGTCAGTTGTTCAGATGCCAAATCATTTGGCAGACACAGAATCAGATATTCCTGCCCATGCCTAAAGGAGAATAATATGTTAGTTCTAACATTTGTAGTACTTTATGGGTCGATTCATCATTCCTTAAAGGTCTTTCAAAAGGTGGTTAAAACTATGCATAAACTCTAGTGCCTTCTGGAAAATTAGACCATGATTACTCCAGCTATAGCTGCAACTCATAAATGACTCTGAGAAAAACACATGCCTTTCAGGTTAATGGTGGTGTTTGTGGGTGCATAACCTCTTCTTAGCTTCTTCTGAAGATAAGGGCAGAGACTTCTGTAAGTGTTGAGATCTCTTGATCTGAGCAGGCAGTGTGGCAGTGACTGTGCCTAGTGCTGCTCAAAATGCTTCTGAAAATTAATCTGAGCCTTTGAACTTGAGTGTCCTGTTCCCTTGAGATGATCTGACCCATTTGTTGGATAGTGATGCAGGAGGAGCCTGGAAGGTAAAGCCCTTGCGTATTTATCATGCTAAGAACTATGGGACAATGAGAAGGTGGTTGAAGACCCATCTTCCAGTCACATGGAAAAATGTGACTCCCTCTCCAGGAGTTTCAGGAGTGGTTTCTTGGTGCCAGCCTTTCAGGAGTGCTGTGAAGAGAACAGAACCCCAACTTCAAAACTCTTGTTTTGTACAAGATCATCTCCCACAAACTTGATTACAAACTGATGTCTCATGTGAAAGCTGTTTATGCCACCTTGTTAATCCCACTGATGGCTTAATCATTGCTTCAAAGCCTGCTTTCTGAGGAGCATCTTCTCTGAGCTTATTCAGGAAATAAAGGGTGAGGAAGAACTCTCCCCAAAGGATTTTTGAAAGCAATTTATTATCAGGCATGGTGTAGATAACACTGATATGGCTTGGGAAGAACACAGTGTGTGATGAGTAATTTGACTTGGCTTTGTCCTGACTTTGTAGGGTTTGACATTCATCCTGCACTCTAGGAGGCTGCTGTTTCTCTTGTAGGTACAAGCATGAGGAAGCCTACAAGGAGAACATGATGGAGTTTGGCTTCATGCTCTAAAAGCTTGACAAAGCTTTAGTTGACCTTGGTGTCATTTGGTGATGATGCTGAAAATGAAACTTGTTCAGAAACAGTGAGAACCATTATCCTGAAGGACTGATGGGGGAGTGTCAGTCCCTTAGGTGCCAGCTAGTGAGATTGTTCAGGACAGAGGTCTTCTCCGAGAGTGGGCAAACAAGGCCACCAGTGCATTGTAAGGTTTGATGTTATACTGTAAAGAGATCTACTGGCCAAAGTCTCAGGCCAGTAATTGGTCATCCCTTAATTTCTATTTCAAGTGGTGGTGAGAATCTTCAGCCGCAGCAAAGCCAAGGTCTCCTCCAGCTTTTCAGTTGTTATCAGATGCTGGTAGTTGATCTCTGCTGCAGCTCCTGCCTCTCCATCTTCCTTGTATTCCAGTGTTCTTCCCTCCCTGCTGCCTTCTGCCACAGCATTTGACAAAAAGGACATTGCCTGAAGGAGGTAGGAGGACTCCTAGGCAATGATGTGGGCAAAACAGAAGTGAGAGGCAAAACTTACTAAAACAAGTAGCTTCTTGTTGTTGAGAAGGTCTATCAGAGCTCAGGTGAGAGAAAACTGGGTAGAAAATCTGGGCCAAGCCTAGTAAGATAACCTGGAAATTCAAATGCCAATAATTTATGGGACTTCTGAATTCTGCAAATGTTTCCAAGCAGTGCCTTTGGGAGACACGGAAGGAGCTTGTCTGGAAACTGGAGTGGTGCCTGAAATCTGTGGGAGCTACAGAGCTGCTGGCTCCACTCTGGGTGTGGGCAGCTGGTTAGTGACTCCGGTGAAGGACAGGAGATGAGGAGCTGCAGACAGTTTGGATCTGAGGGATTTGCTAACAGCAGGGATAACAGAGGAAATGATGATTCGGGAGGAAATCCTTGGGTTATTCTGCTTTGATTCAAGTAACTTTTAGACGTGGTCTGGAGTGAAAGTAATCAAGGAGAAATCAACAGGGCAGAGTTTCAGCTCCTTTGTATGAATAGAAAGGGAGATTAGCAAGGGAAGCAGATCAAGATGAGAAAATTTACTGGATTGCTGGAATTACTCTTCCATCCTGTGAAGGCTTTTTGTTCAGCATTCTATCTATAGCCAGAGCCATTCAAGCCAAGCTCTCAGGAGAAGGAAAGCTTCAAAACTTTTTATTAATAAATAAAATAAGAACAAAAACCAAATCTAACCAACCAAAAAAAAAAAGTGATTTTTGTCAAGGATAAACTTTCTTCCCTCCCTTCCTTCTCTTAAGAATCTGTGATTCCTAATGTTCTATCTGCTTTGTCTGGGAGTTTGTTCAGTCAGGAATTGATTGTTTTTACTGCACTGTTACCAACATAACTGTGGTGGAGCTGTGGCTGAAGAGCCTCTCTTGGTGATCCCGTGGGAGGGAGCAACCCACCTAGTGAAGTGTTTGGCAGGAGGTGAGAGTTCGTATGGTGCTCCCACAGGCCCTGAGCTGCTGCTGTGTGTGTGTGTCAGTGCTGTGACTCATGTCCTCTGGCCAAGCAGCTGCAGTAATTCAGGAGGTGACTGTCCCCCACTGTTCATTGGTGCTGCAGCAGGAATGTGTCCTTCTAGCTCAGAGCCCAGAAGTTCTGCACTAACACTTTCACCCACTGAAGGCACGGAAAGCTGAGGCTTCAGCCTTCCAGCTCTGCTGTCCAGGCAGTGTCTCCTGGCAGAGCAAGGTGGGACAAAGCTCCAATGATGGCAGTGTCCTCAGCTGCCACAGCCTTGTCTGCCAAGGCCTGTCTGGCAAAGCCTTCCAGAAGGGTTAGACTCTGGAGGATGGGTGGTATGTTTAAAAAAAAAAAAGAAGAAAGAAAGAGAATGAATAATTTTATGCAAGATAATAAAGCTTCCTCAGCAATCCAGGAGAAACCTTTGTTCAGACTGTCACAGAGCACTGGGCATATGTTAGTCACTGGGTTCATGGCTTAGCACTGCTGTTTCTCAGAATCACTAAGATTGGAAGAGACCTCTAAGATCATCAAGTCCAACCATACCTGTCACTAACACACCACTAAACCATGTCCCTAAGTAGAGCATCTAAATGTTCTGTAAACCCCTCCAGGGATGGTGACTCCACCACTGACCTGGGTAGCCTGGGCCAAGACTTAACAACCCTTTCAGTGAAGAAATTCCTCCTTATATCTAATCTAAACCTCTCCTGCTGCAACTTGAGGCCATTTCCTCTTATCCTTTTAGTGTTAACCTGGTAGAAGAGATCACAGAATCACAGAACATTCATGGCTGGAAATGACCTCTCAGATCACCAAGTCCAACCAAAAAAAACCAAACCAAACCAAACCAAACCAAATCCCCAACCAAACAAAACGAAACCACACAAGCCCTGCCCTCACTAGAGCATGTGCTGGAGCACCACATCTACACATCTCTTAAACACCTCCAGGGATGGAGACTCAAGCACCTCCCTGGGAAGGCTGTGCCAGTGCCTCACCACTCTTTCTGGAAAGAATTTCTTCCTAATATCCAATCTAACCCCACCCTGTCTCAACTCCAGACCATTCCCTCTGCTTCTGTCATTAGTTACTAAGGAGAAGAGGCCAACACCCACCTCTCTACAACCTCCTTTCAGGTAGTTGTAGAGGGCAATGAGGTCCCCCCTCAGCCTCCTCTTCTCTAAACCAAACATGCCCAGCTCCCTCAGCCTCTCCTCATATGGCTTGTTCTCTAAACCTCTCACAAGCTTGGTAGCTCTCCTCTGGACATGCTCCAGCATCTCAAGGTCCTTCCTATCCTGAGGGGCCCAGAACTGAACACAGTACTCCAGCTGAGGCCTCACAAGTGCCCAGTACAAGGGCATCATAACCTCCCTTCTCCTGCTCACCACACTATTCCTGATCCAAGCCAGGATCCTGCTGGCCTTCTTGGCCACCTGGGCACACTGCTGGCTCATATTCAGCTGTGCACCAGCACCCCCAGGTCCTTCTCTGCTGGGCAGCTTTCCAGCCACTCACCCTCAAGCCTGTAGCATTGCCTGGGCTTGTTGTGCCCAAAGTGCAGGACACAGCACTTGGCCTTATTGAACCTCATGCAATTGGCCTCGGCCCATGGATCCAACCTGTCCAAGTCTCTCTGCAGAGCCTCCCTGCCCTCCAGCAGATCAACACTCCCACACAATTTGGTGTCCTCTGCAAACTTACTGAGGGTGCTCTCAATCCCCACGTCCAGGTCATCAATAAAGATGCCAAACAAGACTGGCCCCAAGACTGAGCCCTAAGGGACTACCCCATCTCACTCCAACCTCCTTTCAGGGAGATGTAGAGAGAGCTAAGGTCTCCCCTTGAGTCTTCTGTTCTCCAGACTAACCAACCCCAGTTCCCTCAGCTGCTCTTCATAAGACTTGTGCTCCAGAGCCCTCCCTAGCCTCCTTGCCCTTCTCTGGACACTCTCCAATGCCTATGTGTCCTTCTTATACTAAGGGGCCCAAAACTGACCCCAGGACTCTAGGAGTGGCCTCCCCAGTGCTGAGGACAGGAGGATGATCACTGCTCTGCTCCTACTGCTCACACTATTTCAACTCAAAATTGCAGTATGGGGCAGCAGGCAAAGTGCCTGCAGAGGTCCGGATGAGCCCTATTTCTGTGTGGGGTTTTGGGAGGTGGTGGAGTCATATACTGAGTCCCCAGTGATGTAAGCAGAAGTGTTCTTGGACTGGAAAAAAAGTAAGCAAAGTAAGCTTTGTATTTTGAGATAGTGCTGGAGAGAGAGAGAGTGGTCAGTGGTTAAGGTGACTGTTCTGTATCTCCTAGAAAGAAGGATTTACCTGTTACAGCTGCAATCATCTTGATCATTTAGTCCCTTGGTTTTTAAAGGTTGGGGCTTTTGGTTGGTTGTTTTTTGCTTGTTTCTTTTGTTGTTGGGTTTTTTTTTAATGTATATGTTAGAGTGGTTTTCAGTAGTGGCCAACAAAGTAGAATTAAAGTTTGTAAAGTGAGTTCACCCTAACCTGTTTGCTGAGAACTCTTTTTAAACATTTGATTCTGGTTGAAATTCTGCATTGTACATTTGCAAAGCTTCCTTAGCTGGTTTGGGGTTTTTTGTTTGTTTCGTTGTTTGGACGTTTGTTTTTTTTTGTGTGTGTGTATTTTTGCTGTTGTTGTGTTGTTGTTTTTAAGGTGCTGGTTCGGAGGTGGAATGATCCTTTGGGATTCTTTCTGCTGATAGTGGAGCTCCCTTGGTCAGTGAAGTACAACCTGCATCCATGTGAAGTAGCTTTTAGAAGGTACTGGTGTAGAGTTTGTTCAGCCTGCAAGCTGTGCTTTGGTAACGCAGTGCAGGCTGGCTCTCAGACTGAGCTTGTTCTTCCTATCACAACAGTAGAGAAAGAACCAGCAGCAGAAAAATGCAGACAATAACAAGGCAGAAAGTCACTCTCTGAAGTTAACACATCTCAGAAGATTAGGTTTCTGTTTCACTGTTGCCTTTATACAGAATATTCTCTGTTCTTGGTGTTCATTGTTCCTCAGGAATCTTCGAGTGCAGCACAGCAGGGTCAGGATGTGTTATGTTAGTGGTTCAGCTAAGCAAATTCCTTAGCTTCTGGTGTCTGCTGGCTGCAGAGGGTTTGGGGGTCACTGGTTACATTCAAACACCTCAGTGTACCTTTGTGTTGGACACGTAGCAGGATTGGTGCTAGGTTGGTGTCACAGGTGTGTGTGATCACATCTTCCCTTTCCTTCATCAGTGCCAGGTTCTGCCGGTGGAGGAGCTGGCTCAGAGCCCCCTGGCCAGGCACAGCTCCAGCTCCATGTGCTGCTGCTGCTCCTTCTTCTGTGCCTGGTGATCCTCCTGCCCAGCTCAGGGACACGGAGGAGTGACAGTGCCACAGGTGCTGTATGACAAGTGTGCTGTGGACACTACTGAGGGAATTGTGCATCAAAAGCATAGGACTGGAAGGGTTTGGGTGATTCCCTTTCAGGGATGATTACCCTCAGGTATCCCTGGCTAATATCTGGGCTAGAACATTGTGTTTTGGATTATTGCCGTAACTCCAAGTTAGTGTTGGAGCTTAGGTCACTTCTCCAGTCCATACCTTTCTAGAAAGAAGGGAGAGGATAGATGCTGCATGCAGGGTGCTGGGAGTGTTGGTAGGTAGAAAGGATGATAACAAGGGGATATAGGTAACACCAAGGTAGGAGCATGGAGCACCTGTGCTCAGGTACTGGAACAAACCAAGGGGGAGAAAGGCCATCTGGGATTACTGTGATTTTACAGAAATTTTAGATTAGGGAATGTTCATCTAGAAAAGGCGATGTGGATAAGCTCAGCAGGGTCTTGCCCTTCCAGCCTGGAACTTCTCTGCATGCCCATGGCACTTCGTGAGCCTGCAGGGATGGGAGAGGTCGGTGGTGGCTTGTCAGCAGAGGGTGCCAGAGACCATCAAACTCACTCACTCTTCCAGCATCCAAAGGGCAAAGCAGGTGTAAATCACAACACCTTGTTCTGGAGCCAGCATCCCTCAAGGGGCTGGAGGCCAGCGAGAGAACCACCTTGAACACCAAGAAACACCCTCGCAGTGGTGCTCTGAGGTTCAGCAGTGACTTTAGTTGTGCTGCTTGGTTCCAGGGTGTTTTCCAAGAAACTGGAGGTGATTGATGTGTAAGAAGAGCAGAATGAGCAGGGGGAGTTTGATCTGCAGAGTGGTTCCCAGTTGCTGGCAGAAGAGGAGGATTTCACATGTACTTTGAGAAGGTGAGGGGAAATAAAGCAAAGCAGCGACCAGCAGCCCTACTCCCATGCTTGGATTTTTGTGCAGAAGTTTTTATCTATGTGTGCTGTTGGCCTGCAGGAACCTCTTGGTGGGAGTGGAGGTTTGCAGGTGGTGAGGGCTGTCAAGTCTGGGAGCCCTCTGGAAGATGCTCAGTGCCAGCAATGTGGTCACAGAGGAGGCTGCTGCCAGACTCTTTTTTTCTCTTGGTGTAGTGAGCCTCTTCTTAGATGCTCTGTTGTGATCAGCTTCTGGAAAGTCTGATAGCAAACTGTCTCCTGAGTAACTCTGGACATTGCAGGGACACTGAGGAATCACGGGAAGTATTTATTTCTTCCTACCTACCCATGACTCTTCAGATCTACAAGAAAAAATGGCAAATATCGTTCTTACCAAA
Organism: Bucco capensis; assembly: GCA_013396975.1. NCBI lineage: Eukaryota > Metazoa > Chordata > Aves > Piciformes > Bucconidae > Bucco > Bucco capensis. Next base: position 36,597 of record VWZO01008462.1, read on the forward strand.
TGCCCTGATGGGCAAACAGCCTATGAGTGTCCTAGGCTGCTCTCCTCTGAGTCACACATGCCTTGGGAGTCACAGTGTCCTTCCAATGGGAGAGCTTCAGGGCAGAAGTCACTGAAGCACCACATCTAAAGGTCTTCCTGGGCTTTCAGAAACTGGAGTCCAAGCTGTGAATTTGGGGTGTCCCCCCCCCCCCTT
>VWZO01008463.1:12190-28153 GCA_013396975.1 Bucco capensis
ACAGGCCTCCAGTTAGACTCTGCTGCTGTAGCAGCAGCACCTCTCCCAGCTCAAAGGCACAGGCAAGCCAACCTCTCCCCCCCACACCTGTGCCAGTGAGAGCCAAACCTCCAGGGAACCTCTCACCGCTTTGTCCTCCAGCTTCTCCACAAAGTCTTCTCCTGGGTGTCCTGTCACCTTCAGGATCTGCGTCAGCTGGTCGAGGTCTGAGTGGCTATGTTAAAGATCACCCCAGCCAGGAGGAAGCCCTGGCCATCCCCCAAAGCTCAGCCTGCAGGCTGGGTGCTGCAGAGCCCCAGGCAGCTTTTGACCCCATCCCAACCAAACTGCACAAGCAGAGACTCCTCAGGATGTCTAAGGGAGCTCCAAGGCTTTTGTCCTGGGATGTCATTTCCATCAATGGATAGTTTTGCTGGCACAACTCTGCCAGGGCATGCACTGTGGGGCTGGGGATATGGGAGGGTTTGGGGATGGAGCTGTGGCTGGCCCTTGTGATTACCTGCAGAACCCTGAGTCCCTGCCCCTTCCCTGGCAGCTTTCAAGGACAGGTTGGAGGTGGCATCCTGCTCTAGAGGGTGGCATCCCTGCCCATAGCAGGGGACTTGGAACTAGATGATCTTTAAGGTCCCTTCCAACCCAACCCATGCCACGATGCTGTGGTTACCTCCTGGTGAACCAGGCTGACACTTGTTTTTCTCAGTGGCCTCCCTCATTAATGCCCTTTCACACAGACCCCATGGATTATTCCCACCTCCCCCAGGGAAAGGATCAGCTTGAAAGGATACAGTCTTTTCCTTTAAACAGTGTTTTCCCAGTCAACATTTCTGCCATGATGCAGCCAATAGACCAAATATCCACTGTTCAGAGAGGAAAAAAAGCAAAGAAAGAGAGCAAAACAGGGACAGCACAAAGGCAGCAGTGACTGCTAGGGCTGTTGATGCTTTGCTGTTGCTTCCAACCCTTCCCTCTTCTTCCTAAGCCAGGCACAGAGGGACCTAGGGGTGCTGAGTGACAGCTGAACAGGAGCCAGCAGTGTGCCCAGGGGGACAAGAAGGCCAATGGCATCCTGGCCTGGAGCAGGAACAGTGTTGGCAGCAGGAGCAGGGAGCTGATCCTGCCCCTTTGCTCAGCTTTGGGGAGGCCTCACCTCCAGTACTGCATCCAGTTTTGGGCTCCTCACTCCAAGAGGGACATGGAGGTGCTGGAGAGGGGACAGAGGCTCCCAAGCTGCTAAAGGGCTTAGAACATAAGGCTGAGGAGGAAAGACTGAGGGATCTGGGCCTGTTTAGCCTGGAAAAGAGGAGATTGAGGGGAGACCTCATGGCTCTCTCTAACTGCCTGAAGGGAGGTTGTAGAGAGGCAGGGACTGCTCTGTTCTCCCTAGTGGAGAGTGATAGGACAAGGGGAAATGGATGGAAATTGTGCCAGGGGAGGTTCAGGCTAGACATGAGGAGGAATTTCTTTGCTGCAAGGGTTGTGAGCCATTGGAACAGGCTGCCCAGGGAGGTGCTGGAGTCCCCATCCCTGGAGGGGTTTAAGAGCCAGGTGGACGTGGCATGGGAGGCATCATTTAGCAGGTTGCTAGGGCTAGGACAAAGGCTGCACTGATGATCTTCAAGGTCTCTTCCAGCTGGAACTGTTCTAGGATTCTAAGCTGCTAAAAACCTCTGTTTTCCCCATTTGCCACAGGCACTCTCCCTGGGAGTTGGGCAAGAGCTCTGGGACACTCTCTGCTCCAGGGGACAATTATGACAAAGCAGAAAGCCATCCAGAGGGTTAGGTGAGCTGGGAGTGCCAGCAGCATCCCTGGGCTTGTTCCTAGCCAGTGAGCCCCTGAAGCAGGGCACTCACCTGTCTGGTTATAGTGCATCCAGCTGAGGATGACCTCTGGGGCTCGGTACCAGCGTGTCACCACGTAGCCTGTCATCTCAGCATCAGCCTGCCGGGCCAGCCCAAAGTCCAGGATCTGCAGGGCAACAGAGGCACAGGCAAAAGGAAAGGGCAGAGAAATCCTACAGGCAACTGAGCCTCAACTTCCACGAGGAAAGGAAGCAGATGCAATCAGCCCCAAGTACACCACAGCCTCCCACAGGAACTAACAGGTTTGTCTGAATTCCACTGTAAAGTGCAAGCTGGCTGCAAAACCAGTTGTGTGTCAGGACCCTGCTGAAGGGAGCAGTGCTTCTGGCCTACCTGGAACATCACTTCCTTTCCTGAAGCTTAAGTTTCAACTCTGTGACCTTTAATTAAGTTGTTCCCTAACCTGAGTGTGCTCCCAGCCCACCATGGCTCATGAAAACATCCTGCAGGTGACAGGGGATGATGGCCTCACCCCAGGACTGCAGATGAACAGGGCTTGACACAACCTTTACAGCACACATCACCCAACCCAGCATGCTGGGGGTTGGAAGGGACATCTGGGGATCATCTACTCCAAATCCCCCTGCTCCAGCAGGGTTGCTTGCCCAGCATCACCTCCAGCTGCCTTTGGGATCTCTCCACACAAGGAGACTCCCCAAGCTCTCTGGGCAGCCTGGGCCAGGGCTCTGCACCCTCACACCAAACAACTTGCTCCTCCTGCTCCCATGGAAGCTGCTGGCTTCCAGTGTGTGCCCATTGCCCCTTGGCCTGGCCCTGGGCACCACTGAGCAGAGTGTGGCCCCAGCCTCTTGCCCCCTGCACCCTTCAGCTCTTGCTCAGCATGGAGCAGCTCCCCTCTGGCTCTGCTCTGCTCCAGCCTCAGCAGCCCCAGGGCTCTCAGCCTTTCCTCCTGCCACAGCTGCTCCAGTGCCCTCAGCATCTTGGGAGCCTCTGCTGGACTCTCTGCAGCAGTTCCTTGTCTCTCTTGAGCTGGAGAGCCCAGAACTGGAGCCAGGACTCCAGCTGTGACCTGACTAGGGCAGAGGAGAGGAGGAGGAGAACCTCCCTGGCCCTGCTCACACTCTTCTCAATGCACCCCAGATTACAGAGCAGCACAGCAGTGAGCTGCAGGGAAACTCCAGAACAACACTAAACACAACATTATCTGGATTCACAACCACAGCAGCAATGAGAAGCCAAAGGTGACAGTGGCAGGATGCAGTTATCCTCCAGCCATCGCTGCCCTAACGCCAGCATTGCTCAGCACTCCTGACTGGATTTAAGGAGTCATGAGGAACTGCTGTGCCACAGGAATTACAGGCACAGGATGTTCCTTGCAAGTCTTAGGCCCTGATTCAGCAGGTGACATCAGCAGGTGACATCAGAAGGTGAGTATTTCCCACTGCCTGCAACCACCAGGTCATGAAACACCTTGACCTGAGTCTTGGAAGGCAAGAGGAAGCCTGGCAGTGCCATATTGCTGCTGACAGAGCAGCTCCTCCACCTCCTGATGTGCTACAAGGCTACAAGGAGCTGCTTCCCCACCTACCTTTAGCTGACAGTCCTCATTTACAGCCAGGTTGCCTGGCTTCAGGTCCTACAAGAGACAGGAGCAGAATGATGAGGATGGTTTGAGTTGCAGCACATCATAGAAACACAGAATCAATAAGGTTGGAAGAGACCTCTAAGCTCATCAAGTCCAACCATCAACCCAACACTCCCATGCCACTAAACCATGTCCTGAAGTACCACATCTAGATGTTTCTCACCCCCCTCCAGGGATGGTGATTCCAGCACCTCCCTGGGCAGCCTGGACCAAGACTTAACAATCCTTTCAGTGAAGAAATTCCTCCTGACATCCAATCTAAACCTCCCCTGCTGCAACTCGAGGCTATTTCCTCTTGCTGTCTGCATCAAGAGGAGCCTCTCCTTGCCTTTGGTGGGATCCCAGAACATCCTGAGTCCAGCCTTGCCACAGCAAGGACACCATTCCTGCTACACCCTGCAGCTTGAGTTTGTCCTAACCAGGCAAAACTCAGAAGCCAGAGCAGAGATGAACTCACCCTGTGGATGATGCCAGCTGAATGGATGTACTGCAAGGAAAAGAGGAGCCACAATGTGAGCACCAGCAGGCAAGACTTGCTGTTGTTGTCCAGCAGAGAAACCAGAGCTATGGACAAGAACTTGTTGAGAACTCAACCCTTCAGCCTGCTGCATGCTCCTGGGGCTGCAGCTGGGAGAGAAACCTCTGCACTGCATTGCTGACAGAGCCTGCAGTGATACTGCCACTCTGCCTGCAATGGGAGAGCCTGCCTTTATCTCCTCAGGGCACAAGAGCAGTGGGGAGCAATAGTTCCTGAGGGCACTAATAGCCTCAAACTCTCACAGGCATCAGGATTCCAGCCAGGAACATGCTCAGTAGATGGACAAGGGGAGGTGTTAAACCATGGGAAAAAACAAACAAACAAAAAACCTCCACACAAAAACCCAAAACCTGACCAGGTGGCTTTTAACACACAAATACACCTTCTGTGTGTTTCCCCTCCCTTGAGTTAAACTCCAGATCACAGTGATCCAAGGTGAGCTCCTGCCCCTTCCTCTCACCTCCTGCCTCTGCTTCTGAGCTCCTGCCCCTGCCTCTGAGCTCCTGCCTCTGAGCTCCTGCCCCTTCCTCTCACCTCCTGCCTCTGCTTCTGAGCTCCTGCCCCTGCCTCTGAGCTCCTGCCTCTGAGCTCCTGCCCCTTCCTCTCACCTCCTGCCTCTGCTTCTGAGCTCCTGCCCCTGCCTCTGAGCTCCTGCCTCTGAGCTCCTGCCCCTTCCTCTCACCTCCTGCCTCTGCTTCTGAGCTCCTGCCCCTGCCTCTGAGCTCCTGCCTCTGAGCTCCTGCCCCTTCCTCTCACCTCCTGCCTCTGCTTCTGAGCTCCTGCCCCTGCCTCTGAGCTCCTGCCTCTGAGCTCCTGCCCCTTCCTCTCACCNCTCCCAGCTCCTGCCCCTGCCTCCCAGCTCCTGCCCCTGCCTCTCACATCCTGCCCCTGCCTCTGGCTGAAGTGGAAGGCAGCAGAGGACCTTGCCAGGCCACCCTGGGTCTGGCAGTGAGTGCTCTCTGCTGTCTCCAAGGCAGTCACAGCAGCACATCCCTTCCCTGTTCTCCTGAAGGGATCATTCCCTCTCTCTTGTCCCCAGCAGCCCCTCTCTGGAGCTCAGCAGCAGCTCTCCTTGCTGCCAGCCTGGTGCTGTGGAGTCAAAGAATGACACAAGTGCTGCTATGGAAAGACCATGGCAAGGTCTTGGGCTGCTGATTGCTTTGACACTTGATTGACTAACCTGAACATGGAGTCATCTTATCAAGCTGTGCTGGAACAAGAGCAAAGAGCTCTCAGGGGATGCCATAAACCCCCAAAGCTGCCTCCACAAGTGCTGGAAGGGGTTGAGTTCTGCTCAGCCCCAGAGGTGACCTTAGAGGAGAGATGAGGAGCCCCTGCCCTCCTCCAGACCCACTTACCTTCAGCCCTTTCAGCATTTGGTACACCAGGTACTGGATCTTTTCATCACTGAATTCATGGCCCATGATCTTCTGGAGATCTGTCCTCATGTAAGGCATCACCAGGTAGCTAAAAGGCAGGAAGATAAGGTCCTGAGGCCAGAGGGAAAAGGCAGGGCACCAGGCTAGCCTTCTTCTCCCCTGGTTGGTTTCACTGCAGGTCATGTTGTGGCTGCTCCTGGCTAACCAGCACAGCTCACACTGCTGCTGCCATTGCCACTTGCTCTGGCAATGACTCTTTCTCCTTCTCCCTCAGTTTGGTATCTGACATCAAGTGAGAATAAGGATCTTCCAAACTGTAATGATCCTGAATTAGTTTACTTAAGCCCTGAAGTGTTGCTCAGCTCCTGATGACCTTAGCCCATCTGGAAGTTGAAACATCTTGCACAACTTGAAGGCTCTTGCAAAACTGCTGTGCTGGCTCCCAAGCCAAGTTTATCTTTGTCATCTTCTCCAGCCCTGCCCCAAAAGACAACATCTAGCTTCCTTCAGTCTGTGGCCTGCCTGCTCACAGGAATTAGTTGATGATCTTCCAGCAGGAACTGCTCTAAGAACCTTCAAACCCTTTTCCTGTAGGCTGCTAACAGCCCAACACCTAAGCCAGGACCTTGCTGGCCTTGCCCAAGGATGGGGAAAGGAAAACTCATCCAACCTCACCCATCAGCACTGAGAGAAATGCCAAAAAAACACCAAACAGCCAAAACTAAGATGGAAAGCAAGTCAGGTTTGTAAAGTTCTCCCTTTAACTCCCCCAGGGCCTGAGGAACAAGCCTTCTGCCATTGCCAGTGCATCCTCCTGGCTCAGCAGGGACACAGGCAGTGTACAGCATGGCCCACACTAGGTGTGACACCACAGAGGGCACAGCATCCTCCTCACCTGCCTTGCTCTCTCTCTGTTGTGTTCTCCAGCTGTGAGCAGGCTGTGGGACATGGCTCTGTGTTCTGGGTGGTTTAGACATGGCAACTAGTGGTGCTCTTGGTTCTCCTAGTTCTCGGTGGTTTAGACATGGCAACTAGTAGTGCTGTTGGTTCTCCTGGTTCTGGATGGTTTAGACATGGCAACTAGTGGTGCTTTTGGTTCTCCTAGTTCTGGGTGGTTTAGACATGGCAACTAGTGGTGCTCTTGGTTCTCCTGGTTCTGGGTGCTTTAGACATGGCAACTAGTGGTGCTGTTGGTTCTCCTAGTTCTGGGTGGTTTAGACATGGCAACTAGTGGTGCTGTTGGTTCTCCTGGTTCTGGGTGGTTTAGACATGGCAACTAGTGGTGCTGTTGGTTCTCCTAGTTCTGGGTGGTTTAGACATGGCAACTAGTAGTGCTGTTGGTTCTCCTGGTTCTGGATGGTTTAGACATGGCAACTAGTAGTGCTGTTGGTTCTCCTGGTTCTGGATGGTTTAGACATGGCAACTAGTAGTGCTGTTGGTTCTCCTGGTTCTGGATGGTTTAGACATGGCAACTAGTAGTGCTGTTGGTTCTCCTGGTTCTGGATGGTTTAGACATGGCAACTAGTAGTGCTGTTGGTTCTCCTGGTTCTGGATGGTTTAGACATGGCAACTAGTAGTGCTGTTGGTTCTCCTGGTTCTGGATGGTTTAGACATGGCAACTAGTAGTGCTGTTGGTTCTCCTGGTTCTGGATGGTTTAGACATGGCAACTAGTAGTGCTGTTGGTTCTCCTGGTTCTGGATGGTTTAGACATGGCAACTAGTAGTGCTGTTGGTTCTCCTGGTTCTGGATGGTTTAGACATGGCAACTAGTAGTGCTGTTGGTTCTCCTGGTTCTGGATGGTTTAGACATGGCAACTAGTAGTGCTGTTGGTTCTCCTGGTTCTGGATGGTTTAGACATGGCAACTAGTAGTGCTGTTGGTTCTCCTGGTTCTGGATGGTTTAGACATGGCAACTAGTAGTGCTGTTGGTTCTCCTAGTTCTGGGTGGTTTAGACGTGGCAACTAGTGGTGCTGTTGGTTCTCCTGGTTCTGGGTGCTTTAGACATGGCAACTAGTGGTGCTCTTGGTTCTCCTGGTTCTCTGGGGATGCCTGCTTTTATTCTGGGCCCTGTTCAGCTCAGGCTCTTGGGCTACACCCCAAGCTTCTCTCTCATCCTGTCACTAAGTCACCAGTGTCCTGGCCAGCAGCTGAGTGTAGACAGAGAGAAGGGAAACTCCAAACTTACAAGTCCTGGAATCCATGGTAGGAGGGGGCAGAGGTGAAGACATCAAGCAGCCCAATGACCTGATGGAGAAGAGAAGTCCACACTGAAACCTGGAAAGCATTTGCTGGGACTCAGGTAGCAGCTCTCCACTGGCACACACACATGGGTGAGCACCAAGAACTCCATCTGAGGACTCCAAGGACTCCTCACTCTGCTGGGCAGCTGCTTTTCCTCTTCCTAAGAGCCAGGAGCACCCATGAGACGTCTGCTGCAGCTTGCTGCCAACTGGGCACAGCAGACAGATGGAGATAAACCTGAGCACTGCCTGCATGTGCCAAGTGCTGGGAGCTCTCAGCTAAAACACAGGTGATGCCACCAGAAAGGACTTGCTGCCAGGGGCAAGAAAATCCCTCTTGTTTCAGCAGGAATGGAGAGAAATCATACAATGGTTAGAGTTGGAAAAGACCTTTCAAGCTCATCTAGCCCAACCCCTGTAGGCAGCAGGGACATCTGCAACTAGAGCAGCTTGCTCCCAGCCCCAAACAACCTGAGCTGCAATAGTGCCAGGGATGAATGGGACATCTCCCACCTCTCTGGGCAACCTGGTACAGGCTCTCAGCACTCTCAGGGTGAGAAATGAGGACTTACATTCTCATGCTGCATGTGCTTCAGGAGCATGAGCTCCCTGTAGGCTCTCTTGGCAAAGATCTCTGACTGGAAGGGGCGGCAGAGCTTCTTGATTGCCACTTTCTCCCCTGTCTTCTTGTCTATGGCTGAGCTGTGGGGGACAAACAGAAAGCAGTTCTGACATCAGCAGGATGGCTTAGCAGCTTGTGCAACACCAAAGGTCTTCTCTTAGGGAAGAGCTACTTTTGGAGCTCACAGAATGATAAAGAAAGGGATCTTTCCTTGATCTTTCCGTGGGGAGCTCTGCACATACAGGTGCTACCCTAGTGATTTGGGGCAGCAGAGCACAGCTCATGCTCCTTGGAGGGCTTTAGGGACACCAAGCAAAGTATTAGCAGCTCATCTTAACCTGCAGAAATGAGCTGGAGCTAACAGAGTCATGAGGATCATTGAATCATAGAGTACTTTGGGTTGGAAGGGGTCTCTAAAGCTCATCTAGCCCAACCCCTGCAGTCAGCAGGGACATCTGCAGCTAGAGCAGCTTGCTCCCAGCCCCAAACAACCTGAGCTGCAATGGTGCCAGGCATGGCACATCTCCCACCTCTCTGGGCAACCTGGCACAGGCTCTCAGCACCCTCAGCATCAAACATTTCTTCCTCCTAGCTAGTCTAAATCTCTCCTCTTTTAGTCTCAAACCATTACCTCTTGTCTTATTGCCACAGGCTCTACTGAACAGCTTATCTCTACCTTTCCTGTAGGCCACTTCAAGTACTGGAAGGCTGCAGGAAGGTTTCCCTGGAGCCTGGTTAAAGGTCAGGATCAGTTCTAACTGCTTTCTCTTCCCCTCACACATGGAGATAAGGGAATCAAGTCACTTCTGCTTTGCCATCTGCTTGGAGGGTGTTGCCTTTTCCAGTACATCCACCACCTTTGCTGGATCCTGGAGCAAAGACCATGGATGTCAGGACTGAACTAGAGGCTGCTGGAGCTAATTCTCCTGCCCTGGGGATCTTTGGTGCTGTCTGTGTGGTTTTGTGTCAAAGCAGAGCTGGCTGAGAGTGAGAGTGTAGCACAGCTCAGGAGAACAGGGTGCAGACAGCAGCTGTCACTGGGGATGTGATGTATTCTCCCCTCTGGTCATGTTGGGGATCCCACCAGACTTCCTCTGCTTCTGGAGGCTCTTTGCTCAGGTTGCAAAGGTGCTGCCAGGCTTCAGCAGGGAGGAAGGTCCTCCAGGAGAGCTAGCTGTTCCTTTTGGGCACTCAGAGGTGTTTTCCAGCAGGCTGTCAGCTCACCCCATTACACCTTAGTACCTCAACTCTTCCTTGAGCCTTCCAAGAGGCAAAGAGATGAGGAAAGGCTTTCCCCTGCCAAACCATGCTGTGGGTTTGCAGAAGAGTTGCCAGCACTCTGTATCTCCTTCTCTCCTCTCCTGGGGAAGCAGAAGGGCTATAAATCAGCACATTTGGTCCCACAGTGCTCAGCTGTGCAAGCTCCCCCAGCACTGGCATCTGCTCTTCACACACAACCTCCAGCCCTGCACAGACACATTCACATTCCTCCTGCTTCCTTCTCCAAAGGTTTCCACGGTCCCTGAGAGCCAGGCTCCAGCACTTCTCCTTCCTTGAGGCTCTCAGAGGACCCAGGATGGGGAGAGGCAGGAGGCACAAAGCTGTAGCTCAAGGTTACTGTGACCTCCAGGACCACCACTCAGAGGCAACACTTCATAGTCAAGGAGATGTCACCCAAGCAAACTGCTTTGTGCTGGGCTTGGGACTGACTGCAGGAGGAGGAGGAGTGGGAATTACCCTGCATGTGGCTTTTCCTTGGGAGCATTGCTGAGGAGGCTGATCAGTTCCTTGCTGCATGCCTTGGAAACCTCTTGCCCAGCTTTCTGTGGTTGTCAGCCACAAGAGAGCAGTTGTGCTGCATCCTCCAGCAGTCTGGGCTAGCAACAGCTCTCCTCAGCCTCCCTGATACCATCAGGCAATCTCCCTGCTCTTGGCCACCAAGGTCCCTTCCAGATGCTCTAAGTTGTGCATGATGAGAGCACAAAACATCCTTTGGGAGCTATGGCTTGATGGGGATTTTGTTAATACATTCAGCCAGGAAAAGCAAAGGTGCATGAGGCACTTTCAGCCCTGAAGATGCCAGAGGAGCTCTAAGGAGGACAGTGAGGAGCAGTCTTGGTTTCAGGACTTGAGCAGGTGTTGGCAGAGCAGACAGCACAGTGTAAAGCTTTCCAAGGAGCCAGGGAAGTAAGAGGCAAAGAGACTTGGACCAGACAGTCAGAGAACTTCTGCAGGCTTCAAGGCAGATTTCCCAATCCGAGGGTGCATGTTCTCACCTGCCTTCCCAGCTGCTGGCCTACAGAGCATCCAAAGCCAGCACTGACAGGGCAGCTGGGGGATGGAGCACAGCCCCTTGCCATCAAGCACAGCTAAGAGTTAACTGAGCAGATGCAGTCAGGATGCACAGGCTGAAGGAATGGCTGAAGCTGAAGCTGACACTGGGCAGGCAGAGCTGTGTCCCTGCTTGGCTGCCAGAGAGCAGCAGCAGGACTCAGAACTGACTTCTGCCAAATCGTTGCAGATTTTGGCAGGATTACTGAGGGGAGGAACACATCTCTGCTGTTTCTCCTGAGCTTGTTTCTCAGCTGCTCCTGGAGGTGTCAAACCAAGAGGTGCCAGAGGAAAGCTCCCAGCAATTCCCAGCAGAGGACAGCAAATCCCAGCTCCACACACTTCCACCTCTGCTTTGGACAGGAATGGGCACCAAGCCCTCCCTACTGGGCACTGTTCCCAGCTCTCCCTCTCTGGATTCTTCAGAGCAGTGGAGATTTTCCCTGGGACCAGTCAGAGATTTGTCTTGGTGATGTTTGTTTTTTTCTGGTGGGTAAGGAAATTTTGGAAGGATTTCCCTCTTCCCTTTTTTGTCCTGTCCTCATTTTCTTTTTGTCTTCCTGCTTTCCTTCATGCTAACAGCCAGGAAAAGCTGTAGTTATATATACAAACCTATTTTCTACATATATTTATACATTAAAGTCAAGTTTAGCCTTGCCTGATTTTGCAGGACTCATTTAAGCATCTCAGAAGCTTAAATGCACCTGGAGAGTGAAGAGGAGAAAGGAAACACTGGGTGCTCTTGATCAAGAGGCAGCCAGGGGCCAAGGACAGAGCCTGGCCAAAGGGTTCCAGGATCTGAGCTGTGCCAGAGGAGAGCAGAGAGAGTCTGCCCAACACCTACAAAAGAGGACACACCTCTTGGGTTTTTTTTTTAGCTCAGCTTGTTATGAAACAAGAGCCCTGTTCAGATCCTATCAATGGGCTGCTTCATGGTTAACCTCTCTGAAAGCCTCATGTCTCCTCCAGGGAAGATCTGCTTTCTGCTGCTCTCACCACAGGAACCTTGCCCTAGCTGACTGATCACCAGCAGCAGCTAGGAAGAAGCCCCAGTCTGTTACTAATCCTGGTTTACATAATTTCTCTCTATTTGACCATTTCATGCTGGAAGCAGTATCAAGGAGGACTTGCATTGTCCAACTTCCTTCCCTAGGCAGCCCAACACCAGCTGCCTTGGACATTAGCAACAAGGACACACTGCAGAGGACATGCTGCAGCCACCTTTGCTCCAGTGCCCACCTCTGCCATCATCTCCAAACTGCTTTCAGACACTCAGGCAGAAACCTTACTGCAAGCTCAAGACCAAGCTGCTTGACCTCTAAGGTTGAGGTGACACCCTGAGCTGCCCCCAGCAGCCCTGCTCACCTGCTCCTGCCTGAGGATGCTCACCAAGGTGAGCTCAGGTGGGAACCACTCCCCTCTCTGCCCACCCAGAGCAACCACAGCAGGAAACATCTCACCTTCTTCAAGTGACCAAGTCTCCAAGCCAACTGCCCATGCTGGAGCAGGAGACAAACCACCTCCATCAGCCATGCAAATGGCCCTTGCTAATGGTGGGGTGGCCACACACACCTCCTCGCTTCCCCCGGCGCGCTACTTGAACCTCCCCCAGCTCAGCCCGTGCAGGGGCAGGCCCCAACTCACCACACCGAGCCGTAGGCTCCGGAGCCCAGTGGGTGCAGGGATGTGTATCTCCTGGGCAGCTCCCAGAGGGTCTTGTTCACCTCCTGTCTGTAAAAGCCTCTCCTCCTTGCGATGTTCATCGCCCGGCGGGTGCGGGACTGCCACCCCCCCAGAGTACCGGAGTAGGGGAGGGCTCCTGGGGTGACAGAAGGACAGAGAAGTCTCCTCAGCTGCTAGGAAAGGCTCCAGCGAGTTCCCTTCTGGCTGTTCAGCTGTTGGGAGCGTGAAGGGACATGTCTCTGGGCCCTCCTCCCTCCTCCGCCTCCACATTGCAGGAGGTGAGGCATCAGGTTTCGCGACACGCCTTGGTGCAGGTGCTGCTGGACTCTGGCAGAGGAGCCCAACCCCAGGGCAGGCACACCTCTGGAGCACCTCCAGCTCCTGCTCGCCTGCTGCCGCCGGGCCACCGGCCAAGAAATGTCCTCGTGGGGCTCGCAGGGGCTCTCCTGAAATCCCAGCTCTGAACAAGCGGATGAGTAAGGACTTGTGGAGCCAGGGAATCCGGGGAACAAGCCACAGCAGCTCGTCAGCCACGTGGGGACATTCTTCTTCCCAGCTGCTGGAGGACAGCTCCAGGCTCGTGATGAAGGACGCCAGGGGTTAATCCACGGAAGAACAAGGAAGCAGCGGTGGTTTTCTCCCAAGCCTAGCTTCCCAGCACAGCAGGGATGGGGAGAAAGCAGGCTGAGTTTCTCCACCTTCATCCAGGGAAAGAGGTTCAGGAGCAAATGCAAGATGGGATCATCCTGAGAACTGTTCATGCCTGAGGTTTTGCTGCGTCTGGTTTCACCTCCTTCTCAGCTCTTCATGGACAGCACAAAGCACAAGTTTACTGCTGGGCCTACTGCTCTCAGGCCAGACCAGCAAACCCAGCCTGTGAGAAGGTCTGTTCCTGGTAAGCAGAGCACACCTTGACAGTTTGCTCCAGCTTGAGGAGGCTCAGGTAAAGCTCCCACACAGGACGTTGGTGCATCTGGCAGTTCCCAAAGGAAATGACTAAGCTGAGCCTTACCAAGCCAGACCAGCTGCTTACACTGTGCTCTGCCATCACAGTGGTGTCCCTGCTCCCAGCACATCTGGGCAGTGGGATTAGGGCCAAGTTGCCTCATAAAAATAAATATGGTTTTAGGAAAGACTAATTTCACCTGCTTACAGAGAGACAAGGAACTACTGAAGAAAATCCAGCAGAGGCTCCCAAGAGCAGCTCTGGCAGGAGGAAAGGCTGAGAGCCCTGGGGCTGCTGAGGCTGGAGCAGAGCAGAGCCAGAGGGGAGCTGCTCCATGCTGAGCAAGAGCTGAAGGGTGCAGGGGGCAAGAGGCTGGGGCCACACTCTGCTCAGTGGTGCCCAGGGCCAGGCCAAGGGGCAATGGGCACACACTGGAAGCCAGCAGCTTCCATGGGAGCAGGAGGAGCAAGTTGTTTGGTGTGAGGGTGCAGAGCCCTGGCCCAGGCTGCCCAGAGAGCTTGGGGAGTCTCCTTGTGTGGAGAGATTCCAAACCCATCTGGACATGATCCTGGGCAACCTGCTCTGGGGGAGTGGGTGATCCCCAGAGGTCCCTTCCAGCCTCACCATGCTGGGATCCTGTAACCACTGCAATACCTAGCATTAGCTCTTACATTCTCCAAGCAGCCAGGGTAAGGTCTTGCTGCTTCACGAGACACAAAGCAGAGCTGGTGCTGTGGCAGTTTTCTACCCTTGCTCATCCATCTACGTGTAAATAAGTCCTGGCTCCAGCTCCAGCCTAGTCAGGGAACAAACCTCTGGCTGGCTTGGGTCTATAAATACACCTGTGAGCAAGAGGTGTCACAGGCAAGCTCCTGGTCCAGCAGCAAGCACGTCACTCCTTTGTTATGTTCTGAGGCCTCTCACCCAAGCAGACGCAGGTAATGAGCTCCCAATTAAGTTCTGCATGGCTAGGGCATGGCGTGGCTCTAGGAAGAGGAATTCATTCCAGTGACTGATTCAAAGCCAAGAACAAATCTTGAGTTAAGCAACTGGATTGTGTAGGTGCAGTTTATTTTCTTTCCCCATTCAATTCTCACTGCTTTTAGTGGATTTTTTTTGCTTACATTCTAACTGAGCACATTCTGGAATTGCCCATCTTGGGTTTGGGAAATTGCCAGGTCCACTCTAGGCTTTTTTTCCCCTCCCACTCTGCTCTCAGTTTGTACCAAGGCAAGCAGAAGGTGGAAACCAGCAGGAAGGCAGATGAGAGAACACCTTCTGCTTTCCTTTGTGCTTCCTCACACCAGCTGCTGCCCAGCTCTGTGACAGGGAATGGACACACTGCAGGGATCAGCTTGCTGAGCAGATCAACCCCAGCCACCCATGCTGGGGAACCCAGCTGCCTGAGCAGGATCAACCCCAGCCATCCATGCTGGAAATGCCAGCTACCTGAGCAGGATCAACCCCAGCCATCCATGCTGGAGATCCCAGCTACCTGAGCAGGATCAACCCCAGCCATCCATGCTGGAGATCCCAGCTACCTGAGCAGGATCAACCCCAGCCATCCATGCTGGAGATCCCAGCTACCTGAGCAGGATCAACCCCAGCCATCCATGCTGGAGATCCCAGCTACCTGAGCAGGATCAACCCCAGCCATCCATGCTGGAGATCCCAGCTACCTGAGCAGGATCAACCCCAGCCATCCATGCTGGAGATCCCAGCTACCTGAGCAGGATCAACCCCAGCCATCCATGCTGGAGATCCCAGCTACCTGAGCAGGATCAACCCCAGCCATCCATGCTGGAGATCCCAGCTACCTGAGCAGGATCAACCCCAGCCATCCATGCTGGAGATCCCAGCTACCTGAGCAGGATCAACCCCAGCCATCCATGCTGGAGATCCCAGCTACCTGAGCAGGATCAACCCCAGCCATCCATGCTGGAGATCCCAGCTACCTGAGCAGGATCAACCCCAGCCATCCATGCTGGAGATCCCAGCTACCTGAGCAGGATCAACCCCAGCCATCCATGCTGGAGATCCCAGCTACCTGAGCAGGATCAACCCCAGCCACCCATGCTGGGAACCCAGCTACCTGAGCAGGATCAACCCCAGCCACCCATGCTAGGGACCCCAGCCACCTGAGCAGGATCAATCCCAGCCACCCATGCTGGAGATCCCAGCTAGCTGAGCAGGATCACCAGCAGCCACCCCTGCCCTGCTAGGAACTGCAGCTACCAAGAGGCTCTTGTGAGTGTGAGAACAGAGCTCTGGCCAACCCTTCTTCCCAGGGAATGGCACTGATAAGACAAAAGAGGTCCAAAAGTCTATCCTCTAGAGAGCCACAATGCTCCTGGCTCCTATCACCATCCTTCCACCACCAACTAAGTGGCAGCCAAAGAGGGGAAAGGGGAAATAAATCACTTTAAATAAGGGGGAAATAAATCCCCCCCCCCAATCCCATCCAGGCTCCTGAATGACATGAGGGAAAAACCCCACACCCTGCTCAACCCAGGAGGTCTGTAGGTACCATCAGCACAGCACATCTGAAAAATAGGTTTTATTTTGAACCAGTGGTACTGTGACATCTTCTCTGGCATAACCAATGACAGCAAAATTCATGACTAGAAACCAAATGGCAGCTCTCTGGCTGCAGGTAAGGGAGTGCCTGCCACAGGGGCTCTGGCTCCAGCAGGGATCCAACAGCACATTCCCACTCACACACACATGCACACGTGGACACACACACACACACACACA
>VWZO01008463.1:31911-66103 GCA_013396975.1 Bucco capensis
TAATAAGACTGTGATAAAGCAGGTGATAAACCTGCTTTTTATTTCCAATAGCATAATTGAGAAGAAAAAGAATGGTTACACCACTCTCAGTGACTACCATACACAATAAAAGGTACTTGCAGGGTATTGAGGGGATGTTAATGTTGAAAACAAAGACATGAGCAACTATAGATAGGATGACAGAATCGTGAAGGTTGTAGAAGATCTCTAAGATCATCAAGCCCAAGCATCAATGCAGCACCCTCATGCCACTAAACCGTGTCATGAAGTGCCACATCTACAGGGTTTTGAACAATTCCAGGGATGGTGACTCCAACACTGCCCTCAGCAGCTTCTTCCAATGTTTAACCATTCTTTCAGGGAAGAAATTGTTCCTAAATGTCCAACCTAAACTTTCCCTTGTGCAACTGGAGGCCATATCATCCTGTCACTTGTTAACCTGGGAGAAGAGATCAACTCCCACCTCACTCCAGCCTCCTCTCAGGGAGTTGGAGAGAGTGAGAAGGTCTCCCCTGAGCCTCCTCTTCTCCACACTAACCAACCCCAGTTCCCTCTGTTGCTCCTCACCACACTTGTGCTCTAGACCCTTCCCCAGCTTCCTTGCCCTTCTCTGGACACACTCCAGCACCTCAATGTCCTTCTTGGAGTGAAAGGCCCAAAATTGAACCCAGGATTTGAGGTGTGGCCCCTCCAGGGCCCAGTCCAGGGGGAGACATATATATGTTTGTATGCTCAGAGCAATAATTAGTAATCAGGGCCTACCCCAGTTAAGTGCATGGCACACGATAGATTCTCTCAGCACAAGGACCTCAGAACACACACAGTGCCCACATTTATATCTGTTTCTTTGTGCCTCTAACTCCCCTGGCTCAGCTGACCCATGGAATGGAGCAGGAGGGAAGCAGGTTTGTTGTCTCCTTCCTAACTCACTTTTCCATTCTTCAATCTCAAGTTCTCTGCTTTCAAAGGACTGGTCATAGGGGTCTGCCACTGGTTCATCATCTGGGTCATGATACTGCGCAAAGTAGGCGTGAGCCAGCGCTTCCGCCGCAGTGATTCGTTTGTCTGTGTCCAGCACCAACATCTTCTCTAGCAAGTCCACAGCTGCAAAAGCACCAAAACACAAAAGAGAAAGGGTTTGAAGTTGTGAGCTGTATGACACTGTCCCCTGAAACTCAGAGAAGTTCAGTGTCTCTGAGGAATCTGCAGCTTCTCAGGACCCACCCATCATCTGCAATCCCTTCCTCTTCTACCCTCAGCCCACACATAGTTAATTTAAGCTTTGAAAATGGCTTGTAGCTCTGTTCTGAATTACTTCTGCCCCCCTGGGGAGGTCTTGGTGTCCCATGACATGCCAGCTTCAGCCTCAGGAAGAGCACGAGATTGAAGAGCAGCCTTACCTAGGGGATTGGCACCAATAAACACATTTTCAAAGTTCATTTTCGGCATGTAAGACAGAGACTGAATGTAGTTCCTTGCCTGTGGAAAGAAATGCTTTGTTCAAGTCTAATACAATCCAGCCCCCAAGAAAAAGTACACTTCAATCATCCTGAAGCACTGGTTATTATGGTCTGTCTCCTCACTTTGCCTTCTCCTTATTTATTCTGATACTAAGCCCATCAGCATTAATCCCTTCCCAGCTAAAGGCCATTCAGGACAGCAGAGGAAGAGTTGATGTTACTTGGGGTTCATGCAAGACTGAAAAGCAGAGAGGTGCTGCAAGAGCTGAGTGTCCTGAGTTCCAGAACAGCTGTCTGCTGGTGAGCCACACCACACCAACTCACACCCAGGCTCTCCTGAGTCTCAGAAGCCTGTGGCTGCATATGCACTGTCCAAACCTCATTCCTTTGTAGTTAATTGCCCACCCCATGCTGCATGCCACTGGTATCACTTAGAGGAGCAGCTAAGGCTGTGAGGGAAGACCTGCCCCTGCAAACCCCCCCTCATCTGCTCAGGTCTCACCTCATGGCTGGGCATCCTGTTAATGAGATATGCAGGGGGTGTTCCCGTCAGACGCATGATCTGCTGAAGCTGGTTAATATCTTAAAGTGCCTAGTCAAGGGCTTTGGTAAAATCAGTGCACAAACCATTTGAAACAGAAAACAGCTGCACACAAAGCATCTCTTCTGCAAACCACAAGGCAAGAGCCATACAGGCAGGGCCCACTGATTGGTTCTTTGGGTTTGTTTGCAACTCCTTGTGAAAAGCTTCTTGATTGCACTAGTGAACACTTCAGCCAACAGAGAATTACTGAGCAGTTGGTAACAGTGTCAGCACAGAAGGTATTTCTGTCCACCATAAGTAGCATTACACTACAACACAGTTATGTTCACACTTCCAAACAGTTTTAAGCCACCAGAGTAGATGTTTCCTCTGGATGAAGCTACTCCTCCACAATTTTCCTAGGCTGCTGCAGCTACTGACAAGCCTCAGGAAAATGAACAAAAATTAAAACAGGAATAAAAATCATCCCTGCACTGGTTACCAGCTTTTTTCCCCCCCTCCTCTTGCTGCACAGAAAGTACTTGAGTTCCTTGTGGTGCAAAGTGAAATGGGCTCACAAGTGACACCTCCTTCTCAACAGCTTTGAATGCACTTTGGGACGTGGGCGAGGTGACAGAAGGCATCAGTGCAAAATTAGCAAAACATGAGCATTGCATAAGAGAGTTAGCTGCTGGCAGGGAGCAGGCTGGGAGAGGAAGAGCAAGAGAAGTAATGCAGCAGCAAAACAGAATGGTACAGTGACAGACTGAAGGCCCTCAAACACTTCAGAGCTTTGCTATCTCCATACAGTGGCAAAAGTGAGTAGAAAGAGTGTTTTACTGTGTTGGTTTGGACCTGGCTAAGTTCAATTAATTCTTCTGATTGTGCACTGTTAAAAAAATAGAATGACCCACTTCAGTCTTACGTATACAAGCTAATCTTTTGCTTAACCTAGTCAACCTTCAAGCTTATCTCTGGCTAATCCCCTGGACTTCCAAACTACTCCTTCAGGTCAGTTCACAGGGTACCTAAAGCAACCTGCATTACTCAGTCTTGACCTTTCCAGGACTTTTTAAATAGCTGTGATAGTCAGCAAGGTGACCAAGTGATCCCAGCTTGCATTGCATGTCTCCCTTCATCAGATGTAGGACAGGATTTGGACTCGATGATCCCTGTGGGTCCCTTCCAACTCAGGAGATTCTGTGATTCTAGACGTGTAACTGAAGGCTAACCTCATGTTTCACATTTACCATCACTGTTATGTCAACAGAACAGAAGCTGGAGGGCAAAATAACCTCAGCATCACTCTCCACCATCATGTATCAGAAACAGCAGTCACTTGCTAAAGCACATTGCTGTTCCCTCTCTAGCTCCTTGCTCTTTAGGTGTTAATTTGTTAAGCCACACTTAGGGCATCTCTTGCTCTAACTTTGTGTTAATCATAGAATTGTTAGGGTTGGAAGGGACGTGAAAGCTCCTCTAGTCCCAATCCCCCTGCCATGGGCAGGGACACCTGGCACTAGAGCAGCTTGCTCCCAGCCCCAGCCAGCCTGGCCTGCAACACTGCCAGGGCTGGGGCTGCCACCACCTCTCTGGGCAACCTGGCACAGTGGCTCAGCACCCTCCTGGGGAACAAGGGTGTTAATCCACACTTAGGGCATCTCTTCCTTTAACTTTTATGCACTTCACCTTTAGAAAGAGGTCAAATTAAATGCCATTTGATACTGCCTTTGGAGAATGGCACCATTCAAGACTAGACCAAAGCAGAAATAGCAGCATGGCTGAGAAGAGAGGTCACTCTTCAAACAGGAGATTGCAGAAAGCTTTTTGCTATTACCTTGTAAAAGGGCCCCACACAGCAATACCCATTAATATCACTGCACTGTTAGTTATACTCTCAGCAGATAGACACTGTGAGGCCTGGAAACAGCTGCCACATGAGAGCACCTAAAAGGCATTTTAGATTTTCTGCTACAAGACCAATGATGGTGGCAGTGGTGTCTCAGAAATTAATCACACTACAGAAGGGATGGTGTGTGCTTAGAGAACCACACACTTACTCCTGTTATGAAAGATCCCTGGGTAGGCAATCTGGAGAAATAATAATGGAGACAAGCCTCAAGCTTGTAGCTGTGAGAAATCCTTCCCCAGCAGCACCTGATTGTACAATATATCACCAAGTATAAACCCACAAACTGAAAGGAGAGTCACGAAGCAGTAAACTGAGAATATGGAAGGAAGAAATCATACCACAGGCAGAGGGAAGAGGAATAAAGACCAGATACAAACAGCATAAGAACTCAAAGCCACCCAAGAGCAAAGAATGACAAAGGAAAAGAATATCAATCCCAACACATACTAGAGGTAGACTACAGGAAGGCAACACACAAACTGAGGACTTCCAGAAGGGCAGATATTACAATCAAAGTGTAAACTCACAGACTCTGAGGAGATTTTCTTCAAAAGCTCAGGCCCTGGGGTTCCAACGAGTCTCAAAATGAGCTTCAACTGATCAATATCTAATGATGGACCATAAAGGAAAATGCTGGGACAAATCAAAAGGAAAAGTGCAACACATCAGCCTGTTCACGGTGAAAGTTCCACTCCTGCCCAAGCCTCCACTGGAAAGCTATTTTAAGCAACCTGTATTCATTCCTCTTGTGTCCAATGCAACATCCCCATGGAACAGAGCTCTGCCTGCAGCAGACAGGCTGAAGAGCTCATCTACAAACACCCCACATGCATGGAATCACTCCCTGCATCCTCCACTAGCAGCAGCAGAGTGGGAGCTTCAGCCCCACTGGCAAAGGATCAGTTCACATGCTTGCTTCCAGGCCCCACACCACAGCAGCAGCAGTGAGCAGGGTTAGCTTGTGTTAGTGACAGATGAAGGAAAGCACAGGGCTGGAAAGTGGAGACACTAATGTTAATAAAGTCAAGGCCTTTGGTGAACACCTTCCAAGGGAACTCAGACACTCCTGAAAGTGAGGGAGTCAGAAAAGCCCTGGAGCTTGCTCCCCAACCTACAGCATCTAACCTCCACCTGAACCTGGGGAGCACCTTTCAGGCAGGGTGCTGTTGCCCAGGAGCAGTGGAGCAGGAGGCCAAAGCTCCTGGATCTCTCTCTTTTGTGCCCTACAGACCCACTGAAGTGGCTGAGAGACACTCAGCAATCTCTGTGGAGAAAGCTCTCAGGATAGAACACTGCAGGTGCAAAGAATGTTTTATTCAGGACAGTTTCCCCCAGGCCACATGTCAATCTACACTGTCCTCTTCAACAGGGCAGGAAATATCACATATTTGGCATTACCTGAGGGGGAAAAAAACCCCACTAAATACACAGTTTTATGGCTAAAGCTCAAGATGGTAAGGAGACACCAGGTATCTCTGAAAAACCTTGAACAAATCATCTCCTTTCTCTGAATTATCCTCCATGCTGTCTACTTGTGACTTCAGACTGTCTAATGTTTACAGTTACCCTTAAATTGATATCAAACTTGTTACACACTGCCCTTTCAGTAAAAGCAGTCACTTCCTAGACAATCTTTTTTCCAGGAACCAAGCCTTCCTGATGTTGTAAGATACAACTCCTTGTTAGAATCTCTTTAATTGGAGTACTACAAGAACAACCAAAGCCTTCTCCTGCTTGTTAACAAAGCCTCAGAGCTCCTGTGTGTGGGGGAAGGAATTCAGCAACACTTTGCTAAACCTTTTGATGTAAACTTTGGTCTAAGCTTTTACTCAAAAGCCCTGGAAATAGAACTTTGTCAGAACAGCTGAACTCATTTCTCACTTCTCAAGAGGCTTGGCCAGCTCCCACCTACTTAAACACTTGAAACCCAGCAGTAAATCCAATGTACCTTAGTTGGATTTAGCTGAGCTGTTGAATCACCAACTCTTAATTGTCAATGCTTCAAATGAAATCACTATATCCACTGGTGGAAGAGAATTAGCAGAGGGTGCCACACTAACCACAATTAGCTCAGTCCAATTGCCTTTTCCTCAGTGCCATTTAAATCAGCCCTTACATCTTTCACTCCTTCTTGAGCAACAAAGAGCTGTGCACACTTCAGGCTGCTGCCACACCTCAGAAGGTATTGCCATACCTCACCTGAAGGATTTAAGTTCTTTTAAAAGCATTTAAAAAAATCACATGTACCACATGTGCCATCCCCAGGGAAAATTGCTACTGGGAGATGTTTGGGTAAAGAGAATGTGGAATTAACCCTAGCCCCTGCTTCTAGTTTTGGACCTTGCTACCTATAACCAAATGCTGCAGCTGAGTGGCTTCACTAGCAGGCCTAGAGAAACAAGCCATAAGTAAGTAAAGACAGGAGAAAGACTTAGTAAATACACAGCAAAAGAAAGTAACAACCACACATGTGCATGGAGAAGGAAAGCATAGCATGCAACCCCCCCCCTGCCATCACCAAGGGACCCCCAGCCACTGCTGAGTGATCCCCAAATCCAGCCTGTCATCACTGTGCAGGAGAGTCAGAGCTCACCCAGGCAAAGCAATGTTCAGAACTTGTTTTAGCTGCCACCACAAGCAAGAATGATCAGAAGAACATGTCATTTCAGACTGGTTAGTTATCATGGAAGTCTCATAATAAACACAGTAATAAACACACTCTTCAGAGCTGAAAAGGAATACAGTCAACTTAAAACAGAGAAAAAAAAATGGGCTAAACTAGCACCAAACATTCAAGATATTTTTATTTGCATTTTATACCATTTTATGCACAAACTGTCAAACCTGAAGTCAACTTCCCTACTTATCTGTATGAATCATTCCCATTACAAGAGCTGTAAAAAAAAATTAAGAGTACACATGTTTAACAGAAACTGATCTTGGCATAAGACAGGTATGACAACAACAAGAAAGCCTCTAGTTATGTCTCACACTGAAATCCCAAAGGACACTGATTCCCATTACCTCAATTCCTTTGTCTCTGACTAGTCTCCCCCCACAGCCTCTCTTTCTCTCTCCTTCTCCACCTCTTGGCAGAGATTTTACCCATGTTACAAATCCATCTTTCATCCAAATATTTCCCCTTGTAGATCACAAGAGGAACAATTCAATCAGCTTCCATTCAGTGGTGAGGGAGGGATACCCTAACCACCCTGCAGAGCTAAGCCCATGTTAATGACAGGGATTTGTTCCAAGAGCATCTCCAATTCTTGCTTTAAATCATGGTCAGAATCTCTACAGATTAGCTCCTTCAGAACTTAAAATTCAGCATTAGTTTATCAGTGGCATGATCATCAGATCATCATCTCAGAAGACAAAGTTATTACTTACCAGATTAAATTAACTGTACAGCTTCTTGCCTCTTACTGAAGTCCCTGACAAGGAATATGTGCATCTCTGGGTCATGTAAAAACAATACCTGATGGACTGGAAACAACATCATAGCATTTCTGCCACATCCTGGGTGAAAGGGAGCAGTATTTCAAAGCCAGACACCCACCTGAACAGGAGGATGATCATCCTGAGAAGGCATTCATTCCCTAGTCTGTCTCTATCTATTCCACTTTGGAATGGGAAGCTATGTTGTGGAGAAAATAAAACATCTTGAGCCCAAAAGGCAAGCAGAATGTCACATTTTTCAGTTGTCAAATGGGAACAGTTTCCAGCTTCCTCAACAGACAGAATACAGTCACACTACAAGTGCAGTGGATTTGGATATATTATATCCATGGTTCCTAGAAGCATGGTAAATGCACCTTCAATTAAGCATGTCAATATTAGTTGTGAAGTCAGTAAGTCAGCAGTTGCACAGTGACACTGCAGGAGGAATCCAGATCTCACCAAATCTGGGGGTACAAAGACATTATCCAGAGCCCAGAAGTACCCAACAGGAACTCCATCTGCAAAACTAGATCTTTCTCTCCAAATCATACATATATAATGATTTCAAAGAGCCTTCCATAGCAGGAAAATGCTAGAATCCATTGTTCTCTTCCTTGTCTTTAGATGTCAGCACAGCTGGGCTGAAAGCTGGCAGCCTGGTGCCTTTCTAGATCCTTGGCTAAGTGTTACATGCACAAGAAGGCTCACAAGCACAAACCCTGCTCCCCTGACAGCTCTAAGCTCAGCATCAAACAGCACACACATTACTTCAAGTGAGGAACCAACAGCTGTAACACTACAACCTGGAACCTACAGAGGGAAAGGATTGGGCCTTCTTTTCCTTAAAATCTAACAGGTTGTAGTGTTACAGTTGTTGGTTCCTCACTTGAAGTAATGTGTGTGCTGTTTGATGCTGAGCTTAGAGCTGTCAGGGGAGCAGGGTTTGTGCTTGTGAGCCTTCTTGTGCATGTAACACTTAGCCAAGGATCTAGAAATGGAGCAGTTTATGTAAAGAATCTCAAGCATCTGCTGGCAGACAACTTAGTATCTGAATCTGACAAAGCAAACAGTTTAGATCCTAAAAGTAAACTTTATTTTGCATGGTGGACATTAGTGGCTATAATTCACAGCTCTGAGAAAAAGAAAAGTTCCCAGGCTTGGCAGAGAACTGTTTGTTTAATTCATCAAGAAGACAGTGTGAAGCATTTCTTACAGACTGCAAATCACATTAGCCAGGATTTTCCTGGGAAATATTTCACTTTCAAGGATCAAGATTATTAAGATCTAAAGTGTCACTGTACCTAGGGTCAAATAATAGCAAGAGCTTAAAAACTTTTGCTGGATTAGAATCAACAATTCTTCATTTCTCCTTTTTGCCTTGAAAGAAATGCAATCTGTCCCAACTAAATTTCAGGTGTTACTTCAGAGGACAGAAGTATGCCAATTTTTCCCTAACTTCTAAAGACTTATGTTAGTTCTGCTTCTGCCTCACAACAAAAAACTACAGCAGAGATGACTAAACAGAGCACAGCAAGAGCAACAAATCAGAGAGATTATGAGATGGAGATGGGCAGAAAAAGAGGAAAAAAGGAGGAAGCTAAAGCACATTGAAAAGGAGGTGAAACAGTGGCAAAACTGGAGTGAAAGCCTCTGCCCCCATGGAAAAGCTCTGGGATCAAGATGCTTTCCAGACATCTAGCACTTCCACCACTAGTCTTCTTTTCATCAAATGCTAACAGATTTAAATCCACACATATAAATTCTAATCAATTCATAAATAGTATTAAAACAACCAACCTGTGGTTGAAAGAATAAACTTTGGTAAGAGGTGAGCAGTGTCATTTTCTCTGGCAAATGAAGCCCAGTTTCTAGGCAATGAAACACTCTTGCCAGCAGTAACTTAGCCCTGGATATCGTGTGGCTGAACAAGTGTATCCATGGGCATCAGGCCTCACTTGCAGTTTTCCTGGGGGTGAATGTGACCAGCTCCTCTCAGGAATATGCCCAAGTGTCCTGCCCAACCCCTTTGGGTGCAGCAAAACTAATGCTGAAAAGCTGTTCTTCCACCTTGCCTTTTTACAGCAATACAAGCACCCAAGGAAAGAAAGCTCACCATCTGTTTGTACTCAAGCATGGAAATGGAACCTAAACACTGAGATCCTTGGCACTAAAGGATCTGCAAAGCCACTGCTTTGACAGCACAGCAGCAGGACACAGAGGAGAGGCCAGAAGGGATGCTTCATATTTGCTAGAAACCTGAAGCATGACAGAATCCTGAGCAGACAGCCTCCTGCATGCACTTATTTCCTACACACTCAAAGAGCAATGGATTTCAATAAACTTACAGGAAAATAACTCTCAGAAACAAACACATGAGAGGGGATCTGCTCAGTGCTGAGCAAGAGCTCAAGGGCAAGAGGCTGGGGCCACACTCTGCTCAGTGGTGCCCAGGGCCAGGCCAAGGGGCAATGGGCACACACTGGAAGCCAGCAGCTTCCATGGGAGCAGGAGGAGCAAGTTGTTTGGTGTGAGGGTGCAGAGCCCTGGCCCAGGCTGCCCAGAGAGCTTGGGGAGTCTCCTTGTGTGCAGAGATTCCAAGGCCAGCTGGAGGTGATCCTGAGCAAGCTGCTGGAGGAGAGCCTGCTGGAGCAAGGAGGTTGGATTGGATGATCCCTAGAGATCCCTTCCAACCCCCACCCTGCTGGGATTCTAGGATCCTGTCATTCTAGTGATGCTAACAAGCAATAGAGGAAAGATTTGCCTTCTTGCACACTTCTGCTTCTGTGCAGCAAAATGAAGAGCTCACCTCTTCACACTGAGTAAAAGAAACCATTCATTTAAAAACAAACAAAAACTTCACAACCAAAGCCAGAACTTCTCTTACGAAGCATGTGAAACTCACGAGCTGTAAGTTGCATTTCAAGTATTACTTTCAAAGGATACGGTCTGTACCAGGGAACAATGTTCTTCCAGTCAACAGCTCAGCCATAATGCATCCCACTGACCAAATATCAACTGACCAAAAGAAAACACAAAACAACATCATGTAGAAAAATACAGAATCATCCTATTCAACAAAGACAACCAACTTCATCCTTAAATTGTGTCAAAACAACCTGAGAATGGTTGCATGCTGATACTGCTCAGTAACCAAATCATCTAGGACTTGTCCAAATAACTAGATCAGGCAAATTTCCCTTGCAGAGCATAACCTGCATTGAACACTAGAGCTGAGGAGGAATCTACATGATCAGACAGGAAGGAACCTGTTGGAGACAACTGAGGAATGAATTTGCATATGGTCTTACAGCAATTCTACCCAAGCAACCAGCAAGTGTTACACTACAGATACAGCACAAGTCTGTATACAGGCAAGAGGAGGCAAAGAGAAAGTGGTGAGCTATGAAATCACAGCAGCACATTGTTCTCCTGTACAGGAACTAGTCTCAGCATTTGTTTTTCTCCTCTGTGCTTGATCTGAAAGGGCTGTAGGGAAGCACAGAGTGTTGCTGAGAAGATACTGGGAACTGTGAGGATATAGCTGAAGAAGTAGCTGAGAAGGGAGGAGAAGAAAAGAAAGCTCTATGTAATTTCCAGCATTTCTTCACACCATAACTCCAGACATTTTTCAGTGTATTCCCAGCAGCTTCCTAGAAACACACCTTCTCCTCAATCCAGACACATTCCACTCACTCAGTGGAATAAACCACTGTGCTAGGAAAAACAAGGAATAAGTGCTGATGGTGTTTAGCCAATTGCCATTTCAAAGGCTGGAGTTTAAAAAAGAAGTCTTGTGAACACTATCACAATGATTCTTAGCTGCTAGACTGTGCTCCAAGCACTAATCCTGTGCATTCCTCCTCCTAACCACCCTTACTGAAGTGTAATTACCATGATGGCCAACCACCAAGCAGAAAGGAGCAGGTCCAAAGGACAACCCCTTTTTCCCCCCCCAAATGAGGCACTGAAAAGCCTTGTGCTGCACTCCTTACCTGTCTGGTTGTAGTGCATCCAGTTGAGCATGATCTCAGGAGCCCTGTACCAGCGGGTAGCCACATAGCCTGTCATCTCATCATCTGTGTGGCGGGCCAAGCCGAAGTCCAGGATCTGCACAAGAGACAAGGCATGCAGCAGCTAGTGCAGGGCAAGCATGCAACCAACCAACCAGGCAGCTGCTGGCACTGGCTGGAGGGGATTCTGTGCTGCAACTGCACTGGCACATTAGAGAATCCTAGAATGGTTTGGGTTGGAAGGGACCTCTGGAGCTCATCTAGGCCTAACTGAGTGACAGTCACTTTCTATTACCTCCCCTTCCCCCCAACCCTGGGAACAGAATTGTTCAGTTTTAGACCAAACCAGGACAGAAGGACATTACTATTTTGGGCCACAAAAGTACTTTCATAAGGAATTATTTTGTCCCTTTAATTCCAAGGGACATCCCCAAGGCATTCACTCCATTCACTGTCACACCCGTTGGACCTTGTGGTTACACTGTCATCCAATGTTAGGACAAGAGGGAATGGGAGCAAGTTGGATCACAGGTGGTTTAGTATTAACATGAGGAAGAACTTCTTTACAGTAAGGGTGCCAGAGCACTGGACCAGGCTGCCCAGGAGCCTGTGGAGTCTCCTTGTCTGGAGACATTCCAGAGCCACCTAGACACATTGCTGTGTGAGCTGGTCTAGGTGATCCTGCTCTGGCAGGGGGGTTGGACTACATGATCTTTCTAGGGCCCTTCCAACCCCTCACATAACTGTGATACATTACCTTCAGCTCACAGTCTTCATTTACAGCTAGGTTACTGGGTTTTAAATCCTAAGAAATGAAACAATATCAGCATTAACAGTGGTATAGACGTAAGAAAAGCAGACAAAAATGTAAATGCAGATAGAAAACAGAGTCTAGCTGGCTGTAAAGATCAACTCTCCAAACTTAGGAACATTATTTGATCACACAGTGAGTTCTCCTTTCTGTGGTCCTCAAGGTGTCACATCCTGTTGACACGATGAGAGGAAACAGACTCAAGTTGTGTGCCAAGGGTTGGACATTAGGAACTATTACTTCCCTTGAAAAAGTGGTTAGGCATTGGAAGAGGCTGCCCAAGGCAGTGGTGGAATCACCATCCCTGGAAGTGTTCAAAAACCATGGAGATGTGGTGCTGAGGGACATATGGGCTCATGGTGACTTGGGAGTGATAGATTAACAGTTAAGACTTGACCAACCTCAGTGATTCTGCATAAGCAAAGATGCATCAAGGCTTTTAGCAACACGAGCACTGCAGAAGTGTGTTTAACACACAGAGAACCTATTCCCCCATGATACAAGCCAAGCAAATGCAGGACAGACACTAAGAATCTTGATAACCTCATGTTTCACCAAAAGAATTCTCAGGAAATCTCATCTTGTTTCTGACAATGTCTCCTTC
The DNA here is from genome assembly GCA_013396975.1 of Bucco capensis. Taxonomy (NCBI): domain Eukaryota; kingdom Metazoa; phylum Chordata; class Aves; order Piciformes; family Bucconidae; genus Bucco; species Bucco capensis. The sequence continues at coordinate 44,673 of VWZO01008463.1, forward strand.
TAAGAGTCTGTGCTACATTTATTAGAGGCATTGGTTCAGTACAGGAAGGAATCTTAGGATAAATACTCACCCTGTGGATTATGTCAGCTGAATGGATGTACTGTAAAGGCAAGAGGACAGATTTTAGGTAACAGCCCAAGCAGCCTCTTTCTCCCTTCTCAACCAAACAACACTGCCCTTCCCCATCCCACACAACTCAAATGCTATGGCTTGTCTGCAGGAGGAAGGGAGCATGTGTCTGTAGGTTTCAGGTAGGTAGGTGTTCTCCTTAGGAACACCCAGGAGCAATGTCACCACCAGTGGAACAACACAAGTAAACAAGACTGAAGAGATGGAAGCTTCACAGTCAGAGCAGATTGTCATTTTTTCACACTACCCACAGGAACTTAGAGAAATATCATCTTAAGTGATACATAACTTCACTGATGCTCCAAAGAGGTGGGAAGGGAAGGAACAGTAACAACAAGTTATGCTACAACACAACCCCTCTACTCTGCCCTGGGGAGGCCTCCNGCACTAGATGATCTTTCTAGGACCCTTCCAAGCCCTGACATACTGGGATACTGTGACACATTAGGAAAGTCAGAGAAGCCACACTAAGGACTAATGAGGATCTCTGAAGCTTTGACATTGATCAAGAGCCTCCACCTGCTAGTAAGTTAGCACCATTCAAGTAGGATGAGTGCAAGTACCTTCAGCCCCCGAAGGATCTGGTAGATGAGGAACTGCACGTGGTCATCTGTGAGTTTCTGGCATTTCACAATGTTGTTCAGATCTGCTCCCATGAGGTGTGTCACCAAGTACCTGTGAACAAAAGGACACACACAGGCTGTGAAGCAATCCCTGCCACAGGATTAGGATAAGAACTCCCTATGAAGCTCCAATAGCAGGGCTTGACTGTCCCAAAGCATGTTGCTGGATAAAGTATAGCTCATGACACTTTAAAGAATGCAGCAGATTAGGATGCAGATTCCTACAGCTCTGGTTAATAAAACACAAGGGAACAAGTGTAGAGAAGTTATTGTGTGCCTGGTGTGGGCACTGGTGAGGCCACAGCTCCAATCCTGAGGTCAGCTTTGGGCTCCTCACTGCAACAAGGACATTGAGGTGCTGAAGTGTGTCCAGAGAAGGGCAAGGAAGCTGGGGAAGGGTCTAGAGCACAAGTGTGCTGAGGAGCAGCTGAGGGCACTGGGGTTGGTTAGTGTGGAGAAGCGGAGGCTCAGGGGAGACCTTCTCACTCTCTGCAGCTCCCTGCAAGGAGGTGGGAGTTGGTCTCTTCTCCCAAGGAGCAAGCAACAGGACAAGAGGAATTGGCCTCAAGCTGTGCCAGGGGAGGTTTAGGTTGAATATCAGGAAATATTTCTTCCCTGCAAGAGTGATTAAGCATTGGCCCAGGCTGCCCAGGGCAGTGCTGGAGTCACCATGCCTGAAGTGTTCAAAAGACCTGTAGATGTGGTGCTGAGGGACACTGGTTAGTGATGGACTTGGCAGTGTTAGGTTAATGGTTGGACTCAGTGATCTTGAAGGTCTTTTCCAACCTTAATGAGTCTATGATTCTAAGTTTGATGAGTCTGATAGTTTAGGATGTCCTAGTATCTTTTGTGTTGGAATTCAGAGTGGCTTGAGAAGGCTAGCAGACAAATTAAGATGGCAAATATTCCTGTCATCATCTTGGAGATGCAGAGAAGATAGAAAAGCTGTTTTGTTGCAGTCTTCAGAGAAGTTACCTACACATCATTGAATTCTTCAAGTGACTTGGCAGGGGTAAACACATCCAACAAGCCAATCACCTGGAAAGAAAATGGTATAATGAAAAAGGTGTGAGATACATTCATAGTATAATACAAAACAGTTACTAAGATCCTTTGTGGAACAGAAACTACTCATTCCAGTCAATGTTTTCTTTCCAACTGTATGAATCATTCAGATGTAGACAAACTAGTGTTCATATAAGATCTGAAACAAATTAATTCTTGTGTAAAAATAAATAATTAAGGTTAAAAAGACCCAGCTGTCCTTTCATACCAGCCATCCACTTACAGCTTATTTCAGAAACCAACTAAGTTTGTTCAGGAAATAAATGGATGAGAGAAAAAAAGCCCAGCCACCAGACAAAAGTGTTTGTTTCCTACTCAATTCTCAGTTATACTGTTGACTACACTCTTAAATCAGAACTGGGAGACTGTATTTGTTTCACTTGTGCTGAGTAATGGCTAGAAAAATCCAAGGATCTGTACACAAGTGATGAATAATGATGACTACACCAGAAAATAAGTCAGGAAGGCAGCACAGTGCAGTGAGGACCTGATTTTCACAAACAGCTGACAGCTTCACACTGTCACTTGTATTTCTGCCCAAAGAGGAGCTACTCCACCTCTCATCTCACAGCTAAACTGTTCTATCAGCAGAGATTAAAAGGATATGTGTGTGTTACCACGTGGAAAAGAACTATACCTTATTATCCCTTAATGATCTGCTAGGTCACTTACAGCATTTAAAAAGAAATAAATCCATCAGGTTGCTAAAGTTTATTCCATTTTTCACTCGAACATGCTTTTCCTTCTTGTAGTAGCAAGTAATATTTTCCTTTATGAGTATATGAGATAGAGAGACAGGCTCTCCTCATCCACCTCCAAAAAACTCCTCTTTTCAAGCCAGCATCTTCCTGCTCTCTGCTCCACCAGAATCAGCCACTCCAGCAATGGCTCTGGTGTGCCTAGGAAATCCAGAGCTGGCTCCTCCTGCTCCCACTTACACTGTCAAGGATGTCAGACTCAACTGAGTCACCTTTCAGCAGAGAATTAAAGACAAAATCTTTAGGGAACCTAATCTGTGCTTTCTGAGGAGTGTGTAGCAAACAGAAACCTCTGTCTAATCTACAGTATGCATTACAGATTACATTTCTTCCCTCTCTTGATATAGATGACAGTAACTCCCTTTCCAGCCAGACATCTTCAAACCCTTCACATTCACATCCATCCTGTGTAACAATTCTTGTGCTCACAGTTTTTCTCCAATAAACTCCACAGTTTTTACAGGAAGTTCAACATTATTCACCCACTTTAATATGGAAACAAAACCTGCAGATAAAAACTGCCTTTGCTATCTAGCCTTCAGGTTTTTTCCACGTTTATCTTCTGTCTTTGCCACACTCTACAGCACAGCATCTAACCACCCATATCTACCATCAAGTTTCACAAATGTTTGATACTGTTATTCTGCAGCACATCACTGACTCATTTCTTAGAGGTGTGAACACCAGAGGATTCAGAATCCAACTCCTAACCTTTTGCTTTCCCCTCTTAGCATTTTAGGATGTCACAGAGCTTATTAATTACTTCCTATGACAACAAACCCATTTGCTCTCCCATCTGCTCAGTGCTGTGCTTTACAAAAGCTAACAAGCTTTTGGGAACTTGGCAGTACAATGCAGACACAGTTAAGTGCTCTGCAGGTCCCTTTATGTGCTCCAGATCACCACAGAATCATAGAATCAGTAAGGCTGCAAAAGATCTCTAAAATCATCAAGTCCAACTGTTAACCTAACACTCCCTACTCACCACTAAACCATGTCCCTCAGCACCATAGCTCCACAGATTTTTAACACTTTCAGGGATGGTGACTCCACCACTGTCCTGGGCAGCCTGGGCCAATGCTTAACCACTTAACCATTTCATCCTATCACTTGTTACCTGGGAGAAGAGACCAACCCTCACCTGGCTCCAAGCTCCTTTCAGGGAGCTGCAGAGAGTGAGAAGGTCTCCCCTGAGCCTCCTCTTCTCCACACTAACCAACCCCAGTGCCCTCAGCTGCTTCTCAGCATACTTGTGCTCTAGACCCTTCCCCAGCTCCTTTGCCCTTCTCTGGACACACTCCAGCTCCTCAATGTCCTTCTGGGAGTGAGGGACCTAAACTGATGTCAGGATTGAAGCTGTGGCCTCCCCAGTGCCCAGTCCAAGGGTACAATCACTGCCCTAGTTCTGCCACGAGCAATGAACCATAATCACCATAAAGCAGAGCAGAGACAGGATATAGAAAAGCATCCCATGCTCAAGCCCCTTAAACCAGCTCACCTTCTAGATTCACTAGTGCCTTCTGTGCCACGTAATACCAAGTGTTCTACTTCTAAACCAAGATCTGAATAATCTAGATACCAACACCAACAAGCCTGTTCTGAACATGTTTGCCTCTGCAGGATTTTTAAACCACAACCTAGATAAAGTTCCCACAGACAGATGAGGGTATGATCAACTGATAATAAATATTTCTATATATAAACAACTTGATTTCCTTTTACCCCTTACTCTTAACATTATATAGGCTCTTTGCAATCCTAATCCAAAAATAGTCATATCAGACACAGAATTATTGCAGCATCAGCCACAAGCTAATTTATTTGCTTAACCTTAATAGCAAGATGGATTGATAGGATGATTTTTTATGAGTGTTTTATGGTAATAGATATTCAAAACTTTTCTGTTTGAAGAATATCTCAGCTATGAGCAAAGGTCCAGAAAAAAAAAATCACAGAATCACACAGAATCCCAGAAGATTTGCTCCAAACAGCATCCAATCTAAATGTGTTGGTGTGTTAATGCCACAAACACACAGAACTTGTCAATCCTTTTCCATACCAAATGAAGGTTATAGTAAAAAACAGCTCAACATAACATTTGTCACATCCCATTTTGTTTCCCTGTTGATGATTTCAGTGGATGGCTTGTATGAAAAGCCATCTGATTTCCACCCCCTCACCATCCCTTTTTTCCTCTCCTAATTTTACCTACAGCTATCTAGTGAACATCTTCTCCACACCCTTCTGACACAGGCAAGCCAAAAGAAATGGAATATGAAAAACCCTCTAGAAGACACTAGAAACAAACTTTGACATTTTCTTTTTCTATATAAATTCTTAACAATAACTACAGTTCACTATAGCAAGTGAGCACAAGGAGAGAGACACCACCTCTGTACTAAATCTTAAGACAGCACAAACCTGCTAAGCAGAAAGTTCCAGATTATTCTAGGAAATATTAAGATATTCAGTACAAAATTGGTTGGTTTTTTTTTTGTTTTGGTTTTGGGGTTTATCTCTATGCTCTTCTCTAACTCCAATCTCTTGGACTCCTAAAAGCTTTGTATTTAGTATTAGAACAACAAAAAAAAAGGTATGCAAAAAGATCTTTAAATGCTCACTGGATAATCCAACTTCAGACCAACTTGTGACACCATCTCCTTCAACTTACATTTTCATGTTTCATGTGCTTCAGCAGCCTCAGCTCTCTGTAGGTCCTCTTGGCATGGATGATAGACTGAAATGGTCGGGACAGCTTCTTGACAGCCACACGCAAGCCAGTTTTTGTGTCAAAGGCAGAACTAGAAGCAAGAGTAATTACATTATCAACATGAATGATTTATAAACAGAATTGTCAGGGTTGGAAGGGACCTTCAAAGCTCCTCTAGCCCCCCAATCCCCCTGCCATGGGCAGGGACACCTGGCACTAGAGCAGCTTGCTCCCAGCCCCAGCCAGCCTGGCCTGGAATGGTTCCAGGGCTGGGGCTGCCACCACCTCTCTGGGCAACCTGGCACAGTGGCTCAGCACCCTCCTGGGCAACAACTTTCTCCTAAAATCCAACCTAAATCCCCCCTCCTCAAGCTTGTGTCCATTCCCCTAGTCCTAACCTGACAGCCTAACAAGTCCTTCCCCAGCTCTCTTGTAGCCTCTGCAGATCCTGGAAGGCCACAAGAAGTTCTCCTTGGAGCCTTCTCTTCTCCAGACTGAATAATCCCAACTTTCAAACCCACACTTAGCAACTGCAGACAGCAGCTAACTGGACACTGAGTCACAATCAACATCATTTCTGCATTGAAAATAATTCCTAGGTGTTCTGGTTCACAAGCTGCACTCCCATCCAAAATCCTCATGGATTTACACAACTGTTGGTTTCTGCAGACAATGTTTAAAGGATGAGTCTTGTTCATACAGTAAAGGGAAATTCTCTAGTAAGAAAGAAGTGTTTCTGATTTTTCTGGCTACAAACAGCTGTGCTCTTAAATATAAATATGGCAATAAAAGTCTGGAGAGAGGAAGAGCACTTGTAAATATTATCTGTATTCCCAAACACATTTTCATACAGCACACTTCATCACAAAATGCTATCCTCAAGATAATAGCTTTTATGGTTTAAGAGCATACAAAAATCCTGTGCCTAATAAAATCATGATGGTTGTTAATCATAACTGAAGCTGAAATCAAACCTCTTTAGGAAATCACATCTAATCCTGAACTGTTATACAATATTGTGGGTGAATAAGTGATATTTAGCTGTACAGTACTAAAACTCATCCTTTTAAGAGAAACTTATACATAAAACCTGTACATATAAATGATGTTTCTTCTTGGAACCCATGAAAACTAACTCCATCCTATTTGGTAGCTTCATATATATATGAATTCATATATATTTCACATTTTGTAAAATCACCTTTTGAAGTAAGTCCTATTACAACCTATTTATCACATTAAAAAGCAAATCCTGATACTTCTGAAACAGCCAAAAATATAACACATGAAGAACTATGTTCAATTCCTGATACACTGCATAAAATCCTCCAGAGTTTGGGGCTTTTATGTGAGGAAATAAAGAAAAGTAGGTATTTAGCTGTGAACTAAACTACTTTTTCTTCTCTTTTTTTGCTGTTCTTATGTAAAAGAGCTCTGGTTTGTCAAAAAGGAAGGAGGAGAAAAAAGAAAGCATGTGAAATCAAGGTTACATTTGACTCAGGCTAACAAAGAAGGGGAAAGTCCAGGATGGAGAAAGTCAGAGGACACTGTTTGTTCATTTAATTGTTGGTTAATTTAATTAACTGGAATTGCCTTGCAAACAGACTCCTTATCTCAAAGTTGCTCAGTTTCCAAGGAACATGCTATAGGAGGTTTATGAGGAACAGAAAACAGAACCCAAGCTTGTTTCTATGCCTTTCCACAAGCCCTGCATGGGGATGGAACAACCTGCTGTGCACAATGGAAGAAGAGTATCCACCTGCCCACACATAGTAGAAAGAGGTCTCTGGAAAAAGAGATGGAAACATAGCTAGACAGGAGATCACAAGAGCATCAAACGGCCCTAGGTGAATCATAGCAAGGTTTGGGTTGGAAGGGACCTTGAAGATCTCCAACCTCCCTACAGTAAGCAGGGTTATCTTCAACTACATTAGGTTGCTCAAAGTCCTGTCCAACCTGACCTGGAATAGCTCCAAGGAGGAGGCACTGCTCAAGCTCCACTACACTGTCTCAAAGAATGCTTGTTATGGTAGAATCAGAGAATCATTTTGGTTGGAAAAAAATCTCTAAGATCATCAAGTCCAACTGTTAACCTAACACTCCCTACTCACCACTAAACCATGTTCCTCAGCATTGGCACCCTGAGCCAATGCCTGAACACTCTTCCAGGGAAGAAAATGTTCCTGATGTCTAACCTAAACCTCCCCTAGGGCAGCTGGAGGCTCTTTCCTATTGTCCTATCACTTAATCACCTGGGAGAAGAGACCAACCCCCACCTCAATCCAGCCTCCTTTCAGAGAGCTGCAGAGAGTGAGAAGGTCTCCCCTGAGCCTCCTCTTCTCCACACTAACCAACCCCAGCTCCCTCAGCTGCTCCTCAGCACACTTGTGCTCTAGACCCTTCCCCAGCTTCCTTGCCCTTCTCTGGACACACTCCAGCACCTCAATGTCCTTCTGGCAGTGAGGAGCCCAAACCTGAGCCCAGGATTGGAGCTGTGTCCTCAGTGCTTCCACACACAGTTATCCCCCACACCTCACTCAGCCTAGGCAGACAACAGAAATCATTGAACATTCATTTTTTAATCTTCATTTCCAATCAGCAAGCTTTCACCCACCACTGGAGTATTGATATTTAAAGCTGCAACACTTCCTGAAACACAGAAGTCCAATTTTCTTTTAAGCTTCACACACACCATTTTGCAATATATGAACATACCTAATTCAGGCTGTAATTACATGACAATATTTTAATGATACCCAAGGTGTTTTCTAGGACTTAGAGCAAAAATCAGATTAGTCATCAGAATTCAACACATGCTGCTGTGAATTAGTCATGAATCTTTACCAGCTTTCAAACATTTCAGGTACAAAAGGCAGCACATACCAGTATCTCATCCTGAAAGCAGGGGATCCCCTGCACATTAACCACTTTCACAGCTACACAGCCAGATTTCTGTCTTAGTCTTCATTAGATGCTCTTTAGAGAAAATTTCAGAGCCATGAGACATAACATCAGCTATTTCAGAGTCCAAAGGAAATTCAATTTCATCTTAATTTTAGTGGTGTCATATCAAGTCCAGGGTTAACAGTGAGAGGAGCAGAGGAAATGGATTCAAGTTGCACCAGGGGAGGTTTAGATTGAACATAAGGAGGAATTTCTTCACTGAAAGGGTTGTTAAGTCTTAGCCCAGGCTGCCCAGGGAGGTGCTGGAGTCACCATCCCTGGAGGGGTTTAAGGAACATCTAGCTGCTCTCTCCTTAGGGCCATGGCTTAGTGGCATGGGGGTGATAGGGATGGTTGGACTTGCTGAGCTTAGAGCTCTCTTCCAACCTTTGTGATTCTGTGTGAAGTCATCACTGCTGTAGCAGAGGCACAACCTCCAAGGAGAATTGCAACCAGCAGGCCTGAGAAGCTGTTTAACCAGCACAGTAACACTCTGCACAAGGCCAGGGAAGAAAATTCTCTATTGCTGCACATTCCCAACCTAGGACTTACTCTTCAAGTCCAAATAATTCTAAGTTTGGTCATATTTGAGGCCTAAAGAATACTTCCCTTCAGATAAATGCACGCCAAGTAATTTTCTGGCAATAAAGATAACTGCTTAATGGTTTTCAGGAGCACAGAACAGAGCTACCCAGCAGCTGTCCTCTTCCAGAACGTTTTGAAGAACACTAAGCTGGCTTTCATCACAGACTTACAACAGCTGCATGACACTGCTCATATTTCAGCTAAAAAAGCTCAGTTAGGAAAAAATGGCATGTTCCACAATTTAAATTCTCTTTTAAAACAAGATCAGCACAATTTCAGAATGTACCACAGCTTCCACCTTTTTCTAACCACTTACACAGTATTACACTGCAGCACTCAAACTGCATCCACCTCACCCTGAGTGAGCTAAAACCACAGCTCAGAGCTAACCTGAACTGATTCCAAAATATGAGAGCTGGAATAAAAGAATTATTTCAGAGAACCCATCCACTGATTCAATTTATATCTTAGAAGCAAAATCTGACGTATTCTGAGGAACTGAAGTCCGCAAAAAATTACTTAAGAGTACAACTAATTTAAACATTAGGCAGAATGCTTATTGTTGTGCAAAGAATATTTTGTTAACCACTGTGCTGCTCATCACTGGTGCCTGTTGCAGGATCCCAGCATAGAGGGGTTGGAAAGGACCTCTGGGGATCATCCAGTCCAACCCCCCCTGCTCCAGCAGGCTCTCCCACAGCAGCTTGCCCAGCATCACCTCCAGCTGGGCTTGCAATCTCTGCACACAAGGAGACTCCACAAGCTCTCTGGGCAGCCTGGGCCAGGGTTCTGCACCCTCACACCTAATAACTTGCTCCTCCTGCTCCCATGGAACCTGCTGGCTTCCAGTGTGTGCCCATTGCCCCTTGGCCTGGCCCTGGGCACCACTGAGCAGAGTGTGGCCCCAGCACCCTTCAGCTCTTGCTCAGCATGGAGCAGCTCCCCTCTGGCTCTGCTCTGCTCCAGGCTCAGCAACCCCAGGGCTCTCAGCCTTTCCTCCTGCCACAGCTGCTCCAGTGCCCTCAGCATCTTCCTAGCCTCTGCTGGACTCACTCCAGTAGTTCCTTGTCTCTCTTGAACTTTTGTGCTTTAACCTCTCTCTTTCTCCATCCCCTGACTACAAACCAAAGTCAGGTTCTTAGATTAGGGTGTTCCAAGTCATAGTCACATTAGACATTCAAAGCAGCCTACAGCAGCCAGCAACAGAGTCTAAGTGATTCATCTGCTGGCTTCCTTCTTTCTTTTTATTAATTTTTCCCCCACTTTCTAGAAATTCCTCTTTTTTTAAAATGCCTCGTCTTGACAACTGAATCAACAAAGCATTTTATTACATTCTAATATAACAATACACAGAAGTATATTTAACCATTCAGTTTAAGGGTAGTTAAAACCTCACAATTTACTCTCCTAACACAGTGGGACTTCAGAATGCAAAGCCTCAGATGCAACTAGGTAACTTTTTACTGGGGAGAAAAAAACCTCTAAAGGGACAGAGAGAGGAAGATGTCATTGCAGGAATATTCTGAGCACTGTGCACCACCATCTGCAGCTTAATAAAATTACATATGTATATATAAATATATATATATATGCAAGGGGTTGTGTTTGCTGTTGGGTTGTTAAAATTCTGACATACTTATCACTACATACAGATCACTAGTTTTTCTGAATTCTATTTTTAGAAGAACATACAGAAAGCCATTAGCAGGGACTATAAAAACCACTCGTGCCACAGATCTGCAATCACTTCCAATACAAAATTGTTTCCTCTGCTCTGAACACAGTTGCACAATCTCTGAAAGTTTTGACATGGCAAAACAGGAAATTCATGATGCAAACTCTGGAGTTATTGGTTGTGAAAACAATCTTTGGAAGTATTACAGGCACAATAGAGGTTGTGGGGAGGGGGGAAAAGAAAAAGAGAAGAGGAATGGACAAGAGTGGGTAGGGTCAAAAACACAATGAACATGCATGGAGCAAATTCATTTCCTATTGCCTTCAGGGAGTTACGTAACTCGGTGGCACTTCCAGGGGTATTTATCAGCTACAGCAACCAGGCCCTTCTCTCACCAAGCAAAACTCCTCTGCTTAGAAAAAACCCCATACCTCAACAAGTGCACTGGTTAATCTTGCTCCTAGAACTGGCCAGCCCTTGCCTTTTATGAAATATAAGCATTTGCATACGTGAGGCACAGCAGTTTTAAGCAATGGCTATTATTTATGGTATTTACTTCCAGTGCAGCACATGCAAAACAAGTCCTTATCTTTACTAGTGGAGTGCAGTATGCATCCCTCCTTATGCTACAACAGAAATGACATTCATTATGCACATTATGGTAATGAACAAACAGCTCCAGCAGCAGAGCAGATGTGCCATCGCTACACACCCCTGCATGACAATTCTGCTTGCACTGTGTGACAAAGCCAAAGAACTAAGAATATAAACCAGAATGTTTGTGTGGAAGACGGTTCTCAATATTATCTGTGAACACTATTATACAGCTCTAGTCTAGACATCAAACTGAGCCAAATACAACCTTGTCTTTCTACAACCTAGTTCATTTATGTTTAATGACCCAACACGCTTCAGCAGAGAACTACAGATTAACCAAGTTCTGCATTTCACACGTGTGACCTGTCCTATGTTTTGTTCCCATTAGGTAAGTATGAAAAACGAAGCTGCTCTTTAGCTTCAAGCTCTCCCTATTTCTGCAGGTCTCATACTGCAGGACTTTACTCTCCCGAGCAGCACACACTGCAGTAATTCTGTCACTCTACAGCTTTAAAACAAGTTTTCCTGTGCTGATCTGCTATTGCCAAGAAAACATCGATGCATGTTAACCAACAATTACATGTCGGGGTGCAAAACCAGCCCTCATAGCCTTGCCTCTACCCTCCCTACCTATCAACAGTTTCCAGTTAAAAATGTAATTGCCTCAAATACAATCCATCCTTCAGGTCCAGAAGAAAACTGGGACAAGAGGTGCCAGGCCCTCAGCTCTGCAAATCCAGCCACGGGGACCTCGCCAGGCTCCATCCTTCTCCACCCCCCCACCTACTAACTGCACGAAGGCACGGTGAAATATGTCTATATGAGCTCATTCGGGGAAGGGGGGGAGGCTGGGACATGATTATCTTCCCCTGCAAAAATGTTTCAGTGCCACCTGCCATGTGGTGCAATCCTCGTCGCATTCCAAAGGCAGGACTGCGGCTTCCCGGCGGCACCGCGCTGAAACCGGGAGGAAAAGTGTTTCTTGCCGGTGCAAAGCTGGGGAAGAGGAGCTCCCGGAGGAGCCTCCAGTCCCACTCTGCTCCCCGCCGCGGGTCCCCACAGCCCGGGGTATGTTTCCAGGCGCAACTCAGGGGCAGGGCCCGAGGGGGAGGGTGGAGGTGGTGGGCAGCAATCCTCAATCCTGCACACACACACACCGCTCGGTTGCCTCTCAGCACTCACCAGACGGAGCCGTAGGCCCCGGAGCCGACCGGGGAAAGGTTCTGGTAGCGCTCGGGCCCCTCCCACACCGTCTTGTTCAGCTCTTGCCGGTAGAACTTGGGCCGCTCCTGAGACATCTCGGCTCCGGAGCCTGCCCCGCCCGGCCCGGCGGGAGGGGGAGGCTCTGCCCGGGACTGCTGCAGCACCACCACTGCCACCAGCACCACCTCCTCCAGCAGCTGCGGCTGGCCGGCTGGCTAGCTAGCTAGCTTCTTCCTTCCTTCCTCCTCCTCTCCTCTCCCCGCCTCGCTTCTCCCACGGGCGGGGGCGGCGCTGCAACAGCAACGCCCTACTCGCCTCCGCCGTCCCCTCACGCCGCCGCTGTTGGCTCACCCCCCTCCAGCCTTCCCCTCTCCTCAGGGGCGGGAGTTGGGGGCAAGCCCTGTCACCGCCTTCCCTGCGTCCCTCCCCCGGATCGCGAGGGGCGGGACAGACGCGGAAGGCGAGGCGTTGCGAGCGGGGCTGACGAGCTGGAGCAACTCCCGCGGCAGGTAGCACGGAGCAGGCGACGCCTCCCTGCCTCAAGCAGCACAGCCCGGGCTAAACCCCCCACCCGCCCCACCCACGCCTAAGCCTGCCGCGACAGCGCAGCCCTATCGCGCCTCACGACTGCTCTCGCGAGAGCTGAGGCGCCGAGGGCGCAGATGACCCAATATGGAACGAGCGCGGAGGAGTCTCGCGAGAGTTGCGCCTCAGGGCGGGGAGGGGCCTGTGGCCGTGTCCCGCGGGGTCTGGGATCCCAGTGTCAGCCTCTTGCAGTGTGCCTCTTCCCCAGTGCGGTCTAGCAAGGCAGGGTTAATTGGCCTTGTGAACTTCTTAAGGACGCTTTGTTCCCTTCCAGGGGCTTCAGGCCGAGAATAATCCCAGAATCCCAACATAGTGGGTATGGAAGGGACCTGTGGGGATCATCCAGTCCAACTTCCCTGCTCCAGCAGGCTCACCCACAGCAGCTTGCCCAGCATCACCTCCAGGTGAGTTTGGAATCTCTCCACACAAGGAGACTCCACAAGCTCTCCGGGCAGCCTGGGCCAGGGCTCTGCACCCTCACACCAAACAACTTGCTCCTCCTGCTCAGATGGAATCTACTGGCTTCCAGTTTGTGTCCGTTGCCCCTTGGCCTGGCCCTGGGCAACCCTGAGCAGAGTGTGGCCCCAGCCTCTTGCCCCCTGCACCCTTCAGCTCTTGCTCAGCACTGACCAGACTGCTTCTGGCTCTGCTCTGCTCCAGGCTAACCAGCCCTAGGTGATGGGAGAGCCAAGCTCTCTCTGGCCAGATTCCCTGGTGTCCTGGTCTTTCTCTGTGTGTTTAGAGAATAAACTATTTCTCAATACTGGATAGGCCTTGCAATCAGATATCTTTGTCTGCTAGCTTTCAAGTACATGCCTAAGAATCCATGAAGTCATTAAGTGCTGCAGGTTGAGCATGTTCTGGAGCTGAGCCCATGGTGTCTTCAGCAGGTAGCAGGTACAGAATGTCACAGCAAATAAATAGTGTTTATTTGTGTTAAAGGCCACTTGGTTTTTGATGTCCAGCCTGAGGAAGATGGGTCTCATTCTCAGTAATGTGTCAGACAGAGACATTCCAAATGGTAGATATGTCTTCCAGGACAGTAAATACTGTGCTGGAGTCCCTGGTTTTGTCTCAGAAGTAGCAGATCTTAGCAAGGCGAAGCACTAGACCTGTACAAAGTGATCCTGGGGATTCAGGATATTAAATATGAGGAGAAAACTTAAATCCCAATGAATTTTTTTGCAGGTTTGGATACTTGAAGCTTAGGTCACATTCTGAATAGACTCCCAGCTGCTCATTCATAACTGTGTTGTAGTTCCTCTTTTCTTTCTTTTTTTCTACCCATAGCAAAAAAGAAATGTTCCTGCGTGTCACCACCCTTTTTAAATGTACTTTCACTTGGTAGCTCTGGATTTGCAGTCTTTTCTGCCTCAGCTGTCAGTATGAGAGCATTGTGTTAGATCTGCTCTTGCACAGGACCTTTGTTTAACTCAGTATTTTTGGGAACTCGTATCTCACCTACTCTGAGTGATAGTGGTTGAATTCAGATCTCTTTCCTGATACTAAAATTCTGAGGAACACAAGTCAGGCATTTTGGGGAATTTAAATACCTGAATAGTATCAGATATCTATTTTATAGAGCAAGTTGTGGTGTTTGCATAGCCTCAGCTCAAGCTGCTCTCTGTGTGATTCAGACTGAGCCTTCTTCCTCCAGGACTGGAAACAAGGAGAATTCCAACTGTTTCCTCAGCTGTGGTGGGTTTATGGAGAGTGAGTGCATTTAGTTCCCTAAATGCAGGCCTGTTTCTGGGCTCACACAGTGGAGGGGATCCAGGTTGGAGCTTGCTTTCTTACAGAGTAGGAACAAGGCAAGTTCCAGAAGAACCCATAGTCCCTATGACCGGTTTGGCAATTGATTTGTTTGACCCTAAGAGCAGGATGTCTTCATGGATTTCAGTCTCCAGCACCTTCCTCATCCCTGCTGTAACTACTGGCTTCCCAGAAGTGCTGTTGGGATGGACTGAGCAAGTACCACACTTTTTGGTTTGGTTTTAGTGGATACTTCAGTGAATCTGTTTCTTTCTTCCAGTCTCATTGCTAAGAAAGAGAGTTCCTTGTGCTCTCCAGCATTTGCCATTCCTGTTTCTCACTGACTGTGGGCAGAAGGACAATAAGACAATGATACTGTTGGTGCTTAGAGGCAACCAACAGCTTACAGAGTCCATGGAAAAATGTAAACTGAAGAGCACTTCCAGGCACACTTGAAAGAAAGCTCTCCTGCACCTTGGATGGAGCACTACAAATCCAGCAAGGGGACAGATGGCTAGAGTGCAGGTGAGCTCTATGCCAGGAATTTATCAGCTGGAACAAAATTAAGGAGACTCTTCATGGCCAAGTGTAAAAAAGGTGCTAATTTTCCACAAGTGGTCATTAAAATGCTGAACTGCTCAGAGCACAGCACTCAGACACAGCAACTGGTGCTCAGTTTAGCACTATGCTGCCAGAGCTGCTGTGGTGGGAGGAGAGATGCACTGCAAAGAGAAACTGCCACAGCTGTAGTTCCCTCCAGCTCTTCCCTCTGCCCAGCTGTCAGACACAGGCTTTTGTTTCCTGATTTGTGTCTTTTGATACATTTCTTTCTGACACTTCACAATCCTTTTTCTGTTCCCTTGTAGCTGGGGATATGGAAAGCTGCAGAATGGCATGGCTGAGATTAGCTGAGCTGCTTTGGAGCTGTGTTCCTGTGTGCTTCCAGGGGCTGGATGAGGCTAGGGTGTTGATAAAGCATTTAATGCTTCCACAGCCTCATTTTCCTATGTACCAAAATGCTCTTTGGGGCATTATACTAGGAGGCAAAACATCTCTTCAGGCAGAGGAGCCCTCCAGGCTCCCCAGAAGGCAGCCTTTGTTGGCAGCACAGGAGAATTCCTCATGTTCTTCCAGCAGGGCAAATATAATTAAAAAATAGGAAGCCTATTCATCAGTTGTGTTTGACTCTGGATAGCTCAGTTTTCTTTCTAAATCTCTTCTTGGATCCAGAGTGAACTGTCAATGATTCTGCTTGTGTCTACTCCACCAAGTCCTCCTAAGAAAGTAAATACAAAGTCTCTGATTCAGCCTTTATCTGGGCTCTGTTTCAGCATGTATACTGAAAGTCTACTGAAACTTCAGCTGTTGTTTTGAGACCATGGCAGGACCTGAGACTCAAGTCTAGCTATGGGTGAGGTTCCTCAAGGTGTGGTGAGCTAATCTAACAGCTTGCTGCTGCCAGAAGGGACAGGACCACACAGGGAAAGGAAAGCAGGAGCCAGACCTCTCTCTTTCTGTACAGCTAGCTCTTACAGCAGCTCAGCTATGTGTGGGACTGCAGCATAAAACTGTGGGGCATGTCTAACTTGGGCTGCTGAGCCCAATTTCCTGGTGATAAGTGAAGGCAAATGGAGCCATAATTTGAGCTGCTATTGTGTTTTTTTGTTTTCATTCACCATGAAGACTTGTTATCAAGATTAATTTCTGTAAGAGTGAGATCCTTTAGGTTGGGCAATAGCCTTCTGCTCCACTCCTGGCTTTTTAGAGATTAAAAACCCAACCTAAGAAGGAGATTGGGTGAAGTTCTGGAGTCAGAGAAACAAAACTACTTGATGGAAAGGGTTGAATTGTGTATAATGAAGGCATGTGATCTAGAGTTAACACTTTGTCCACCCAGAAACACCTGGTGCAATGAAATAAATCTTGCCCAGAGATCAAAGTGAGAATTATGCTCTAAAGTTGTAGTTATTGGAACCTTTATTGTTGCACTTGTTGCTCCATAAGAAAAATCTCGATTCCCTCTCCCAACTCATGGTTTAAGAGCTTTGTCAGCCTTCCTCAGACTCTTTTCCCTGTTTCCACTTCCCTATCTCTTGTGTTTTCTCTGTTCTCCATTTTGTGGCCACTTTTCAGCCCAGTGTGTGGTCACCTTGGACAGGAACACAATGGAAAGGGACTCAGCTCAGTAGTGGTCACTGGGGTCAGTCCCGACAGGCTGCCAGAAGCCTTGGGCAGACACTACATCACTTCTGTTTGGTTTCCAAGCAGAAAATCAGCAGCATTGCCAGGGGATTAAAAAGGGGAAGAAGGAGCACAAGGCCATGGGTTAGTCAGAATTTACCTACTGGAAATTCTGATTCCAAAACATATAAGCAAAATAAATCACATAGGTCAAGTCCTGCTTGTATCTCCTTATTCAATAGAGAAATACAGGAACCATCTGACTGTTTGGGGGGAGGTGGGATGGGTTTGGATATTTTGCCCTCACCAAGACAGCCAAGTTTGAACTTTGAGGTTCTTTGTACCCCTGAGGACACAAGCTGTGGCAGACAGGGGAGAGCTGGAGTGCCATGGAGATGTTTCCTACATAAAAGAACTAGTGCAAGTGGCTTCACAGTTACCCCCAGCAAGTTTCTGTGAATCATGATTTGGCTCCTGGGCTTCTCCATGGTCTATTCCATACAGTTTCTTGCCATGACTGACTTGTTGATGGGTCAGGAGCTTATTAGAATGCTGTTTACATGGGACAAGGCCCTGCACATTATCATAATGAGTGGCTCTGTGGAGCTCTGCCTTCTTAGGTAAATGAGCAGTTCTTCCTCTGACTGACTGCCTACTTTTCAGCCTTTCTGGCAGCTCGTTGTAATCCATCCATTTTTTTTTCTGCTTCACCTTAAAATCATTTTTGTTGTGCATCTGACCAGCTGAAGGCTTCACTCATTAAATGGCAGGAATCCAAAATGTTCAGGCAGGACTCTGGAAACTTCACTCAGAAAGAGTAAAAATTGATAAATACTCTCATACTATGGAGAATGCTGGTGAAGGGAAGAGATGTGGGAGAATGAATCCATTTCCCAAAACTAGCTGACAGAGCAGAATTTAACCATCTACTCCCTTTCAGTCTCCTTTGCTTTGCTAAGAGGCTGTTTGAACAAATGATGCCAAACAGCTTCCTAAAGCTGGCAATGAATCCTAGAATCCTAGAATGGTTTGGGTTGGAAGGGACCTCTGGAGCTCATCTAGTCCAACCCCCCTGCAGTGGCCAGGGACATCCCCAACTAGAGCAGCTTGCCCAGAGCCCTGGCAAGCCTCACCTGCAATGCCTCCAGGGATGGGAACTCAACCACCTCCCTGGGCAACCTGCTCCAGTGTTCCACCACCCTCGTGGGGAGGAACTTTTTCCTAGTATCAAGTCTAAATCGTCTCATCTCCAATTTAAAACCATTGCCCCTTGTCCTTTCCCTGCAGGCCTTTGCAAACAGGCCCTCTGCAGCCTGCTTGGAAGTTCCCTTTAGGTCCTGGAAGGTCACTAGTAGTTCCCCTGAAGCCTTCTCTTCTCCAGGCTGAACAATCCCAGCTCCCTCAGCCTGTCCTCAGAGCAGAGGTGTTGCAGCCCCTGAGCATTCTCGTGGCCTCCTCTGCACCTGCTCCATCAGCTCCATGTCCTTTCTGTGTTGAGGGCTCCAGAACTGGACCCAGTATTGCAGAGGAGGTGTCAGCAGAGCAGAGTGCAGTGGCAGAATCACCTCTCTGGATCTGCTGGTCAATGAGCTGCCCATGCAGCTTTGAAACAGCAGCTCTTCATTCTGGAGACAGCCTTGGCTTTTCTCCTCGTGCTGCAGGAGTGGAGAAGTCTGTAATGGAAACTGCACCCAGCACTGAGGAGGAAGCCCAGTTTGCATTACAGAAGGGATTGTGAAACCAAACAAGCTGTATCCTGGTTTCATGTTGCTTTGCAGACCAGAGGAGAATTGTTCTACATCTCTCTACACGTTCTGGAAATCAAGCTGTTGTAAAGTTCTCATTTCAAGTACTTTGGCTGCCATGAATCTCTGTTCCTTAGCACATTTGTGGTTGCAAACACAAAATAACAAGAGATGCAGTTTCTCTGCTTTGCACAGGGTTTCCTGGCTGCTGTTGTGGATTTTTATGTGTTCCCTTCTCTGAAACATTTCTAGGCATCCCCATCCTGGGATAATGGGAGAAGTGTCATTTGGTAAGTGACCAAAAAAGCCACCCAAGATTTGGCATGTGTCTTAAAGGGAGAAATGGATGTTTTGGGAGTGGCCATTCCCTTCAAAAAGAGATCCTTTGAAATATCTGCAGAAAGAAATCTGTTGAAATCTCTTCAAATCAATTTGCAATTAGTACTATACAGGGAAAACTGATTATTGTTGTTGCTTCCTGGCTCCCTTCAGAAGGAAATTGTCTAGCTGTCAGCCAGGGCCAAATTCTCCTGTTGACTCTTGTGCAGGATTCTCATGAAAAGACAGACCCTCAACATCAAAGAACCATAGAGTGGGTTGGATTAGAATGAACCTTAAGGATGATCTTGTTCCACTCCCCCTGCCATGGGAAGGGAGACCACCCACTAGATCAAGTTTCCCAGCGCCCATGCAACCTGACCTTAAACACTTCCAGAGATGAGACAGCCACAGCTTCTCTGGGCAACCTGTCCTAGTGCCTCACCACCCCCACAGTGAAGAATGTCTTCCTTACACCTGGTCTAAACATCCCCTCTTTCAGTTTAAAGCCATTACCCTTTGTCCTATCACTACATACCCTTGTAATAGGATGTGGCTTCTCCTGATAATTGAAGTCCTGTTAAAAAGTCTGGAGATTTGACCTCTCATTTGTGATCCTTCTTGGGAAATACTTCCAGGACCAGCTAGTTCCAGATATCCAACAAAACTTTCCATGTATTACCATTCCTAGCCTTCTCTATTGCCTACAGTTTACAAATGCTGGGGCTGAGCTGGAGGTCATTTTGCATCTTTTTGCTGCTCATGTTCTCTCTGTTTCTTGTTCAAAGCTTATTTGGCTTCTAACTTCTGCTGCAGTGCTTTAGTTTGGTCTTGATGGCCCAGGATTTACATTCCTCACCATCACCATGAGGTGACACACAGAATCACAGAATGTTAGGGGTTAGAAGGGCCCTAGAAAGATCATCTAGTGCAACCCCCCTGCTAGAGCAGGATCACCTAGACCAGCTCACACAGGAATGCATCCAGGTGGCTCTGGAATGTCTCCAGAGAAGGAGACTCCACAGGCTCCTGGGCAGCCTGGGCCAGTGCTCTGGCACCTGAACTGCAAACAAGTTTCTCCTCAGGTTAATACTAAACCTTCTGTGCTCCAACTTGCTCTCATTCCCTCTTGTCCTACCATTGGATGCCATTGAGCAGAGCCTGGCTCTCTCCTCCTCACACTCACCCTTCCCATATTTCTAAGCATTGCTGAGGTCTCCTCTCAGTCTCCTCTTGTCCAGGCTGAAGAGACCCAGCTCTCTCAGCCTGTCCTCCTAGGCCACATGCTCCACTCCTTTCAGGATCTTGCTGGCCCTGTGCTGGACTCTCTCCAGCAGCTCCCTATCCTTCTGGAGCTGAGGGGCCCACAACTGGACACAGGATTCCAGGGGAGGCCTCCCCAGGGCAGAGGAGAGGGGAGAAGAACCTCTCTGGCTCTGCTGGCCACGCTCCTCTTAATGCATCCTAGGATGCCATTGGCCTCTTGGCCACAAGGGCACATTGCTGCCTCATGGGCATCCTCCTANTAGAATGGCATGGAAAGAGGTAGGAAATAATTCAGTTGCTGTGAATTTCAGACTGCTTGGGATTACATCCAGAGTGGCTGTGACAGAAAACCTTCAGGAAGAGCTTCAGTTACTGTCTGAGACTCCCTATCTTGCCTTTGCTCAGAGTTACACTCTTGGATTTTCCTTGGCATTTAATAAGCATTATTAAAGGGCATTTCTGCAGCCACTGCTCCCTTAGAGCCTCCTTATTGTTCTCTGCCTTTAGGATATATAACTGCTTATCAGTTTTCTTCTAATGAGAGCATTATGCCAATAGACTCAAAAAAGCAAAGGAGATTGCTTTGATCAGAGTGTCTTGACAGCAGTCTTCCATACCTCAGGCCTCACTGCCTTCCAGCAACCAGCCACATGTTTATTCCACCCAGGCCAGAACCTGCTCCAAACTCAGGCAGCACCATCAGCAAAGCACATTACCCAAACCAGCACATTGTCCTTCAAGGCAAACCCCTGCATGAATGCTGCCCCATGACCTCTAGATCTTACCTGTGCAGGTACAACTTGTCACTGCCTCCACCTCCATCAGTAGATACAGCTTTGAGGAGAGCTCTTGTGTAATAAATGATAATCCAAGTGGTCCAGAGCTGGAATCATAGAATTGTTTTGATTGGAGAAGACCTTTAAGATCATTGAGTCCAACTGTTAACCTAACCCTGCTAGGTCACCACTGAACCATGTGCCTTGGCACCACATCTCCACATCCTTTAAACCCCTCCAGGGATGGGGACTCCACCACTTCCCTGGGCAGCCTGGGCCAGGCCTTGACAACCCTTTTGGGGAGGAAATGTTTCCTAATGTCCAACCTAAACCTGCCCTGGCACAACTTGAGGCTATTTCCTCTCATGGGACGTTATACATTCTTGAGGACACCAATGTAGCTGAAAACTGTGTTTGTGTGCTTCTCCTCTACTCAAAGAACCCTAATTACAAGGGAATAACTTTTTGTGCTCACCCCACATAAGTTATAGTTGGTGTATCCTGTGAAGTGGAGAGAAAT
>VWZO01008465.1:0-12850 GCA_013396975.1 Bucco capensis
ATCTAGCAAGAGGCATTCCCCATTCCCCCCCGCAGGAGCAGAGCCCTGTGCTGAGCACCCAGCAGGGATGTCCTGCTGCACCTGCCCTGTGCTGAGCACCNATGTCCTGCTGCACCTGCCCTGTGCTGAGCACCCGGCAGGGATGTCCTGCTGCACCTGCCCTGTGCTGAGCACCCGGCAGGGATGTCCTGCTGCACCTGCCCTTGCTGCTCCTCTCCTGAGGAGCAGGACACCCCAGGCCTTTGTGGCCACAGCCAGTGTTGCTGGATGCTGTGCTGTAGTTTGGGCTGCAATCTGCCTGTGGTTTCAGTCTTGTTCCCCAGGGATGGGTCTGAGCACAGCAGGAGAACAAAGCCTGTGGCAGAGGCAGGGCTGCCTGCCTCCATCCCTCGAGTCCTGCTGGTGGGACTTGCTCCTGGCACACACGGAGAGCCACAGGGCTGATTCCACAGCTCCTGCCCTGTCTCAGCCTGGCAGGAGCTGCAGGAGCAGGCCTGCTGATGCTCCTCTGCTGAGGCTCCTCTGCTGAGGCTCTCCCTCCTCAGCCCGCAGAGCAGCAGGGCAGGAGGAAGCTGCACAGTCAGAAGGGTTTTGTGACCCCATCCTGCTCCTCTGGCACCTTTGCAGGACACTGTTCTCTTCCTCCCCAAAGCAAACAGCCTGGCTGCTTTGCAGAGGGGAAGGCTGTCTTACCTTCTCAGGGTGATTTGTGTTCCCTTCCCTGCTGGCTGCAGTCAGGATCAGCCCAGCCCAGCCCCACAGCTCTGATTTAGTGCCTCCCCCCAGCCCTCAGCACAGGAGACAGGATGTGATCCAAGCCTGGAGCAGGGCAGAGCTGCACCTGAGCAGAGCCAGGGCCAGCCACAGGCTCTCTGCTGGGAAGCTTTCATACCTTCTGCTTTTCCTTTTCAAATGCACTCAGATTGCTCCTTAAAGTACAGAATCTCTGCTAAAATAGGCAGTTCTGTTCCCCTTGGCAGCCTGCAATTAGGGGAGAGAGGAGACATTGTCACAGGGGAAAGGAGTTTGCTGGTGGGTGAGGTGCCAGTGAGCAGCTGGCTGGGCTGAAGGAGAACCCTTGCCCTTCCCCATCTTCCCCAGACCCTTTGGCTAAGCAGTCTCCTTGCTCCAAGTCCTTGTGAGAATGTCACTTTGCATCCCCACCTTTGGGCTGCTGAGGACCAGCACTGGGCTGCAGCAGAAAGCATCCTGCCCAGAACCCTCAGGGCATGACCTCGTGCACTCTTTCCTTCCCAGGCCTTCAGCCCATGGCTCTTTGTCTCTTTGGGGACCATTTTACAGAGTGATTTTTTGAAGCACTCCAGCACTGGTACCAGAAACCAGTAAAGGAAACCAAGGCACAACCCCAAAAGGAATGGAACACAGGAAAATCAGAGTTGTCAGGAAGGAACTGAAAGAGACACAACTGCAGCCCTAGATGAGAAGTGTGACTATTAGCATGAGTGAGTGTCCCTGAGCTAAACCCAGAGCTTCCCCTCGGGCACAGTGAGTGGAAGGACATGCCACCAAGGGGACTTTGGCCAACTCCTTGGCTTGGAGCTTACTGTTAGGGGCTTGTTCACCTGGAGTTATGGACAGGCTAGAATATAAATGGTTCCCTTGGAGTCCAATTTACCTCAAAACCCTAAGTGCAGCAGGGAAAGTCCTCACAACTCAAGGGGAGTATGGTCTGAGCAAAGCTAGCACAGGATTTATGTAACCTCATTGTAGAAGGGAAGGGGGAAAAAACCCCACAGCTCATTGGGTCATAATAATGGGTTTTCAGTGAGGAAAAGGACCTAACCTAGCTTCAAGCAGGATAGGGAAATCAGAATCCAAAGCAAGCTCTGTTCCCAGTGGTATCTAGACACATGCTTTTGTACAAGCAGACATTGAAGCAGCTCTGGGAAAGAAGAGGAAGGCTATAAACCCTTCACTGGGCTGGCTGTATTTCACTGAGCTAGCAGTTGCTTCTGCAAAGCCCAAATATCATCAGCCTCATTTATTTTAAATGAGCAGTAATGAGGACTTCTCCTTGGCAAATTGGGATTGCAGAGTCCAGCCTGTCAGTGTGTTCTGGAGAGCAGTGTCAGTAAGTCTATACCTGAGCTATTTCTCAGGCATCTTGCTGAGGTGATATGCATAAGCAATGTAGTTATTGGGAAATTGAGGATTTTTATCCTTAGGTGTGTTCTCTGGGTCTCATGCTGGGATACAGGGTGCCAACCTGGAACTGCCATGGGCTCTGCAGCTTGCCACTCCTCTCTGCATCTTGTGTTGCTTTTTGCCTCTTTCAGAGCTGCAGAATAGCTTCATAGCTTCAGATTTTAAGTGCATTTTTAGGCACTCAGACATACCAAGCTGGCTCCTGAGAAAGCTCTAAATCACTTTCCAGGCTCCTCAGCAGGTCAGTAAGCCTTCACCCTGCCAAAGAGTGTTTTTATCCCCTGAACCCTGACCTGCAGGAGCTTTGTTGTGCAGGCTGCAGGCTCCAAGTGCTTAGCTGAGTGTGGATGGAACTGCTCCAGTGCCCATGGCAGGCCCTAGGGCTGAGCTGTGGCTGCAGCCCACTGCCCTTCTGCCAAGGGCCCCACGTAATCTACTTCTCTCTCCCTCTTCCTTACTTTTGGGTGGATGGGAAGAGGATGCTGCTGCAGGAGAGGGAGCAGGAGAGTCTCTTCTAGCTGTAGCAGCTGGGAGGTCACCTCTCTGAGCCTGGACACCTTGCTGTGCAGAGCCAGCTCTCCAAGCGTCCCACGCCTGGCCACCAGCCACAGCAGCCTCTCTGGCCTCACAGGACACAGGTCTCCAGTCTCTTCTCCCTCCTCAGGGCATTTCTCTGGGGCCTTTCTCTCTTGCTCCAGCTCCTGAGCCCCAGCAGGCTCGGACACCTCCACCTCCTCTCCCAGGCTGTGCCAAGCTGTGCAGGTTCGGGAAGGCTGTGGGGGGCTGTGAGGATGATGAGGGGCTGCAGCAGCCCTGAGGGTGTGGAGAGCCCCTGCCTGGGGGCTGTGAGGATGATGAGGGGCTGCAGCAGCCCTGAGGGTGTGGAGAGCCCCTGCCTGGGGGCTGATGGGCACCAGCAGAGCAGCTGGAGCAGCCATCATCAGCCTTCCTCCTCCCTGCCCACTCCAGAGCTGGGCTGTGGCTTCCCAAAGCCACTCTGGCCCCCTCCCTCCCTCTGCCCTCAGGGGGTGGCCTCTCCCCAGCCTCCTCTCCAGCCCCAAGGGTTGGTCCTGCAGGGCAGCAGGAGGGATGGATGGATGGATGGATGGATGGATGGATGGATGGATGGGAGGGTGGGTGCAGAGCTTGGCTCTGCCAAGCACTTTACAGCAGGCAGTGTAAATCCTCCTGAGGTCCCTCTGGGAGAGGATAGGCCCATGGAGGGGCTGGGCTGTGCACAGCTAGCCCCCTCCCCGGGGCCTGCACTGCCAAGCTCTCTGCTGAAGGACTTTACAGCCTGTTCCCATGTGTCATTTAGAAAGAGAGCAAGGGCCAGGAGTGAAACCTCTCATTCCAAACCCCTCCTGCTTCCAGGGATGCTCAGTGTGGATCTGGTTGATGCTCCTGCATCCCATGCCAAGTGCCTCCCACTGACCCCCTGGAAACACTCAGCTGCTGGGGTTTCCACCAAAAAGCTATGGATGCTAAGACAAACCTTCTCAGCCCACATTCAGTTTTATGACTGTTATTGTTAATTATTATTATTCATAACCTCAGAGTGCAGCAAATCCATCCAAAGCTGACAGCACTGCCTTTGGAGCACGGAAAGGAGAGGGGGAAATCTCCAGTAGGAAACCTGTGGGCTGGGAAGGGGAAAGCTGAATGAGCCCCACCTGAAATAACTCCAAAAAAAAGACATTTCTGGCTCTGGCAGATCCTATATGTTTTTGTATATGGTTCCCAGAGGGTTTGGAACTGTAAGATCTGATGCTAAACCTATTTCTGTGCTGTGAAAGCAGGGACAGCTGTACAAATATTTGCTGGTTTTAATTAAACCTAACATTGCTACTTCCTTCATTTGAGGTGGGTCAAAGGACTGGCAATTCTGTGCTTTGGTAGATGAAGAAAAACAGTTGTGGGTGTTGTGTGTAGAAATATGTCCTAGCATAAGAAGCCTGAGGGGAAAGGCCCCTGAGGCTCTGCTGGCTCTGCCCTTCTGCTTTCTGCTCTCAGCAGCTCTCCTGCTCCAGTGTTTTGCCTTATCCATACAGCAATGCTTTCTGCTGTAGTTCTGCTCATGGTTTTCCTTGGAAGGCTTTTATGTCAGCACTCCTCTTGCTCCCTACTTCAGGTGGCATCCTCTCAGCTCTGTGTCCTTTACTAAGATGTAGCTCAATCTGCTTTGTGAAGGGGCAATGCTGCCATGCTCTGGACACCTCTGACCTGCCTCAGCCCCTCAGCACAACATCTCACAGCTGGACAAGTGCTGATCCTTCTCCTGCTGCTCAGAGCAGGGCTTTGCTGGCAACATCTCTTCCAAAACCAGCAGCATCTATCCCATCTTAGGGCTAGAGATAAGCTAGCAGTTCAGAGAGCAAAGAGCACCAAGCTGGGAGCAGCAGGGGAAGGTTCTCCTTTCAGCTCTGTGCTTGGGGCAAGTTCCTCAGTCTGCCAGCCCAGGCAATGAGGAGGATGCTGACTCCTACAGTGACAGCCTTGGGAACACACAGTCAAAGAATTGTCCTGGTTTGCTAGTTCTGTTCAGGGATTTGACTTGCCAGCTAAAACTCCTCTAAGTCATTGCTAAATGCTGGGGGGGGGGGCAAGGAAAAGGCTGCAAGGCTGCAGCTGCAGGGAGGAGCAGACACTTCAGGTGACCCTGAAGTGACCAACAAGGGATTCCATTCCATTCCATTCTATTCCACTCCCTTCCATTCCATTCAGGTCACATTCAGTACAACTCTGAGGGTCAGTCCCTGAAACTGTCACACCAAGATTCCCTAAAGCCTCAGCCCCAAGCAGGGCAGGGGCAGGATGAAGCTCTTTAGCAGCTAATTAACAGCAGATACAAATAAGGAGAGGGTTGGGTCTCCTCTTTCCCTGCAGGTTGAGCACCTGAGCATCTGTTGTGATCTCTCCTGGTGATGCTCAGCAGCTCAGCTCTGTGCTGCAGGACTCTCTCTGCTCTGCCTTCCATCTCCAGCCAAGAATTCCTGACTCCAGCTCCAGGCTCCAGCCCTGAGTCTGCTTGCCATGTGCTGGTGAGTCCTGCTGCCCCAGCATCAGTGGGGATGGGGAGGGAGCTGCCATCAGTGTGGATTGGGTTTGTGTATGCTTGTATCTATTTCCCTTTGTTGTTATTATTTCCCTTGCTCTGTCCCTTCCTGTCGGGATCTCTCTAGGCTGGCACAGTGCAGGACCTGTGCCATGCACTCAAACCACATGGCAAATGGGGTCAAAAGGCAGAGAGGTGGGCACAGGAGTGTGGAGAAGAACACCCAGGTTTGCAGTTCAGCAGCTGGCTCATGGTCTAAGTGCCAGAATCACTGTCCCTTGGGTGGTCTGAAGTTTTGGGGTGGATTAGCACTCTGTGAAGCTTTTTTGATACAAAAACATTAAAACCTTTAAAGCCTCTGAGTAGCCCTCATCAGGAATCTCCTTAGAGAAACATTGCCCAGAGACAATTGCAAAAACCAGAACTGAAAGGCTGCATTTCCAACATCTCCCTTCCTATCTGCTCCCTGTATGTTCCATGGGAAGCCCTGAAGATAAGGAGAGAGCAAACCAAGAGCAGGTTTGTCATGACTCAGTGCTAGAGAAGCATCTGTTGTGACATCTGCCTTCACTATCCCCAGCACCTCTCCCCTCCTAAGTGACCCAGGGCAGAATGGGTCTGTTTGCTGTGTTGAACAGGGTTCTAGTGTCTATCCATAGCTACAGAGGTGCTCTTGCTGTCCCAGCTGCTCTGGTGACTCTCTGAAGGGGCAGAAATGGCTGTAGGACCTTTTGGCACCCACTGGAGGACACGTGAGGAATGCCAAGCTGTCCATGCTGTGTTTGCATCCACACTTGCAGTCAGTCAGGTTTTTTCCTCAATGAGTTAACTAACCATCCTCTCAGCAGATGAGATGAATAGCTGCACATTTTCCTCTGGCAGCTCAAGGCTGAAAACCCAAGGAGCAGGAAAACTCCTCCCCCTGCCTTCCAAAACTGAGTCAAGGCTTGGTGGGATTGAGCACAATCCATGGGATTTGTGCTGCACCTGCTGAGCTCTCCCAAGAAATATCAATTCAGATCTTGTGACTTTGGAAGGAGCATAGGAAATCTGAGGGGGTCTCAGCTCCTCTGTGGCTTTTCCTGCACCTGCAGCAGTCTGTGGTCCCAGCTCAGTGCCTCTGGGGTGAGGAGAGGCTCTCCACGTGCTGCTCCATCCCCATCCGCTCCTTTCCCTCACCTGCACCATGCTCATGGCTTCCTGCTCCAGTTGGCTGTTGGGGTGATGGAGGTTTGCAGTCAGGTTTGGGTCCCTCAGTGCCCTACAGTGTCTGGGCTGGGAGAGGGGAGGGGGAGGCTGAGATCTAGCAGTTAACTCCAGGAGGAGACACTCTGCTAGCTGTTGTTCTGCCCTCAGATCTGACCTTCTTATACAACACCAACCAAGTGGAGACACTCTGTCAGAAACCAAGGTGCTTGTAGGCATTTGGAATTGTAGAGGTGATGTTTGTGGAGTGCCCAGCACAGCCACTGTGCCCAAGGAACAGCTGCTGAGCTCTGTCAGCCTCAGAGCACCCCAGCAGCACCTGGGACATGGCCAACACTGCTGTGGCTCCAGGCAGGGTCAGCACACAGACACCATCAGGAGAGGACAAAGGGAGCAGCAGCTCCATGGCTTCTCAAGGGCTTCCCCCCAAGAGCCACAGCTGTGCTGTGTTTGTGGGGGTAAAGGCAGTGAGAATTCCTGCAGCTCAACATAACTTTATTCTTCAGAGCATACCTAGGGTGTTGTCTTCCCTCCAGCCCAGGGATAAACATGTTGATGTTGGAGGAGAGCAGGGGCTGGCATTCCTCCTGGATGAGTGAGGTACAGCTCTATCACACTGCATTAACTCTTTCAGATGCTGTGTACACCTTTTTATTTAACTACTAACTGTGCTCTGAGGCTTTGTAAGTCATAAGTCTCCTATTTAAAAGTTCTGGCCCCAGTTCACTCTGCAGATGTGCTGGAGGATGGTTCTTGTGCTAAGAGCCAGGGACTCCTAACTGGACCTTCTGGGAAGCATCCTGGCTCATCTGCACCCAGCAAGGAGTTCAGGGAGAGGAGAATGAGCCTGAAAGAGCTGGGAGCCCTGAGGCTGTGCTGCACAGTGGTGACCTGGCAGTGTTAGGTCAATGGTTGGATCTCTAAGTCCTTTCCCACCTCAATGGTTCTCTGATGCTGTGATTGAGATGTCATTTATGCTTTCCACCTGAGAAATCATTTCAGAACAGAATGAAATCAGTGGCTGTAATGGAGCAGACATCCAGCTCAGTGCCTGTCTCTGTATCTGACAGCTGGATATCTTCTGGAGAGCATGGTGGTGGATTCTCTGTTGACTCATCCCCTGTGCAAGTGTCTATTAGATTTCCAGCCACTCAGATTTATTCCTTTGCACTAAAAGTTCACATTACTATTTACATGGTGAAGAACATAAGTAATGTTGGGAAAAGTAAGCCTTAAAGTCTGAGAAAAAAAGATACTCAAGTCAATAATAACAGCAGAAAAGAGAAATATGTATTACACATTAAAAATGCAAACAATTGCTATTAATATGATGTCCCTAGATGTTTGCTTTGATGTGACAGATGTTTCTAGCAATGTCTGTGCTGGCAGTTGGGGCTCACTTCTGACTTTAATTTGTGTAATAGTCCCTGTTAGTGCTGATGTCTACTCACCACATCTGTGAAGGCTCTGGAACCTGCATGTGACAGGGGAAAACCAGCAGGCTGCTCTTGGAACCTCTCCACTGGCTCCATGTAACAGGCAATTAACAAAGATCTTAAAGAGCTCTGCTAATCATCAGCAGCAATGTGACACTGATCAGATCAGACCCCAAGGATCTGATTAGCTTTACAATGCCTCACAGACCTGCAACATCCACTCTGCTCCCCAGCCTGATAGGAAATCAGATCCATCCCAGGCAGCAGCTCTAGCTCAGCAGAGCCAGGCTGCAGGCAGGGTGCCACTCTCCTGACAAGGAAAGCACATTGCTGACTAGTGGAATTTGGTGGAAACTCTCTTTTTTTCTTCCTTTTTTCCCCCTCTCTTTTCCCTGTTGCTCTTCCATAAATCTCTAAGTGGAATTCCCATTCCTTAACAACTCTCTTAACCAGCTGGAACTTGGACAGCATGCTGGCAGAGGGAGGCATTAACATGTCCAAGTGATGCCATTGCTAGAGGATTTCTGCCCCTGGAAAGCCAAGTCTTGCTTACCAAGAAGGTCTCAGAGCACAGCAAAGTGTGAGTGAGGGAACCTGAGCTGTCTTTGGCTATTAAGTGCTTAATATTTGCATCAAAAGTTGACATGTTAACTAGTATTGCTGTGTCCCAGAGGTCTGCTCCACAGAGCTCTTGCTTGCTCTGACTCAGGAGCCAAGATTCCCCCCAACCTTTTGCCACTTAGCTCCCTCTTCCCCTCCCCTCCCACACATAGCCTTTGTTTGACCCCAGCTACACTACAATAACTACTTAATTAACAACAGTTGTTAAATTTGCTTATGGCCTGACCTCAGAACACACTTGGCTGGCCAGGGAGAGTGGAGCCAGACTATTTGATATCTAGGCTAAGAAAAAAGCCTAGGTACAGACCTAAGCTAAAGAGCTTTTTGCTAATAAGAGCTAGAAATGCAAACACAAGCAAAAAAGAAGTCATTCCCTCTGTCTCCTCTTTGGCCCCATCCCCTGGGGCTGCCCAAGCTGCCACAAGTGACCTTCTGCTGCCTGTGGCTGGGGCAGCAACTATGGAAGAAGGCTTCCACTTAACCTGGAGCCAGCTCCCTCCCTTGGGCAGGCTTGGTCCCATCTTGGACACCTGTAGGTCAGGACAGAGATCCTCAGGAGCTTTGCCTTCCCTGGGGCAGAGCCACACGGAGCTCAAGCACTGCTTGGCCAGGGAAGCAGCCAGCACAGCCACAGCTGCAGCACAGGGTGCACCTGGGCTGGCATGGGGAACAGGACCTGGGCAGGAGAGGAGATGTTGGGATGGGAGAGGCTGGAGAACAGAGACAGAAATCCATGAGAACAGTTGGCTCCTGTTAGAATCTGTTTGCATTCCCTGGTTTTGCTCCTCACAACACAACTCACCCAAGTGTCTCTATTGCTTTTGTTTGCTCCTGTCAATGCCAAGTGCATTCCAAATTCAGCTGCTGGAGCCATGGCTGAGCCTGTCCTTACAGCACCACTTGCTTCTCCAGGCCATCCAGAGCAAATCACCTTCTGGGGCAGGATCTGCTGATGCTGCAGTCCAAATGCCTAACTCTTAGAGGAGCAGCCACTGCCCTGCTCTTGCTTCCATGTTTCATCTTTCCTTGGCCACTGGCCATCCTCTGGATGCATGAAGCATGCCTGCATTGTTCCACCCAGCAAACAGATAATAAAATGTCTGTTTCAGACCACAGGCAGGCCAGCCACTTCTAAAGAGATGGAGCAAGCACAGAAGTCTTCAAGTTTAATGCTACCCTTTCACATTTTAAATCAATTTGAAATCTTGCTTTGTAATCGGTTGGGTTGCTTCCCAAAGCCAGTGCAGGGGATGTTTTCTTGCCAGTTCTTCCCTTCTGGGATGATGTTCTTGATAAGGGTCATGTCACAGACATCCCTTCTTGGTCTGCAGAGGATCTTTGATGCAGCAGCTCACACAGACCCTTTGTTTCTGCAGGGCTGGGGATGGTACATACAGCTCCACAAGTCATTCTTCTAATGATCTGCTTTGGAGGTCACCAAATCCTGTTCATGGTGTTCCAAAAAACAAGGACCTTTTGCCTCCTAGAATTCCCCTGGAGAACACCCTTGGCTGAAATCATTTTTGTGTGTCTGTTAACAGCTAATCTCTGCAGTGCTCACACAAGAACAGACTTGCTTGCACCAGTGGAGACACAACACTTCATAAGCCAGTGGATCATTCAGCTGGGAGTTCTGGTTTAGAAGTAACCTTAGAATATAGCTAATTTCAGCAGCGTTAACACCTGCAGCAAGCTGAGGAGTCACCAAATACCCAATTACCAGCAAGATCCATTTTGCACATGAATTCAGAAGCTTTTCAAGATATGAATGGAAAACTGTTGTGAAATGAAAA
Organism: Bucco capensis; assembly: GCA_013396975.1. Lineage (NCBI taxonomy): Eukaryota > Metazoa > Chordata > Aves > Piciformes > Bucconidae > Bucco > Bucco capensis. The sequence goes on from VWZO01008465.1 coordinate 10,278, forward strand.
AAAATTGTGTATGGTGTGGGAGCTGAAATCATTAACTCAGAAGCCATTTAAAATCTTACATTCTTAGGTATATTAAAACCCCCAAAATCTTAGGTATATCTGCATATTTCCAGAGAAAAGGCCCCTTCCCAGCTCAGAGTTTTGCACTGTCAGACAAAGAAAAGCATGGTCGTTAGCCAGGGACTTGTGGATGTCTGGCACTGGCCTTGGCCAGCCTGCCAGCTCCATGTGCCTGCTCCTGCACACACAGACTGGGCCAAGGCACCTCTGAGCACATAATCCCATGGCCTGGGCACAGGAGATGGGTGCCACCCTTCAGCTAGATCAGGGAGTGTTTGGTCACACAAGGAGCAACCACAGTGGTTTGCTTTGGTGGGTCAGAGCACAGTAATTCATCACTGGTTGATGTTCTGTTAAAGTAAGCTAAGAGTATACCACTGGTCATTTTAAACGAGCTTATTTTAATGTATGATGAAGCATGATTCATGTTTCCTTGTACCAGTTTATTAAGCTGATCAGTTGTCCTATTTATCTGTTGTTTTTCTCTCTGTGTGTGCATCCACCCTTAGTAGTGAGGATAAAGGGGTGTGAGTCTTGTCTAACAGGGAGAAAAACGAGGAAGAAAAAGATTGAAAACAACTATTTTCAGTTTGTTTCAATGACACACACATTTTATTTTGAAGAAAACCATAATATTTGACCTGTGATGATCAGAAAGGTTAACTTGCAATGAATCACAGTTCTCCTGGTGCATCAGCTGGAGTTAGGTCTGTGGAGAGGTCTGTTGCTGGAATGCAATGCACAGAGCTGACCCTGACTGTGCAGATCAATGGGTTAAAGTCATGCATGTAAACATCTGAACCACTGAAGCATAAAGGAGATAAACATAGATGTATCTGGTTTGGTAAAACCAAACAGAATCGTAACTGGAAACATTTTTGCCTTTCAAATGACAACCTTGGCTTAGCAATCCATCCCATTTCTTCCTGAGCTTTGCCTTGTTCCTTGCTCTGAGCAGGATTCAGAGTTGCTTCACTCAGAGCTCGTGGAGGGGAGGAGGAAGGGCAAGCCCTGCAGCTGGAGGTGGGCAGAGGCAGAGTTTCTCTGGCAGCAGAAGGCAAGTCCTTTTGGTTTGGCAGAGGGATGGCTGCATTTGCACAGACCTTTGGCCCATGAGGAGCAGCCCTAGCAGCAGTGGATGAGTGCACAGCATGCAGGTGCAGTCTGAATGCACAGTACATGGCTCTGGAAGGTGTGCAGTGAGTGTCCTCAGGCAGGATGCTGTCCCACGCTGCATGCACTCAGCTTTCTGGAGCCTCACAGACCCAAATGAGGATGCTCACGTGTGTGGGACTAAGATTGGAGTATTTGCAATTGACACCACAGCAGCTCAACTCAGTCTGCTATTTTAAAAGCCAGCATTCTCTTTCTGGGAGAGAGCACTAAGGTTTAGAAGTGTTGGCGAGCCTGGAGGGAAAATGTTTAATCCTTAAGCAAATAAGATTTTAGCATCATCAGCTCCTGACAGAGATCCCTAATGAGTGTATTTTTTGTTTATAATGATATAGTACCTCCTCTCTTTGTAAAGACAGATAATATATCTCAAGTGTGCATGAGTTATAACAAAGCCTTAAATATTTAATAGGTATAAATCACTGTATTGTTTCTATTCCAGAACTGATGTCATTCTACAGCCTTATTCAGGTCCATTTGGGGCATTTTGAAGTATCTGAGAAGAAATGTTTCTATCTGGAAGTTCCTGGAAAAGGACATTATAGATCCTGGGGCCAGCAAGCACCTCGAGACTGTGGGAAGTGCTCACAAATCAAAAGAAACTAACAGCTGGAAGATCAACTGATGGCAGCAGTGCCCAGTACCTCTGGGAATCAGCCTGCACACCAGGTGCCTAAATAAGGATGGGTTGGTGCTGTGAAAAATGTGAGTTTAACAGGTGAGTTTTGTGAATGCAGCGCTTGCTGTAACATTTCCACCACCCTCCCCAGGAAACAGAATGCCTGCCTGTCTGGAGCAAGGGCAGGTTATGGCTCTAGCCTTGCCCTGACACAGCTTCTGGAGCTTTGCAGGCTTGTGTTCCCAGCTCTTCAGTGGTGGACAACAGCCTGCAGCTCCTTCTGATTGCCAGGGCTGGAGGCCAAATTGATGTTATTGACAGAGAACATTTGCAAGGAGGACATAGAGACACTGGAGTGTGTGCAGAGAAGGGCAAGGAGCCTGGGGAGGGCTCTGGAGCACAAGTGTGATGAGGAGCAGCTGGAGTCACCATCCCTGCAGGGGTTAAGAAACATCTAGCTGCTTTGCTTAGGCCCATGGGTTAGCGGCATGGGGGTGATAGGGATGCTTGGGCTGGATGAGCTTAGAGCTCTCTGCCAACCTTCATGGTTCTGTGCTCGCTAGGGAAGGCTTTCCTGCTCGGGAAGTTTCAGACAGGGCAGGCAGCTCTGTTCTTCCCTTCCCGTGCTCTTGCAGGCTGCAGAGGCACATTCCGGAGACTCTTTCTCTCTTGGCTGACGCAAGCCCCAGCACGCTTTCCCCCCGCGCCGCGGCCACTACCG
>VWZO01008465.1:12873-123874 GCA_013396975.1 Bucco capensis
GGCTGAGGCTGCGGGGATGCGGTGCCGCCCGCCACGGCCTGTACCATTTCCCGTGGCTGAGAGGGGGACCCGAGAGGAAGCGGTAGCGCGGCCCTGCCCGTGCCGCTCCCCTGCTCCCCTCTCCTCTCGCCGAGTGGTGCCATCCCGCCGACACGCGGGGGGCGCGCTTTCCGCCTCGCCTGTTGCGGCGGCAGCGGCGGCGGGAGCGCGGGCGGTGGCCGCGGAGCCCCGAGCATGCACGGCGCGGAGCAGCGGCCCGCGGGCGCGCACCCTGCCCGCTGGGTGCTCGTTGCACCAGGTAACCCAAGGGCCTCGCAGGTGGGGCAGGGTCTGCCGCCGCCGCTCCGCCGCTGGCTGGCCCCAGGCCGTGGCTCGGGCAGGAGGCGGGGGCCGTGCTCCGGGGGCTGCGGCGGTGCAGCCAGAGCCAGCCCCGCCGTGCAAGGAAGGCCCGAGGCACAGCCTTGAGCCAGGGGCCTGTGGTGTAGCAGCCTTCCCTTTCCTGTCCAGGGATGCTGTTTGCTCTGTATCTCTGTGCCTGCTGTGAGGGCTCCTTGTGAGCCTGGGAGAGGAGAGCTCTGCTCCCGAGAGCAGCCTGGCCGTGCTGCCAGCCCACTTTGCTCCGGGCCTGCCTTGTTAACGCTTAGTGGTCTGAGCCTCGGCTTTAAAACAAACTCCCACAACATCTTAAGTCAGAGTGAGATCTCCTCAGCTCCAACTGAAGGCTGAAGCAGCAGCTCTGCACAGGGCAGCTCAGCAGACACAGTATCCACAAGGCCTGAAGGAGTGTTGCCTTGCTTTCTGTCACTTAGCACTGCCGAAGTGGGAAGGTGCCTTTCCCCACTTATATTTATTTCTGCCTAATATCAGGCTTCAGAAGTTAAAATTCACAGTTTATGTAAGGTTTTTGCATTGCAGAGGATGAGTGAAGCAGCATGTGCTCAGGATCTTAAGGTACAAAGAGGAAGGAGGCATTTCATAAGTGCTTTTTCAGTTTGATTTCCTGAGGAAATACAACTTCCACAATTGTCTGTGGCTCAGCTTTGTCCTGTGCCTGCTTTGTACCTGACCCAAAGCTTCTGAGTGTTGATTTGAACCAATCCTGATAAAAAGGAACAGCTCTTTGGATTAATTTGATGAACTTTGTGAGGATGTCTGCAGTGATGTAAGAAATGCTATAAATGGCACTGCAGAAGGAAAGGTGCAGCAAAAGCTTAGCTCATCAAAGGCTGACAACAAGGCAGGACCTCAGTCTCGAGACATGGGTCTGTAAGAATCCAGGCTTCTCTAATTGCATGAAAAGCAGAACCAGTTGTTAGGGTTTCACTGATTCCTCTCTTTCTCTGGCTTTAACTTTTTGCTTCCACCCAGAACTCCACTCAGAATTTGTGTTAGGAAGACCTGGTTACTTTTAGGAATGAAGATGGATACAGTTGGATTTATAACAAAGGATGTTCTCTCTTTGATTATGTTAGGTTTTATTCATGTGGTAATCCATATCTTTGGAACACTCACATGACAAAATGCTGCATACATGTATCAAAACAACTGTTGTAAGTAATTGCAGGATCTGGCTCTGGCTGTGAGTTTAATAGCATTTGTTAATCAGTCTACCATCACCACCAGGGTGTAAATAGGTTGTTTCTCTTGTATCTGTGGCCACTATCCTGTGCCTAGTGGGAGAAAGGAGCAAGGTGTGTCTTACTGCTTCTCTTGTAATGAAGGCACTTTGTGAGGCCCTAGTTTCATTGCTTGTTGGTTTGAACTCACCTGAGTAGTGTAAGGTTAATTATGTATACCAGCCTACACAAACTAATGGAGGCTTGGTGCTGTGGAGGAGGTGATGAGCACAGAAAACTGGGTCATGTGGGCAGGGGTAGAGCAGCATGACTCTGGATATACAGCAGCAGATGTGGCCTAGAGCACAATCAGCTCTGCACTAACAGTTTATTAGTTGGAGTGCTGTGCCATGTTAACACATCTCTGCTGTTTCCAGGGCTAGCTTTGCAGCCCAGCTGCTTTCAGACAGTGTCTGAACTAATAAGTCCTGATGGACCCAAGCTGGCTCTGTGCAGAGCCACTTAGGTGTTTCTGTGCCGTGCTCCACGTTCCAGGAGCTTTTATTAGCTTGGCTGGACACCCAGCTTTGAGCTTGCTTTGTGCAGGGGGATTGAGGCTGATGGAGAAGAGGTCCTGCTGAACCTGGAGTCCTGGATGAACCATGGTACAGAAACACCCAAGTGCTAACTAGTCCTGAAGGACCCAGGTGGAGTCCATTGGTGGTGGCCCAGGTTGTGCTTTTCTGCATTTCTCGTGGTAGGTGGACAGTCATGGATGTTTTACTACCTGTGTGCCTGAGCCCCTCTTTACACTGGGCAATGTAGAGCTTCCTGTGCACGCTTTCTGTTGTGTTGGTCTACAGAGCAGCTTCAAGTGAAAAGAAGGAGCTCCTGAGGATGAAGACCTGGCTATCTCACACTAGAAAGTTGCTGTTGATGTGTGTGTTGATGTTCCTACTGCAGGAACAAAAGAGTTTGGGGTTTTTATGTGCACATAGGAATTCTCTGCTTGCTTTGTGAATTGGGCCCATGAAACTACCATTTTCAGTGTTTTCTCTGACAATCATAAGAACTAGAAATGGTCTTCTAGGCAGAAAAATAATACTGGGATCCCTCCTCATGGTGAGGTTCTAAGGGCAGGGCTCTGGAAATACTCAGTGCACTCACAATAAAGTCACTGTAAGTGATACAGATCTGATCTGTAGAACAAATAATCATTCCTAATCATGGTTTCAAACTGGTCTTACCAGTAGCAACCCCCAGCACCCTAGCTGCTTAGCAGGATGGGTGTGGAGGGCAGGCTCTTCTCAGGTCACTCTCTCAGGAGTAGGTGTCATGTCAGAACTGAACTATTTCTGTCCTGCACGGGTTTGAGCTAAGAGGTCAGGAGCTGAAGGCAGAGTTCTCACTCTGCTGATCCACTCCACACCTGAAGGTAAGGCTGCTGCAGTTCATTTGTTCTGTTGGTAGGAGTTAGCTGCAAGCTGAACATTATTTTCAACCTTTATGTTCCTGACCTAGACAAGTTTAGTTGACTGTGTTTCCTCAGTCTGCTCTTTTCTTCAACACTAAATATATTAGCTTTTCCATTGTTTTATGGGAGCTGCCATGTGCACAGCACTGGGAGGGTTGCAAGGGGGGGAGGGGGGAGGCAAGTTTAACAGCCCTATTATTTGTAGGAGTTGCTGGTTTAAAAGTAAAAGGAGCAGTTTCACATTAGACTTGGCAGATTGTTTGAACAAATCTCATCCATGCCAAAAGTCAGATGGAGGCAGAAAGAAAGGGGTTGTGATGCCAAACCATAGGGCATCAGCCCACAGTAAATTAATCCTTCCTCCTTTCAGATGAGACTAAGGAACTTTTTGTCTCTGCAACAAAAGAGAAAGCACTGGATTTGAATATTTTGGGTCATGTTGAGAGAAGATGTCCTAGCAAAAGAAGCTGTGGATTACTTAAAGCATAAAAGTGGGGGTTTTTAAATCTGAAGTAGGCAGGGGATTTCTTTTTGTGTTTGTGGGGTTTGGGGGGTCTGTTTTTGTCTCCATTCTCGCCCCTTGTGTTTAACACTTTGGTACATGCTTTTATTTAGCATTTCAGAACCAGTAAAATTTATCTGCTGCAAAGGAGACCACCCTGCTGGGCTGTTAGGGAGCTGGCTTCAGAAGTTGTAATCAATGTCAAAATTGAGTGGGATACTTGAACATTAATATTTCCAGAATAGTTTAGGCAAAGAACTTGGAAGTAAAGTTTACAATAAATAGGTATGTTTTTTTAACAGCTGACTTAAACCATTAGAAGGATTCCATCCAATATGTGCACATATTTCTATACCTTTTTAATCAGGTGGATGTGAATACACTTCTTTTAGACATTAGCACTCTGGGGGCATATTTTCCTTACCCTTCCCTCAACTGGCACTTCCATCTCCTAACAAAGCCTTCTGCCTGCAGGTAATTTGCAGCATTTATCCTGTATCATTTCTTGCAAGGCGTGCTGAGCTCAGCTCTGTGTAGAGCAGATAGAACTGGCAAGCTAAGGAGCCAGAAGGAAGCACAGCAAATCAAATAGCTGAAAAGAGATGTTTGAATGTGTAACACCATCTCCTGCTTCCGCTTTCTGCCATCTGGCTTGGAAGAGATCAACTGATGCCAACTTAGGCCTCTCTGCACGTGGGAGCAGGGCTGGATCAGCCAGCCATGCAGCTGCACCACTGCTGACCCTAGGAAGATTGAGGAGGCAAGTCTGAAGGTTTTATCCTTTCCAGTGATAACCTGTTCTTGAACATCTCCAGATTGGTCTCTCTCATTCAGCTGAAAGCCCTGCACGATCTGCCTAGGAACAGATGAATTAGTGCTGTCCATTGCTGCCACTGACTCCATCAACGTGGTGTTTTGGCCTGTGAACTGTGCCAGCAGCAGGAAAGCCAGAAGATGCTTTCAGGCAGACATCTTCATACTTAGCTGTATTGCCTAGCTGTATTGAAGCAAAAGGCCACACAGACCATCTAGTTGTATTTCCATGTCAAGACAGAAAAACAGTGCCATATTTAGGTATTGTGTTTGATCACAGGATTTCTCAGTTAAGGGGGGAGCCAGAAAGACTTTAAGGGGTGTGAATGAGATCCCATTAAACTTGGTTTCCACAGGGCACTGAGTACTGGATGCTGTGATTACCAAACTGCTCATCTCTGTGTCTTTTCCAAGCGGCATGGCAGAATCCCCTCACAGTCCTGGAGGAGAGGAGAGGGTGGTGAGATAACATCACTGTGCTTCTCAGGGCCTTGTGATCCTTGGTCATCTGAAACCACTTAGGAAGCTGTGTCCTCAGACTGTGCTTACCTGAATTCATTCATTATACTAACAGTTAATTACTTTGAAACTTTACAGAAGTTGTCCAAAGTTTGGCTAATACAAAGCACTGGATTTATTAGTTTTCACTGGGGTTTTTCAGGGCATGCTGCAGGACAGAGGACACAGGCAGTGAATTAAAACCATTTACTTCAGGGCTGACTGGTTCTGAAAAGAACATAAATAAAATTATTATTAGACCCAACATATCTGTCCCCTTAGGCTATCTAGTTTAAAATCTCCCATCAAAGGTCCATTTCATGGGCTTCATCATCCTGTCTGCATCTGACACACCTTGGGTGCAGGGTTGGAAGCTAAGAAGGGAATGGAAAAGACTTGTGTAGCTGACATATGGTTTAATATCTGTTTTTCCATGAAAACTCTATTTCCAGGCTTGTAAATGATCCTGATTTTTTGCAGGGGGGTGGTGGTAGGGAAGTTTGTGCTCTCAGAGGGTTTGTTCCTCTTACTCAATTGACAGATATTTACAGGCTTTTTGCTTGCTTGGCTGAGACCTTTCTGCATGGGAATTCTGTATAACTTGATATTACTCTATTATATATAGCATTCTATGAGCAGTTTTAAAAGGGAAAGAAAGATGAATAGACCTTGCATCATCCATACCAATGCCATAGATCTTGGGGGGAGCTTTATGTTCTTTTAGTGCTAGCTAACCCATTTGTTTGGATGGCCAGGTCCATTAGTGCCTCATAGCTATCCATTGTGGAGGAATCAGGGCCAGAAACCCTCTGACAGCTGGTTCACTTCCACTTCGTTCTGTTTATGTGTTCCCTGGAATGTGCCTGGTTGTGTGTCTGACCCCCAGGAAATGTGATAGGCTTCTTTCCTTCTCTGTAATGGGAAGCTTTTTCAAGCTTTTAGAGTGTTTTCTTCTCAAATTCAGCATTCTGAGGTTCAATCTGTAGGCTCCAGTGCAGCTGAGGGATGTATCACCCACATTTTTAGGTGAATTTTGTGTGATTTGGTTAATAGTAAATGAACAGTAAGCTATAACTTAAGCAAAGCAGACATACTTACCAGCCCAGGGTCCTGCCCTGTGCTCTCCTCAGAGCTCCTTCCTCTGCAGCAGCTGTAGAGGTTCTGCATCCAGATTCATTCTGAGCTGCTGAAGGTGTTTGTAAGCTCTCAGTGGAGACAGAGACATATCCTTGCAGGGAGTGATGCAGCTGGGGTTAGGCTTCAGGTGGATCCACTGCCTCCTAGAAGTGCCTCTCATCACTCTTCCCTGGCTATTTAGAGTTGCCTCCTTGGGGCAGGCTTAGCTGAGCCTCTCTGCACCCCAGGGCCAGGGGTTTGTGCTCTGGCAGTGAGTGTTGTCCCAGGAGAAGAGCATCAGTAAGCTGCACTCTACTGAACGTGTGGTACCTGGAGCTTGCAGCTGCAAGACAGTTGATGCAGAGTATAATATTCAGTCAGAAAGCTCTCACCTCTCTCACTTGTTCTTGGAGGTGAACAGGCTCGGAGCTGAGCTCTGGAAGCTGTGGTATTTAGTGCTAATTATCTGATGTTTGCCTTCAGAACTTAACACACACACAGGTGTCTCCCAGGCTGAGCAGGGATGGATGAGTTCAGTGGGTTAGTAGAAGGCTAGGAAGAGAACATATCAACTGAACAGAGATGTGAGCTTCATGAAAAACAGCTCCATTGGGAAGGATTGTCTACTTGATTCTTCACCTTGTACAAGATGCAGCTTAGGGCTTAGCTGGGCTCAAGCCCAGTGTCCATAAATCTAGGCATGGAGAAAGCAGAGCAAGTGAGAGCTGAAAGTTTCTTTGGGTTTGTTGGTTGTTTTCTTTTAGTTTTGCTTTTTGTTCTAAATGTTGAATCTCACATTTAGTGTAGATCCTTGAGCGTGTTCATGTGAAACACATCAAAGCAAACACATGCACTGTTTCTTTCTCTGTCATTAATCACTCTTGTGCTTTAAAAAGTAACACAAAATGCACTTCTGTGGAACTGTGGTCAAGAATTGAAATGTACACAGCTCTACAAGTTTGCACTTTGCCTTTGCCAGGGCAAATGTAGCTTGACAACCATGTGTGTTTATGCATTGGCATGTGAAGCAAGTCTGCTTAGCAAATAGGGACTGTTTCCATTAAAACCCTTCAACTGACACTGAAACTTCTTAAAGCACTTTTGTAAGCCACCTGAAGACTCAGCAAAAAAAATGGAGGGGAGGAAAATGCCTGTAAATCCTCAGAACCACTCTGAGAACTGCTATCCTCCAACACTTCCTCACAAGAGGCACTTGCTTCTCAGGTCCTGCTGGTGTCTGTATCTGAGCAGCTTCTGGTGGTGGCACAAGTGAACAGCCAGGAGTGGATCTGAAAGATGAGGGTTTCTGGGGGCTGATTTGCCCCTGAGGCACCAGTGAACAGCCTGAGAAGCCCACCTGTCCTTTCAGATGTGTTGGAGCTAGGCTTTCAGCCCGAGTGGAGCTCAGTGAATTTGGTTGTACCTGAGGTTTCTACTTCCCTGTTTCCCATAGAAAAGACCTGTGCTATCTCCCTGCAAACCTCCTGGCTGCTACTGCAAGGGCAAGGACAGTGTGGCTCTTCTGTGCCTTCCAGCAGCAGCCCTTGTGAGGAGCTGTGCAGCCTGCCTGTGCTGCTCTGCTTCCCTCAGCAGCACCGTGACAGGGGGGTCAGCCTGTGCTCTAGGCTCTGGTTAGCTGTGTGAAATGCTGTAGTGATGGATGCCTGCATGGGAGGAAATGGGGCAGAGCTGGCAGTGTGCAAGCCAGGAAGGATGATGCAGTCATGTTGCTCTCTCCTCAGATATGGGAAGTTGTTTTCATCAGTGTAAGTTAGACTTTCCCAACAAAGAGCAGTTGGATGGAGGAGAATGAACTGGGGGATGTTTTTTCAGACCTGAACCAACATCCTTGTGGGAGCTGTTTCGCTTTATTTCTTTTTAATCTCAGAGAAATCCTACTTTTGTGTGTCTACTTTCTGTCTTGTTTTGCTTAAAGGCATGGAGAAGAGAACACCTGTCAGAGCTTAGGCCAGAGGGGCTGTATTCTCTCAGCTTCTTCCTGTGGAGGGAATGAAATGCACTCTGTGTTTTTCCAGGTTATACACAGCAGATAAACAAGTGTGCCTATTTTTCACAGAAGTAACAGCCACTCAGAAAATTCTTGTCCCATATTCCTGCATAGTCTGACTTCCTGGAAGCTTCAGAGGACCACTGTTTCTTCCCACAAATAGTTTACCCTTTGCACTTTTAACCATTTCATGTCCAGGCTGTACTTGGCCTAACTTCCCACAGCATCCTCATTGCCTTTGTGACTAAGCAGGGCAACATCAGCTCCTCTCACCTAACTAAGATGTCCAACTTAGGAGGCTTTCTAGAGGGAAGTGGTTCTCCAACTACAGATCATCCCCAGGTGCATGTCTTCCTGTGGCAGGCAGAAAGTGCCAGAAGTCTGGAATCATTTAGGTGCCATGATCAGGGAGGATGAGTTTGGGCTGAGAAGCACAACTTACAGGCTGAAAATACTTGAGTTTTCCAAGAGCATCAATCCAGTTGATTCTGAGTGTCATGAGGAGGCATGGCATGGTGTGAAATCCTTCTCAACTTACAAGCTCACCACCTTTTCCTCTCCCCCTGCAGAGGCTGCTACTGCCCCCCCTGAGGCACCTGGGAGCGAGCCTTTGTTTACCAAGCTGCGCAACCCCAGCACAGGCAAGTTTGGGAGTTGGGACGTGCAATCACAGAATCATGAAGCTTGGAAGAGACCTCTGAGATCATCAAGTCCAAGCCTAATGAGCTTGGGAATGTTCTGGTTGATTCCCTGCTCCACCACAAGGTTCCTATTTTGCAAGCTGAAATGCTGATGATAGTGTCAGCCTTGTGTGCCAGAGATCGTGCTGATGATGCCAGAGAGTTAATGCTGTGCAAACATTTAGGATTTCTTTGACAGTTTTAATTGGTTGAACTGTTTGTTTTTCAGGAGTATTGGCAGCACACAAAAAGAGGTGTAATTGGAGTTCTGTTTTTACATGCATTTGATTTGGGGAGCTCACAGTGCTGGGTGTTCAGCCTAGGCTGTTTTCTTTTTAATCCAAATTTAGGCTTCGTAGCATTCATCTCCTGCTACAAAATAAACAGAGTTAGAAGTGATTTCAGTTATACTTACCAAGCTTTTTGAGTCTTTACATTTTTGAATCTAATTTTCTTCTTTCCCTGGCCCAAATGCTGATGTCTCCTTTCTCGTGCAAAGGTGATGAGGCACTGTGAATCCTAACTCCATTGGAAAGAGCAGCAAATGCAGGTGATGTCCTGACACCACATCACACAGTTACTTTCTTCTAGTCAGAGTCTTTGGTTTGTCAGGGATATGTCAGTATTTGATGAGTAATAATTGGAGTGTGAGGCAGTGCAGCAGAAATTGCAGTAAGCCTTTGTTATGGTTAACATATTTTGTTTGAAAAGCATGTTTCATGCTGATTGGTTTTTTCCTTGTCATAAGTTCATTTGTTTTCTATAGATTTAAGTTGTATGTTTATTTTTGTAGTTTCACTATTCCTATTTATGTGTTTGTAACTGAAGTCTTCAGGAACACTTCAATGTCACAATATAGGAACTGCTGTATGTTCTTGAAAGAGCAAAAAGAATTAACAATAGATACAGAACGTGGAAGCATTTGCTCATCACAACACCAATTTTTGCTTGCCCAGATTTTCAGCAGGAATATAGCCATGGATATGTTCTACCTGCTGTGTTGTATTGGCTTTCTAATTTATGTTTTTAAATGTAGATACTAATTTGCTTCTCTCTGTGGAAGAAGAGATCTATTTACCTGATAGAATCAGAGACCTTGGGAGAGGTTTCAGGGGAAAAGCTAAAGTACAATGATTGCCTGGCTGTGCTCCTTTAGAATTTACAGGAGCTTATTTATAGAGCTGCATAAAGTTTGGGTTCTGTAGCATATTAAAAGTGTAAGTTCTGAAAATGGAAGAGCTGAGAACTCCCTGTTAATGGATTTTCCTTACCTTTGGGTCTGACAGATGAATTGCTGATGCCAGATACTGTATAAATACACACTGAAGGGCTCAGCACACTGTAGAACTCATGCTAACCACTTCATTAACTATAAGTATGTATGGTGCTTTCTGTAGCCAGGGAAAGCTGTGCTGAAGTGGTCAAGCAGTGAGCAAAGCTGTCTAGGTCCTATCTCCATCCCCTAGAGTTTCTGTCTAAGGACACAGCTGGAAACCTGGAGAGACTGTCCATTTAACACCAGAAATAAGTTGAGGAGCTGGAGTTAGGCAATGGGAATGGGCTCTTCCCCAAGATTTCACAGGGTCAGCACCATATTTCCTTAGCATGCTCTGCTAAGAGTCTGAATTGTTCAGAGAGCACTGCTGTCAGTAGTTTGGTGTCTGGCAGAAAACCCCAATACTTCAAACTGTCACTTGAAGGGTTGGGACCTCTGTTCCCTGAGCCAGGGTCTGGTATCTGGGAGACAAACATGATGGAGGGGGAAGGACTTTTTGTGTTTTCCTGCCTTGGGTAGATTTCTTGAGTGCTTTTGGTTTGGGTTTGGATCAGAGGCTGTGTGTTGTGAGATGAACTATTCCCACATCTTATTTACTGATCCAAATGCAGTTTGGTGTATAGAGCTGGTAGAGGAACATCTGTATGGGATAGTTGTCTTTGTCTGGGCTTGCTGGGGAGTCAGTTTGTGTAGGATGTGTGTGTGTCTGTGAGGCACATTCCTCACATGCAGTGGGTATTTTGGGGTTTCTGTGAAAGCTTACAAACACAAAGCAGGTTTCTTTCCAACAGGGGAAGCCAGCCTTTACTTGTTCAGTAGTGGTGCCCAGCAGCTGTTTGAAGTCAAGGCTTTCCAGGAGGAGAATCGCTCCTGGTTTATAGGGCAGACTGTTCAGCAAGGTGAGTCATGGCATATGGCTTTCCCCCAGCTGTAACTGATGTTCATAGCCAGCCCTTCCCTCTCTTTCCTGCTGAATTTACAGGTGTTTTTCCTACTTGGTTGAGACATGCAGCATCACATCCCCACCTTCTGACACTTGTTTGCCATCTGGATTTATGCAGGGCTAGGGGCTTTGTGGTCTCTCTTTAGAAGGCTGCCTTTGGCAGCCTCAATTAGACAGATGTTCATTTGTCTAATGAATGGGGGGCAGGGGGGGAGTAAGTCAATTGTAGTTCAACTGCAGGGCCATGAAGTGCCTAGCTTGCCTTGTCAATCAGAGCAGCAAGTCCTCAGTGTAAGTGAAACCTGTGTTTCCCTTTGGGAGGGGGAAAGAGTCTTCACCTCAGGTTTCTCTAAGAGATACAGGGTGAAAAGATGTTCCTGAATGTTGGGGTTGCTGCACCTCTGAGGAAGAACACGAAAAGCTGTGTGTTTGCAGTTCAAGCAAACTATCTTGTTAGCTGCAGGAGAGGGGCAGAGGTCTTTGTACACCTACAGTGAGTCTGAGCTCTGTAGGACCATGAAAACACCTCTTGTTGGAGGTACAGTGGAAAGCATTTCAGTGGCAGCTCTGAGAAAGGCCTAGTGGTTTTTTCCCTCCAGTGTTATCAAAGCTTTCCTGTCTGTAAGAGGTCCTGGTGCCTGCTGTGCCTCAGCCAGTGCATCCTGCTAGTGACAGAGATGTGACACTGGCAGAGTGTTGCCTTGCCCAGGTTTGGAGGCAGTGGATATATCCCCAAACAGGTTTCTCTTTCCCCTCAGTCTGCCAACAGAGGGCAGCTTCAATTTTGCTGCTTTTAGTCCAGAAAAGGGCAAAATGAAGAGTGCAGTGAAAGCTGTCAGACCTGAGTGAAGCCTCTGCTTTGGACTGAGCATGGACTTCTCTATTCTAAAATCACAAATACCACTTGCCTGCCCATTTATTAAAATATTGGGCTACTTACTGGGAAAAAAAAAGTCTCTTCTTGCCCACACTCCTGAAAAACAGCCTCACAAAAGGAAAAAGAAAGGTGAGTATGTTCTGCCTGTTGGTCCTCAGCTTTGCTTTTGCCTCTCTGTCCCTAGATGGGCGCCTGCTCTTTGTCACCCCCATGGACCCCCTGTTCCTGATCCTTCACTACCTCATCAAGGCAGAGAAGGAGGTAAGCCCTGGAGAGCTCATGGCTTCATCTTCTGCACAAGTTATCATCATTTTAGAAAGAGGAGCTTCCATGATCATGGCAGTTTCCTTTGCAGTTAAATCGGAGAGAGCCAACAGCCTCCAAGTGTTTTGGTTTGTATATTCTTTTTTGGTCAGTGCAGTGTATTGCAGGAGTCAGCTTGCGATCTCAGCAAACTTTAATCACCTTTTAAAGAGAAGCAGAGGGTCTCCTTTGTCCTTTTGGACAAATGAGTATCAGGGTGTCCACTGCAGGGTCTTCCTTTGCAGCATCCTTTGGGCTGGACAGTGTGATGCAGCTTGTTTACTGTGAGCAGAGCCATCTCCTGTCCAGCAGGCTTTTTGGGCCTCGGCTCTGGGAAGCTGCTCAGTGTCCCTGTGCCTCTCTTGCTGTGGTGCACCAGCAGGCTTGGGCAGGTGAGCTATCTATAGGAAGCAGTTTATGGCAGCTTTGTTTCTGCAGCTCATAACTTTTTTGCCTTTGTTATAGTGCCTTTTTCAAGAGAAGAAAAGCTTTAAATCCTTCCTGTTTTTTATTTGGTTTGTTGGGTTTTTTTGCTTGTTTTTATTGTGATTTAACAATGGTTGGTTGCTTTTGTTAAGCCTCTGAGTGTCTAACAAGAGGATTAATTAACAATGAAAGCAGTATACCCAAGTGGGGTTTTTCTTTCCTGCTGACCAGTGTAGTGACCCCAGCTCTGGCTCCTGAGGGGAAGGAGAGCTCAGGGATGTGTCCAAAGGGAATGCTGCCAGCAGTGCCAAAGTGTGCTGAGTGCTTGTGCCCTGCCTGGCTCCAGCAGAACTTGTTTGATGCCTGTGTCCTGTGCGAGGCTGTTTAACTTGTGCCAGGATCACTTTCTGTACAGACTGTGGCCAAACTGGAGCTGACTCTGTAGAGGTGAAAGGTTAATGCTGTGTTCCAGAAGCTGCCCTGCTCCTTGGAGATTTGTTTTATGGAAGGAAAGGCAACCTTTGGATGGAAGTTATGAGACTGGGTTTAATCCAACAGGTTTGGGTCTAAAACACTACTGGCACACACTGACTCCTGTGTCTGGTGGCATCTTCCAAAAAACCCTGCTGCACTTCACATTAGTTTCTTCTCATATGCTTTTCTGTTTGGTCTTTTCAGTGCAGTAATTGAAAAGTAAAGTATTTTGCAGGTATTTACTGGTTTGAAAGAAAGATTTATAGCTTGCTTTGTAATCAGTTTCTGCATGGGTCAGGTGTTCCCATTCCAAATGTTCCCTTATTAAACCTGTGTTTTAGAGCTGTGGCCATTGTGTACGTATACATTTCTGTATATGTGTAGTCTGCATATGTGTCTTAACATCCCAATAATGCTTTTATGATCCCTTTGATGTCTTTCCAGAGGCAAGGGAAGTTCCAGCCCCTTGACCAAGTTGTGCTGGACTCAGAGTACCCTAACTGCCTGCTGCTGCTCAAGTGTGCAGAGGTTAAGCAGCACATACATCATGTGGCAGAAGAAAAAGGTGAGGGGTCAAAAGGAAGGCCAGATTTATTAGCATAATAAATGCTAATAAATAGTTCAGTACAAGATAGATTTAACTATGCTTTTTGGCTTTACCAAGCAGCCAAGGTGCAGGACAAAGCTGTGCTTTAAATGAAGATGCCTAGGCTTAGAAGTCATTGCAGTGTTGTGAGCAGTCATGGGTGGATCTCAGGTCGTCTGCTATGACTGCAACAGAGCAGGAAACTGAGCAGCAAGACTGAAAATTGTGGGGTAGTTGGAATTACAATACTCCTGGATTTCCCCAAGAACCTTCAGGAAACATGCAGTTCCATGCAGTATCCCTGGGAGCAGGCAGCCTTCTCGTGTGAGTGAGTCCTGACTTCTGAGAAGGCTTCTTTAGGACAGGTGCATCTGAGCTGCAAAACTGCCTTTGCCTCCCTGTCAAGTGACAGATTCTTCCAGTAAGAACTCTCGAGTAAGCTTTAAAGAGGTTGCTGTGCCCTGCACCTTGTCTGACACTGGCCAAGGAGCTCAGGATGAGAGAAGGTGCTAAACTTCTGTGCACCCACCTGAGAAGGTGAAAAACTATGCCAGATCCTCTGGGCTCTCAAACTAAGAAGGAAAAGACCAGTATTATGGCTGAGATACTCCTTTCTAACTTGAAGATCTGTTGTCCACTTTGTAGCCTTTCTCCTTTAAGGCTAGGGCTGGAGGGCAAGAAGTGCCTCTCCTCTTGAGTCTTCTGCAGCTCTGATCTGTTTGACAGAACCTACCCACATAATTATTTCCCTTCTAATTTAATCTTAAGACATTTAACATCTGTCCAACCAATACCCTGGGGTTCTCCCTTACTGGATTAGCAGAAAGTCCACTTTCCCTGGCCTCAGTGGTGGAGGGCACTGAAAATCCATCTTGCTGGATTAAATTCCCTCTTACCTGCTGTAGTGGTTGGGGAAAGGGAGTGTTACAGCTCAGCAGATCTGGGTGAGGTGTTGGCTGATCAATCCAAACATCAGCTGGAAGGTAGAGCAGAGAAGGTTTCAGAAAGGGTTGTGAATTCCAGCTCTGGAGTGTTCCTCTGTTTCACTTTGCAAGGCAAACACTGCTCCGGGATCTTGTCTGAAGTGATTAACATGAAGAGCCAAGAAAACTTACCTGATTACAATAACTGAGTGATACTGCCAAGCTTGTATTCCCAGAAGGCAGGAAAAGGGGGGCCCTAGGAGTTCCAGAGTTATGGAAAACACTGGGAAAAGGGATGCTAAAATGTGCTCTAGGCAGTTTGCTCTACAATACATCAGGGAGACTCCCAATCCTGCACTGCCATTACCCGATGGCTGAACATGCCATTGAATTGTAGAACCACTTCTATTCCATCTGTGTTTCTCCAGCCCAACCTTTCCAGATGTCTCAAACCAGTTTTATAGGCACCAGACACATTAGGGAACAAAAGGCTTTCCAATATATCCTCTTATTATCAAACAGAGTTGCTAACTCTCACCAATATCAAATGTGCATCGCATGTGAAATCCTCCTTCCAGTACTGAATCCTTTTGTCAGCAGTCTGGGGCTTCCATAACTCACTCTAATTCTTCAGAGGTCTCAAATATTGTCAGTTTCTGGAGTTTAATAGTCAAAACTGTCAAGCACACAAACTATTTTCAAGCAAAGTGATCTCTGAAGGGTTCAGTGTAATTATTTTTCACATGTTTTAATGAAAACCACTTCACAGTTGTAGGTTTCCTTTCCCTAACTGAGTCATTCTGGATCCTGCTGGTGTGGGGGAGGCTGCCTGGGAAGCCAGACTGGGATTGCTTTTCAGCATGGGCTGGGGGATGGTGGCCAGAGGATGCCCCTGCCTTAGATAAGAGAGGAATCCAGGCATTGTCCTGACTGCACTTGGACCCAAACCCTGGCAGCTCTTGGAGAAGCAGGTTCAGGTATCCCATTTTCTGCTTCTGTGCTTTCAGAGCTTCAAAGTCCTGAAGGCTGCAGTCAGCAATCTCACAGCTAATTACTTTACCTGCAACTCATGAAGCAAAGTGTAAATTAGTGGGGATTTTTTCCTTTTTCCTCTGAAGCCTTGTGCCTTTTACTCCTCCCTAAGGACCAGCTGTTGGGAGAGGTTGAAACTGTTCCTTGTAAAGAGCTTTCCTTGACCTCTCCATCCTCCCTGCCGTGCACACACCAAGAGTTAGCTCTTTGAAAGAGCCAAGATAAACCCCAAAGAAGGAAATGCTGAAGGATTCATAAATAACATGTTGTTGTTTGCAAAGGGAGCAGGAAACTCCATGAACTGAGTGTTGGAATATGGTGCTGGATCAGTAAGTGACATGAAACAGATGGAGGTATTTATGGCAACAGTGCAGGAGAGAATAAAACTGACTGAAAGACCTGTTCAGGAGAAAGACTGAAGCACAGTGGGCTCTCAGATCTCATTCCCTTTCCAAAATGTAGCTTTCTGTGAATTTTCATCCAGAAATTTCCATGAGCCTTTGTAATTCTTTCTCTCCTTGGGCTCAGCATTGTCAGTTCACTTCCCTCCAGATGCCTGCTCCCATGTGAACAGCAAGTGCTGCTGATAGCCTGGTTATCACAGGGGAAGCCCTTGCTGAGGTCCTTGTCTCACTGAGTTCATTTGTGTTGCTCAGCACATCACCAGTGAATGGGGCACTTCCTCCCCCAAGGAGTGTGTGTCACTGGTTTGGGTCCTGTGTGTTCTTCTGGCACTCTGTTAAACTTGTGAAAGCAGGATGGAAGTCCAACTTGAGTCACACTGTGGAGTGAGAGGGGAGAGCTGGGAGAAGGCTTTGGAGACAGGGTGGGTGATTGGTCTGCACTGGCCAGCTCTCTATCCTGGCCTCTTCATAAATGCTACAATTCCATAAGTAAAGAGGGAAGGCACTGGAATAAACCAGTCCTGGAACCAGCATTTTTTGTTGTCAACTGTGCAATTAACATGGCCACTCTGGTGACACAGAGCAGTGGAGCTTTGGCAACTGCAAGGGCTTGAGGAGAATCTGAGTGACTTCAGGCAGCTCCACATTGCATCTAAATAAATCAGCATGTGCTTTGCTGGATTGGAGCCTAATGAAAGAACTGTCAGGTTGCTCAGATTTGTGCCTGTCAGCTCACTCCCTTTAGTTTTCCCCATTTCCAATTGTTTTGAAGCTTATTGCCCTGATATCAAACATGTGCAAGCTGCACATTAACTTCCATGCTCTATCTGCAACTTCAGAGATTTAAAAGGTACTGAAAGTGCAAAGCAGTGATGACTTTCTGCCCCTTGCTTGTTCTCTTCCTCAGAGATTGGCAGTCAGAAGTTCTACAGGTACAGCCAAGAGAAGACACTGAGGTGGTTAAAGAAAAAGGTATTGTTTTGCTCTTTTCCTTTCAAGTTGCTTGATGTTTCAAATGAAAATGCTTGTCCATGTCTGCTTTGGAGCCCTGGGGCTAGGAGCAGCTGAGGTGTTTAGTCAGGAGGAGAGGCTGCAGCAAGGTGGGCCTTGGTCTCTTCTCCCAGGCAACTAGCAATAGCACAAGAGGAAGTGGCCTCAGGCTGTGCCAGGGGAGGTTCAGGTAGGATAGGAGGAAAAATCTCTTCTCTGAAGGAGTGGTTAAGTATTGGCCCAGGCTGCCCAGGGCAGGGGTGGCACTTAGGGCACATGGTTCAGTGGTGACTTGGCAGTGTTAGGTTAGTGGTTGGACTCAATTCTCTGATGAGGCATGGGGATATCTATTTTGCAATGAATACCTGAGTATTTATATTTGACAGATACCTGTTTGTGGTGTTGAAAATACCTTCTGCCAGTTGCCTTGCTGTTAGATCCAGCAGAGCAGTGCCTGGGCAAGCCCTTGACCTTTGATTTCCATCAGGACTGCCTTTGCAAGCCAGCTGGCCTCTGGCATTCCCTCTTGTCCCCTGCACAGCCATGGCTGGTGCACCTGAGTTGCTCAGCTCGTTCTAGGTGCTGCCAAAGTGGAGCTGTGTTGCTAAGGCAGCATGTTGAAAGCCATGCTGGCTTCCTTTGGCTTGCTGAGCTCATCTGCTAGTCATTACAAATGGATATTCAGTTTCACCCCAGTCCATAACTGGAGTGTTTTATGTGCCTGACACACAACTACAAGAGCTTTGTCACTGCATTAACAACTCTGAGAGAGGCACTGCATCCTCTGCCTTCCTACAGGTCAGTCAGACAGTGCAGGCCCTGAAAAGCAACAACATCTCTGTGGCTCAGAGGGTGCATGCAGCTGCGTGGATCAGTGGGAGACAGAGCTCAGATACTAAGGAAGGTAAGAAAGCTGAACACTGTCCTGAATTCCAGCTTTGTGACATCACACACCTGGAGGTAAAACACAGGATTGGAATCTGAAATGCTCTGAATTTGGCTTTTGCAGTGAATGTGTTCCTTGTACAGATAATTCCATGTATGGGTGCCCTGGAATTGATCTAGAGTGATCCTGTTTGCTCCTAGTCACCTTTTGCCTGGGGAGAGCAATGTTCCAAATGTTAACAGGGAATTTCTGTAGGGAGACCTGAAAATGGACTTGGAATAAATTCTCTGAGTATGAATGAAAATTAAGAAGAGTTTAGAGCAAGAGGAACAAAAGCAAATTGTTTCTGATTGCAAAAGCATCCAGAAGCCTGCATGCTATTGAAGAATAAGGAGAAACAAAGCAACTTGCTGACCAAGTGGAAAATGAGTTACCAAGTCATCACATCAGAGGAAACAACATAAATGAGATTTAAGAGGCAACTAGACAGGTTTATGGAGCAGAGATTGTAATATAGAGTTTCTGAAAGAGGCAACACTTGTAAGTGACTTTAACTTCACAGTAGCTTGTCATCCTTTCCCCCACTCCCATTTCTTTAAAGAAAGGGAGAATGGTCCTGGCAGCAGCCATCCTGGCTGTGCTTGAGCACTTTATCTCTGAGAATTGCAATGAAATAGCTCATCTGCATTCAGACAGAACAGGGAGGGATGTAGAGTATTCCAGTGTTTGGCAGCAGGGAATAATAAAGCACAGGCTCCCCTGAGGGCAAGTGGGTGTTCTAAAAGTGATGAGGGAAGTCAGTGAAGATTGTGTCAGGGCAGAAGTGCAAAGAGAATGGGCTTGGAGTTCCATACACAACAATGGCAGGTGACTGGCACTCCCCATTCAGTGGCACAGTGCAGAGAGGGAAGTGATGGGCTGCTGCTGCTTAGGCAAGACACTGGACACAGGAAGTACCACGCTGCAATTGTCTTGGCTTGGAATGATTTCTTGTTCTTTCCTGACCTAAAATGAGCTTAATGATTGACAAATCCCTGGTAGGCAGTGGAGGAAGGAAAAGTGCAGGTAGGAGATAGTGAGAATGTGGTGTCAGTGTAGGCAAAATGCCTGTGCTGCTGTCAGATTGGTAATGCTTTCTGCTTCAGTGCCAGCTTGCACTGGGCTTTTAGATTAAAACCAAAGCAGAACCAAAAAGGAAACTCTCTGTGGCACAGAAGAAACAATTGTCTCCCAGCCTGGGGCTATTTTAGCATGTGCTCTGTGCTCTCTAGTGTAAGCTTATGACCAGCTAGAGCTGCCTTGGTGTGGATGGAGTTCAGGGGTGAGACTTCAGCTCAGTGTCTGTCTGGCAAACACTTCCTCCCTGGCAGCCCCAAACCCAGCGGATTCAAAGGATCCAGCCCACAGTCAGTGAGTCCTTGTGTAGACATGACCAAAAAAGATCAGCTTTAGGACTTCATGGTATAAAAAGGTCACTTCTTTTCTTCTCAGTGTCTTGGACAAACATCTGCAGGAGTGCCCTGCACTGAACACAGCTCCTGCTAGCTCCTCTTTCCACAGAAAACCATCCCATCCTGCCAGGGATGCTCAGATAGGCCTTGGCATTTTCCATAAAGCCCTGAAAGGAAGAACAAGGCTTTGAAATGGGCTCATTGTCTCATCTAATTGTTTTCAGTTGAAGCCAGAAAATGGGCTTCACTCCTGAAGCCCTTGCCAAATAATTGTAAGATCCAGATGCTGTAAAATTAATGATTGCATGTTCTGTTGAGTCAGCTCTTTACTTCTGCAGGTTTTTAAACTTTAATTTATTCAGGAAAATCTCTGATTTCTGGTGTTCTCAGAAAGGGAGCAGCTTTTCACAGGCCATGCAGCAGATATTAATAACATCTGCTGACAGAGGGAGTGCAGGGAGGCTTTGCTTCTAAACAAACCTGCAAGTGTCATCTAACACAAACTGCTTGGCACAGAGAGCCATCAGAGTGTCCACTGGAAGTCTCCTGCTGTTAATTCAGCCTGATGATTTATGGTAGAGCATGCAGCAAGGCTAAGGCAAGGTGACTGTGATATGAATCTTCTTTTCCCCTGCCTCTCCCTGCCCTGCAGACTATGCCCGGTATGCCCATGGCTTGGTGTCAGAGTATGTTCCTGAAGAGCTGGGCAAGGAGCTGCTGCAATACTTGGGGTAAGTGTTGTCCCAGCTAGCCACTGCTTTTCTGTGGCATGGATTCCTGTCCCATGGCCATTTCCACAGAGTCCTGAGACTTGTTCATCGAGGTTGCGGTGAGTGACACAGCTCAGATTGTGCCTTGCTGCTGGTGCTGTGATGCCAAGGGCCATGGCTGGAGGAGAGATGGGATAGCTAAGGCTGGTGTGTCTGTTACCTCATTTGCAGTGTATCCCATTTTAAAGCAAGATGGGGAAGGAAGTCCAAAGAGTTAAAAGCAGTTTGTCCAGCATTGTCAAGCACAGGCAGCAGGACAGGAGCAGAATCCTCCTCCCCAGTCCTTTCCTTTTCTGTTCTCAGCCAGGGTTGGAGTTCACACAGCTAACCTGTGTTAGTTCATGGTTAGCTCTGGAAGGTGAGCCAGCAGCAGCCTTTGCTTGGAGCATCACTGGGACTGCACCTGCCTCTCAGTTCACTTGCTCAGATGGAAAAAATGTGCAATTTGTAGCTTGCAGTCCCCTAGCTGAACAGTTTTATTGAAGAGCTGTTATGTGCTTTATAATATCACCTTACTAATAGCCAAGGTTTTCCAGAGGAGGATGCAGTTCTCCTGGATTGGGTGCCAGGTCTGAGAACTTGCACAGGAGCCCATGTGTCTCTCTTGCCCCTGGCTCTGCTCTGGTTACCCAAGGCAGGAGTAGGGAGCCCATGAGCTGCATTTGTGCAAACACATGCCACGTGTGAGCAGCTGATCACCAGAGAGCCTCTGTGGGCAAGGAGACAAGCTTTAGGTTGTGCAGTCCAGCTCTCTTCATTTATAACTTCAAATCTTTTCTTCTCCAGGCTCCCAGAACTGAAAAGCTCAGCACCAGAGCCACCACTGAAGGTAGGAGAACAGTAAGATGTTGAGAAATGCATTATGTTGTGAGCTGATTTCTCTGAATTAGTATTAAAGCTAGGCTAGGCCAAGCTTTATGTGCCATACAGTGAATGAGCTGGCCTGGTGGAAAGCCAGTCTGAAGTAGAGCAAGAAATTGGCCAGGTGCTTGATGAGGAATATTTGGGGTTGATTTTTCTGTTGAAAAAAGGGGAGGGAAAGTGAGAGACATTTGATGGTTTTGGTCAGCAGTCTTTCCTTGTGTGTGCTGCTTGTTTGGTTTTACTGGGCTAGATGGGACAAGATGACCTCATGGCTTTGCTTTCCTGTAGCATTGATGAGGACCTGAGAGGGACCTCCTGGGTGATGGATTCCCAGACATCCCTGTTGGGTAATCTCTCATGCACTGACCATTCCTCACCCGAAGTCTCATGAGGACTTTGATTCCCATTATTTCTCTTTTGTGCTAACATGATTGTTGGTTTTTCACTGAAAATGCTCTTTCCCCCCCTCTCAGTGTGTAAAGGGAAGGCATACATCCTTTCTGCTTTGGTTTGATGGAGCCAAACTTGGTTGTTCAGGATGGGTTCTCCATTCCCTCATCACTGTGGGAACATTTCCCTACACCTATTCCAAGATCAGTTCAGTTGTTTCAGAGCAGGTGACCAGAATCATAGTCAATTATTCAGGCTAAACCTCTCCTGGTGCAAAAGGAAGGCATTCTTCCCTTCTTGTCTCTACTGAAAGTACTTCCACTGCCACACACTGCACCAGACAGCTCACAGGCATGCTGTGAACAGCTAAGACACAGTTCCTTTGACTTTTCTCCACTGCACTTTTGAGCTGATGAGGATCCAGGTTTATGAGCAACTCACACAGTTAGCTGCTCTGGACATGACCTTGTCCTTCTGGACATTTCATCCAGCTTTAACCTTTTCTAGCCCTGAAGCTTCTCTGGCTTTTCCCTCACAGTGGTGACAGCTCTCTTCAGAATGCCTCTCAGTGTCCACGCAGCAAATGTTGGCATGCTGTTATCTTTAATGAGCAACTGGTGGACACTCTGAGTAGATGTTGTTGGTGGCACTGCACTAGTGATCTCCATCCCATCCAGTGATCCCTCCCTGCATTATTTGCCCTTGTTCCCAGTTTCCTCCCGACTGTAGCATTCTCCTGCAGTCTCTTTCCTATGGTTTCAGTTGTTCAGTGGCACCATGTCATGCCTTCTGGCAATCCTTCAGAAAATGTTATCTTTGAGAAACAAAGAGAAGTCAGTAGGCATTGCGTGTGTTTACTTTTCATTTGCTCTGTTTCTTGAATTGCTCCTACTCCCTCCCCTTCCCCACCCTGCTGGGGCCTGCTGGCACTGTCTCCTCCTCCTGACACACACAAGGGGGTTTGGCTCTGCTGCTGAGGGAGCAGTTGCCAGCTTTTGCCTCTGGACCTGTGATTCCTCAGGCAGTCTCCCAGCAGTGTCAGGATATTGAGTTTTACTTCTGGCTTGAGTGGAGTGATTTGTGTTCTCTTTGCTGCCCCTGTGTTTAACCTCTTTATCTTCAGTGAAGGCAATTTACTGAGGCAAGGGTTTTATTCCACTTTGGGGCTCCACATAGATTAGCTTTAATATCTCTCCACTCCTCACTGTACACCAGCTTTACTCTTCCCTTTTCTATTTCCTTTTCAGCTCTGTGGCTAAACAACCTTCTGCTGTTTGTTCTAGTTTCCCTTCAAAGGTCTAGCTCACCCTGGCTCTTTGGCAGTGCTCACTTCATCCCAGCATCACCTGACACCTCAGACAAATCTTTTGTCTGTGTGTGTGCTGTCTTTTTTCCCCTGTTCACTGCAGAATTCTGCTTACTGTGGGTTTGTTGTTTTTGAGGGATGGGAAATGTGTGCCTTTGTCTGAGCAAGGAGGAACATTCATATAGTTTAGTCTGAGAAGCTCTTTCCTTTCAGATTGTTACCTTTTGGAAGTATAAGATCCAAAATCACCTCTTCCATCTTTTTCTTTGACATTCCAAGTGTCTTCCTGACACATCAAGTCCCTTTCCTTTAGCTTAGAGAAGCAAGGTGCATGGTTTGTGAGTTTGCCCTGTAGAATCAAGAACCCCACTGCTGATTGAATTGAACTGAGGCACCCTGTGGGTTGCTAACTACACCAACCTTTCCTGCAGTGTCCCTCACCAAACAGAGCTCTACAGTCACCTTGGGGCTGTTCCTGTGCAGCAGTGTCAGGTAGCACAGGCAGGAGGCATTGGGCCCTACTGTTCCTAACAGCATTTGTTCTCCAGTGTGTCCATGGGTAGAAGTGTTTCCATGTGGCTGGAGAGCTGTTCTGGCTGCAGAGTTCCTTGGATTCAGTGAAGAATTCTCTTGAAGCACCCACCAGGAGCCAACTGATATTCCCTAGCCACCTAAGCATGCTGCAGCAGCTCTGTTAGAGTCCATGTGATGTGCATTAGGTATGGAGCACAAAGAGCTCCTAGACCACTGGGACAGTTCTCAGAATCTGCTTTTAATAATAGCTTTATTCCAGCAGTTTGGTTGCAGAGGAAATGAGGCTTAGAGCTGCTCAGCTGTTGGGCAGTGCAATCCTGCTGAGGATCTGATTGATTTCCAGAGCACTGAGTAGAGTGTGTTGGGTGCTTGTGTCTCAAGTCTTTGCAGCTTCAGAGGCTAAACCAGTCCTTTATTTGAGTCTCAGAGGAGCAAGGCAGGCTTGTGCACTGGCATCTCTAGTCTGCTTCAGAGCATCTTTGTTCACCTGCATTGGCATTACTCTTCCTGAGGACAAGGCCTGGTAACAGAGATGGTGCAGGAGTAGTGCAAATGAGGGACTGACATGTATTTCCTGTTGTGGTGAAGTGATGACATGTCTAGAAATCAGGTGAAATTCTGAAGGGAGGAGAGATTCAGAAACTTCAGTGGTTAGCATCAAAACCACAACAGGTTCTCTCTCCTAGTACAAGAGTGGACTGGATACAGCCTGGGCTCTGTGATACAATGACTAAACCAGAACTCCATTTCCTTTGTGTTAGTGGTAAGCCCTTGGCCTCGTGCTGTAATCCTGCCCAGTTTGGCCACTGGCAGCTGAGGAGAGACATCTCCAAAGGTTGGGCAGGCTCTGCTGCAGCTGAAGGTTCTGCTGGAATGCAAACACTTGGTTGTGAGTCCTAAAAACTTGTTTATCTGATTCCCCAAAGAGGAGAAGAGCACTTGTTCATCAGGCTGTCGTGTGCAGATGTAGTCCCAGCACAGCAATGAGCCTCCTGGAGAGGCTGCTCCAGATCCCTGGGAGATCTGAGGGGAACAGAAGTGCTGGAGCTGCTTCTGAGAGCTGAGAAAGCTAAGCTGCAGAGCTGGCTTCTGTGCCAAGGACAGAGGATGGGGAGAGACAGAGAGATGACAAGCACCATAAATGAATGAATAAAGCAGGATCTCCATGCAGGGTACCATCCAAGGAGCCTGCAAACTCACTCTCCTTGGCACGGAAAGTAGGAAGGCCCCAGTCTGGATTTCACAGGATATTAAGGACAGGGCAGTAATATCAGATCTAGAAATAGAATAGAAATACAGTCTTGTAAAATACTGTAGACTTTTTTCTCCCTTTTGGAAACACACCAGAAGTTTTCACCTTTAAACTAAACACAGGCTCACAGTTTATGGAAAGAAATGTTCATTCTTATGGGCTGCTCGAGTGAAGTGCTGAGAGCTGCTCCCTGCTCTCATTTCTGGAGGGAGAGGGCACCCAGCACCCAGAGTGCAGCTGCTGAATGCCCTGCTGCAGCCAGCAGAGCTGGGGCAGTGTGTGAGAGCTGAATGCCCTGCTGCAGCCAGCAGAGCTGGGGCAGTGTGTGAGAGCTGCCAGGCTGCAGGAGCTCAGTCCTACCTGAGGCTGTGCACAAGCAGGCAGTGGGCATGGGGCTGAGCCCCTCATGCTGGCACCAGAGCTGCTGCCACTGCCAGGAGCCCATGGCCAGAGGCTAGTGCCCTGCTTGCTAGATCCTAGTCTCCAACAGCTGTTCCATAAGGGTTCTCCCAGTAGATTCTTCACCACAGTCACAGTCACAGAAGGTAAAAGTGATGCCTAGAACCCATTGCAAGGAAGGCTAGGAAGAAGAAAATGCTTCCCATGACACTGCATGATCTCTTCTGCATGCTTAGAGGTGGTGGATAGTCACTGGAAAGAAGACAACAGAAAGTCTTCCATGTTGCTGCAGATTCTCCAGCTGACTGCCAGGCCTCTTTTGGTGCTGTGGCTGCATGATACAGCCAAAGCCCTGAGCTTGCCTGTGTGTACAGCATGGAAGTGGTTGACAGAGCAACTCCCTCACTCTGACTTTTCAGAAAAGGAAATTATCAGATGCCCCTGTGGAAGCAGCAGAAGACTATGCCAAGTGTAGCAGCAGCACTCTGAAAAGCAAGAAGGTAAGCAAGCCTTGCATTCATCCCTGTTTTGCTAAAGCATAGGTTAATGTCCAGCATTAGCACAAGAGTGCCTGTTTTTGTCCCCCAAAACACAGCAGAGGAGCAAACACAAGATGGCAGATGTCTGTAGTTCCATCTCCTTGGGCTTTTCATGCAGGTTTAACTTGACTTTGCTAATCTTAGTGTCCTGTTCTGAACTCCTCTGTACTGTCACTGACTGTAATTGGTCAGTGGAGAGTTGAGGGACCCTCCCACTGTGAGATGTGCTTTGAGGTGCTCAGCTGATGCTTGCACAACTCTTTGAGCTCTGCACATTTTAGCTTCCTGATCATAACTGTTACATTCCAGCTGTTTGAAAAACAAAGATGGCAGCATTCACTTGGGTTCTAAGGGATGCTAGGACAGGCTTTACTTCTACCTAGAAATATTACTTGTGCAGTTATTTATGTCAGCTTCATGAAGTTCGGTCAACAGAGAGCTTGCTGATAGCCAGCATGATATACCCAGAGCTTTTGAGCTGAGCTTATAACTGAGGGGAGAGAACTCATTAAAAATGAGTTACTTCTGAAAGAATGAAGCACACTGAAGAGAGCATCTGGGAAAGAAGAGATAGCTCTGGGCCCTGTGCAGCACACTGCTCTTTTCTCAGTGCTCTGGCAGTGTTTTGTTTGCCCAGTTACACAGACCATCCCAGTGCTGGTGCCTGTCTGCATCCTAGCCAGAACTGCCCAGCTGATCCCAACTGTTGGAACTGGGAAGCCCTGCAGACTGAGGAGTGTCATGAAGAAAGGGCAGTGCAAAGCTTGCTTGATAGGCAAAAGAGCTAAGAGATTTAAAGCATAACATTCTCAAATGTAAGAAGTGAGTGAGGTCAGCTCCATGAAATGTGTTTGAGGTGTAAAAGTCTGGGAATCTGTCCCAGTGGCCTCCAAGTGCTTTGCAAATGTTAGTTATCTTCCTTCTCAGTTCCTCCATCCCCTTTCCCTCTCTTTCACTGTGCAAGGAGTCTTTGCTAATAAGTCAGTGTGAGTGATTCCCCTCTGTAGTGCAGGGCTGTACTCAGCCTGCTGACTGAGCCAGAGGCTGCACTGCAGGCATTACTGCTCCTCCTGTACAGCCAGGGCTTATCCCACAGCAAACACTGGAGCTGGATACCTCCTCCTGCAGAAGGGAAAGATCTTCTACCTCCCTGTCCCTGTAGCTGACTCTGTGTCTTTGAGCTGAAGTCATTTGTGACAAGCATGCTTCTGTTTGAATCATCCCACATTGCTTCTCCTGCTGTTTGAAGCCTGAATGATGTTATCCTCACTGCTGTGTGCTCTAAAGGCATTGAACTTCTTGCTTGGGTTCTGGATTGAGGAGTTTGTAGCTTTGCTGCTCAACTTGTCCTGTTTGTCATCTCACTCACAGGTGAACAGCAAGATGTCTGCAGCACAAAAGGCTCTGGCCAAAGTTGATAAGAGTGGAATGAAATCCATTTCTGCTTTCTTCAGCTCCAAGCCTAAAGCATCAAAATAAAAGGACTTGTTCTGGAAAAGAGTTTTATACAGTGGTTATTTTTATGTCAGCTAAAGAAGTCTCTTGTTTTGTTAGTATAATAGCTGCAGGGCATGGCCTGCAGACCTGGTGGAGTGTGGTGAGGAGAGCTGGGACAGAGCTCTTATGCCTCAGGGGGGCAAGGACCATGCAGATATTCCAGCCTGGACCAGGAGCACATCCCAGCTGTGCTGGCCTGGTCCTGTGAGCTGAGGAGCAAGGGCTAGCATGGTACTACAACAGTACAGCAAGCTCAGGCAGGGTCACCACAGAGTTTTCTCCATTGCACTCCATCCTGGCCTGGGAACTTGCCCTCCTCTGAGTGTTTTCATGCCTAAGCAGCAGTGTAACAGCAGAGTAGGCATCACTACTTTTATATTGGACCAGACCTAAGTGCTGACATAAGCACTGCATTTGGTGGCAGTTTCCTGAGGCAAAGAGGGTGTCAGCATTGGGATTTGGTTTGGTTTGAGTAGGCCAGGAACAAATTGTAATAAGTACCAATGCCTGTCATGCAATAAAGTGCTTTGTGTAACAAACCTGTGCCTGCTGTGTTTGCTTTTACCATTCCAGAGCTAGCTTAGGGTTTGGTGTTTTCCTGTGTGTCAATCCATCAAGAGTTACAGCCTCCCCTTGGGCCTGCATGATGAATCTCTTCCCCCTCAGCAGCAGCAGTGCTCGTCCTCGTGCAGTGCTGCAGCAGTGCTCGTCCTCGTGCAGCGCTGCAGCAGTGCTCGTCCTTGTGCAGTGCTGCTTTGCTCTGCCTGCCTTGGGTAGCCTAGTGTGACCCTAAGGCCAGCACACTCTGCAGACAGGGACTGCTGATGGATCCACATGTTCTGCAGATCTCTGATGAGCTGTGGTGCTTTCAGAGGTGCTGCTGGGGGGTGGAGCAGCTCTGGCATTTCCACTCTCAGACCTGCCCTGGTGCATGGATTGGCATCAGGGGACAGGGAAAGCTTCCCAAGGAAGCACCAGCGCTGAGGGGCAGGGAAAGCTTGCACTTGCACAGCATTTGGGTCCTTAGTGAGAAACTTGGTTCTGTTTGTGGAAGTGCCAGTGGGTGATAGGAATATCTGCAGCAGGAAAGGTGGCACAGCTGGCAGAGTTTTCAGTGGTGCTTGTTTCCAGGTGCTTGGTTGCATCTGGCTTGGTTTCTGGAGGGAAACTGAATGCATGGATGCTAATTGGAGCAGATCAATGTTTATGACTAGGGCTTTCTCTTTCCTTTTTAGATGCCTGCACAAAGACATGTAAAGAAGAAGTGAAAGGAGCATGAGGAGACTTGCTAATATCATTGTGACTTGCCACAGTCTCAGAGCAGCTTTTAAAGGCTCTTTCTATGCACTTTCTGAACATAAATGCTGTAAGTTAGGCATGCTCCAAGAAAAACCAGATCCCAGCAGATTAGCATTGCTAAATCTGTAGTGTGTTCAGGTTTGATAGCTCACACCCCACTGGCCTGTCAGCCCTTCCAGGAGAGCACTTCCAGCCTTGCCTGATGCTGAGCACATCAGGGAGCTTGCAGCCAGCAGAGCTGCTGGGCTGGGGAAGTGCTTTGCTGGATCAGTGCCTGGAGCCCTGGGAGGTGCTGAGCATCCTGAGCCACGGCCAGCAGAGCACTCAGATCCATGCTTATCCTGATGGGGCAGAGCCAGCCTGGCTGATGCTGGGCATCAGTGTTCAGCAGCAGCACCTCTCCTGGCACCAGGGCTCACAGGCTCCAAGCTAAGCACCTGCCTAAGTGTTCAGTGAGGCAGACCAAGAGCATCCTTCAGCAAGGCTTGGATAAGGACAGGATTTGGGGTGAGTTTGGGGGTTTTGTACTCACTTTTTAACAGAGTGTGATTTCAGTGGCCATAAGGACAAGTTGTAGAAGCTGCAAAGTGTGTTGTATGCAGTTTTCTCCTTTCTTTCTCAAAATCTATGCAAATTCACCTTTTTGGACTAGAAGTCCAATGTTCAAACATTGGTGAAAAAAAACTAACCTGTTTTTTCACCACATTGACTTCTTGTTGAGGTCATTTCCCTGACTTTGGTTCAGATGGTTTTGTCCAGCCCTGGCCTACTTACTACCCAGGATATGTCACCCAGCTCTGCTTTTGGAGACAGCCTGACCCTTGAAGAGCTAAAGCTTGAGGCAGGGTCTGCATTCAGGGGAGCAGATGGAGAAGCTGTGGGTTTATTTTACCTCTTCTACTGTAAAGGACTGAAACCTTGGATAAAACCAGATGTGCATTTTGTGTGGAGAACTGACCCAAAAGCCAGGTAATCCTCTGGGTGAGAAAAGGACCTAATTGTGTGTGTGTGGGGGGTTTGACTCATGTGAGAGACACTTCAAAATGTTAACCTGAGTCTAGACAAAAGAGGTGGAAAATGGATGCTGCTGAGATCCAGGTGCTGTGCATCAGGCGCAGGCTGAGCTTTTGAACTTCAATGCCTGCTTATCAAGCTACAGTTCATATCTAACTCTGCTACAGAACCTTTGCAGAGGAATAATTGACAGGATTCTGAATGTGATGAATACTTCTGTAAAGCTTAACTCTGAGCCTAGTTACCTACAGCAGGTGCCCAGGATCTTCTGTGAAGTGTGAGTATCTCTAATGCATTCTAGATCAGAAGGGAAGGAATATTTTGCTTTCACTCTGGCAAATCCTAACTGAACAGTTTCTTAGGACACTGCTCAAAACCAAAGGCCAAGGCCAAGAGGCAATAGTTTATTCACCTTGCTTCTCAACTGCTTCTGAGTGAAATACTGGAACTGTTAGCCCTTTAGAAATGGTGTAACCTGGGTGCTTGCTCTAAAAATTGGCACTGAATTCTTCTTGTTACTTTCACACCTGCCTGATTAATACATCTGCACTGCCCTTTTTCTAGGAAAAAAATGCTCATTTTACCATTTCTGGACAGCACTGGAAGAATCTTATGTGGGTCCAAGAGGAAATGTCTATTTTTCTAGCTTATATTAATATGATGTATGAATAAGATTGTATATTTTTGGTAAAGTAGGGTTCATTTTGTGGTAAGATGTGATTTTTAATTCATGTACAAGAGCTGAATAAATGCCTTTGGAATCATTTGTTGGTTATTGCTTCATTAATTTCACCTGTAAAATCCAGAGAACAAGGGGCAAAGCAAAGGTGGTGAACTTCTGTTGGGCACTCAGGCTGGCTAACTGGTGCTAATGAGAAGCACGGGAGCAGAGCAGGAAGATTTGTGCCATTGCATGAAGAGCTGTGCCAGTGCTGGGCACGAAACCCTGAGGCAGCTCCTGTGTCAGTATGGAACAGCACTGCCACTGCTCAGCTCAGCTCAGTCAATTCACCAAGCAGAGCAAAGACCAGAGAAAATGACACATTGCTTCTGCCTTTGAAAGCTGCCACAGCTCAAGCATCCGAGCTCAGCTCTCTGGTGAGCTCTGTGCACCACTGCTGTGTCTCTGAGGGTCTGGCACGTTGCACATTGGCCTGGGTTTTGCCAAGCTCTCTTTTCAGATGCACTTGGTACCCTGATGGTTGCCAAGCCAGCAGTGTTACCAGAGGTGGGAGTGTGCCCCAGTGAGGCTCATCCCTTGTAAGAAGGGGAGCTAACAGAGAGGTGAAAAGCTGTGCTTTACACCCTGGCTTGTCCTTGGGGCTGTGCTCATTGTGCTCTCCCTTTGTCTTTTCACTGACAGCCCTTTCAAAAGATGCTGGCTTGCTGGAGCTCCACCTCCCCTTGACTGCAGGCCAAGCAAGCAGCCTGTTTCGCAGCAGACAGGGCCAGAAGCAAAGCTTTCTGCAGCCCCACCAGAGAGTGAAGCTGGTCCTAGCTGTGAATGACCCAGCAGCTGGCTCTGCTGCCCCCCTGTGCAGCTGCCATTGCTGGAGCTTCTTCACAAACTGTTCAGACTGGACTGGGG
This sequence comes from Bucco capensis, assembly GCA_013396975.1. Lineage (NCBI taxonomy): Eukaryota > Metazoa > Chordata > Aves > Piciformes > Bucconidae > Bucco > Bucco capensis. Next base: position 43,544 of record VWZO01008465.1, read on the forward strand.
AGGAGTGAAGGTAAAGAGCTGATTTACTTACTGAGCTTGTAGTCAGTCCCACCTCAGAGAAACTGAGCAGAATGGTTTGCAGAAGTTGGCAGCTAGGGATGACTGAAGCTTCCTTGAGGGAAGTCATGAAGGCATCACTCCAGCTCTGCTCCAGCTCAGTGCACCTCTGCACAGCTTCTTTGTTAGAGAGCCTCCTGAAAGTGACTGCTGTGTTGCAGGGAAAGCTGTCTTCTAGAGCTGTGGCCTTTCTCAAGCCCAGAGACATGAGCCCAGACAGGGTGTGTGCCTGCAGACAGAGTCTGTGGTTGGCTATCCTCAGGATGACTGTGGTGCCTTCAAGAACTGGAGGCCATCTGCTCTTGGAGCAGTAGAATTCAGCCTCCAGGCTAGGCTGGGTGGGTCAAGCTCTCCAGATCTCTTTAGCTTTCCAGTAAGTATTGCTTCTCTGTCTCTCTTCTCTCTCCTCATTTTGTAACACAACTCAGTTTTCAGCCAGTTCTGTTGAGAGGACAGGGTTTGGAAGCACTGAGTTGGAATGAGCAGCGTGTGTTGACATCCTTGTGCGTTTGGGCTGGCAGGAGCTAAGCCATTCTGCTCACAACACCTGGGCTGCCTGAGAGGAGAGGAGGGCTTAAGGAGGAGCAGAGAGCTCCAGCACGTCAGCAGCTGGTTACACACCTGCTGTCAGGCAGTTCTCATCATGGGACCCAGCTGAGGCCTGCTAAGGAGAGATGGATCTACCTGGCAAAGGGGAGCAAAGGCATCTGCCCAGAGGCTAAGCAAGCTGGCTGAGCCAGGGGGACAAGGAAGGGAGGCAGGGATGGTGAGCCAGCTGAGTGAGGAAGCAGTGTACAGGGCAAAGGCAGAGGCTGCAGGGTGTTAGATGTAAGAAAGGCTTCATGGATGGTGAAAGAGGGCAAAGGGACACTGATCTGCAGTGTGATCACACACATAGTCAGTCTGGGGAAAAGCAGGAGGAGCGAGGGCTCTGCAAACAGCCACTACACAGTGGTGGGACACACCTAGTGGACAGAGGCATGAGGGACTGATGGAAGCTCAGGGAAGAGGACAAGATGGACTGTTGTCTACATGAAGGGGCACTTTGGATGGATGGATCTCCTCTCCAGGACCAAAGCCAGCCTGGCTGAGAGCTTGTGGGATTGGACAGTGAGTATGGTGTCATGGTGGGAGTGTGTCAGACCAGGGTGAGGAAGCATAGGAAGTGTTTAGACAGTCTGAGGGAGTCTCTGAATCACAGAGCCTGCTTCTCACAGGGGACCTTGCCCTTGCTAGGTTGTTCCCTGTCATTATTGAAAGGTTGTGGAACCTGGAGGAGGTCTCTAACCACTGGAGAAAGGTGAAGATTGCACCTATCTGCAAAAAAAAGCCAAAAGAGTAATGTAGGGACCTGAAGGACAGTTGGCTTCCCTGCAGTCCCTGAGAAAACCATGGAACAAGTCCTTTCTTAGCACATTTCCAGGCATATGAAGGAGAAAGGCAGCACAGATCTACTAGGTCTCACCTGAGCTGCTCAGTGGGTGTCTAGGGTGAAGTGACTGGGTTTGTGGCTCTTAGCTCCTCCAGCACTTCTCCTGCCAGCTCCTTAAGCCAAGAGAAGGGTAAATGCAGAGCAGTGTCCTGGTTTGACCAGGCTGGAGGTGAAGACAGGGTGGAAAGCATTGATTTGTGCTCTGAACAGCTACTGGAACCCTGCTTTGCAAGGCTGAGTGCAGCAGCCTCCTTGTCCTGTGGTTAGTGGCTTTGGAGGTTCACCAGCTGGGTGATCTCTGAACTGGAATCACACAGCTAATTACCCCAGGCTCCCCGTCCTGAACCCCATTCTGGTCCTGACAGTCCAGCCAGAACAATGCCTGCCTTTGTGCCAGCCTGGCTGCCAGTGGTGTAACAATCTCTGCTGTCTGTCAGGTTTCCCCAAGTGAGACATAATTGCTTCATTTCCATCTGAAAGTACATCCCTGACACTGGAACAACGTAGACACCCCAAGGATAACAATGGTTCCCTGACACCTACAATGGGGCATAATGTGGTAATAGCTGTGTGTGCAGAATGAATGGGAGCAGGTCTGGACTTACAGCTGCAGATGAAGTGTTCCTCAGGAAAAGAGAAAAAATAATAATAATAAAAGGAAAGAAACCAGCAGATTAGCATCAGTGTGAGTCTATGTCAGCCAGATGGCTTGCTGTGGAAAAAGAGCTTCCCTGCTTTATTCCAGGAACCCTGGCTAGCAGGCTGAATGTGTGAGAGGAGAGGAGAAAAATGATCTCATTCAGTTGGGGTTGGGTTGGGGTTGGTTTTGTTGGGTTTTTTTCCCTTCTTGCATGCATACAGCTTGAGCTGGAGCAGGGTAAAAGCTCTGAAAAGGACACAGAAGTTGTCCCCTAATGGTGGCATGTGAAGGACCAGGATTGCTCATGGGCATGGGTTCAAGTGTGCTGAAAGCCAGCTACGAGGAGGGGAGCCTTGGGGACTGCCACCTTGGCATCACGTAATCACTAAGGCTGGAAGAGACCTCCAAGATCAGCAAGTGCTGTCTTGTGACTTCTCCTTCCCTTGCATGGCCCCTAAGATGTTTGCAGCAGAGGTCACCTCCCCAGGCCCTGGTTCCCAGCAGCCTGAGGTGCTGCTGTGGTGCCAGCCCTGGCCAGGCACGTTGGTCCTGGCCTGCCAATGGACTTGGCAGTGGAGCACGTTGGCAGTTCCTCTGCAGGCAGCTGCTGCCTGCTTCAGGGAACCTCTCCTCCTTCTAGGCATTTAACTGGACTCTTCGTTAGCAGCAGTTTCTTCCAGAGCCTCTGGAGACAGAATAAGTCATGATTTGAGTGCTGAGAAAGGGTCTGGTGGTGCCTCTCTCTACGGACTGTGGGGGCAAAATCCTAGTGCCCTAAGGCTCTCAGCTTGGCCTGAAGTTAGATCAGATGAGCCCAGGCTCCTTCAGGGCAGGGACTGCTCTCCTCTGCCAGAGCAGCTCAGGAGATCCTCTCCAAGCAGATGGCTGAACCCCTCATCACTTCTCCCTGGAGACACTGCAGTTTGACAGCTAAGGAAGGGACCTGGAGCTGGCAGTTTGAAGAATGCCAAGTGTACTTATCTCTAGGGACTTCTGAGCCCCAGTACCAGACTCACAGCAATGGCTTTCTGCTCAAGTATCCTGTCAAAATAACTCTTGTACCGTGGTTCCTAGCTCAGGCATCTCCTCTGGACCTTGTGCTTCCCACAGCAGACAGTCTGGTGTGGAGTTTCTGGCTTCCAGTGAGAACTACATGCATTTGAGTGACATTGTGATGAGAGTCATCCTGCAGAGAGGCTGTGAAAGTAATCTGGGTGATTTGACCTCTTATCTGTCACCAATGAGGAGGTGTGACTGTGCACTGAGAGAGGAGGTGGCAGTCCTCTTTCTCCTAGGAGAAGCTGTGACCTGTGTGGAGGCAAGGGCAGGATGCTCAGGGCAGGAGCTGGAAAGGGCTTTTCTCCTTTTTCTTTGTTTCAATCCTGTGCCCAATGGCAATGTCTCACAGTCAGAAGGGAGGAGGATGTTTAGCTTTAATTGGGTCCATGGTAGAATTAATGTGCCTGGAATACCCAGTCCTTGATCCTTTCCTTGTCTCTGCCAGTGGGTGAATGTCTGTCACTGGGAATGCCTACAAAATCACTGCTTTAATGACATGTTTGCTCCAATTAAGCACTAGCTATTATCTTTCCAAGAGGCAGAGGGCTGGGGAGGGGGAGAGGGAGAAAAAAGCTGCTGGCTGGGATGTGTGAGCAGAACCTTTCAGGGGCCAGCTGAAGGCAGGGGTGGGTTTGGGAAGGCTGAGTGATGACTCTGTGACATTGCAGCTTTTCAATCATCACATCTCAGATTCTGCTTCATGCATCATTGGCTATGAAAGTTCTGAGATTCTAATCAGTGTTTCAAGAGTAAATTGATACAGCCTAATCATTCAGGATCTCTGGCAGGGGACCAAAGTGCCTGATGTGAAGTGTATGTTATGGATTAGAAGAGCTGCTGGCTGGAAACGAGCGCAGGATTGCCGTGCTCGAGAAGGTCTCTGCTCTCCCCGGAGCCCAGCCCTGTGCGTGCGAGGCTGCTCCCCAGGGCAAGGCAGATGCCAGAGGAAAGGTGAATACAGAACACATGGAAAGCCTGGCTCAGTCAGACACAGCTCAGCATCCAGCCTGCTAACCTCCCAGCCTGGACTGGGGAGCTCTTTATTTGTCTGTGTGGTGCAGAGGAGGAGAGCTGCTGGGTACAGAATGGGGGGAAAAGCAGCACTTCCCATAGGAACAAATAGAAGCAAGCCTGGGCTGTGAGTCTGGTCCATGGCAAAGCAGGAGATGTGTTTGCATTGCTCCTCGTGACTTGTGGGGACTTGGCAGCACAAGTAAATGGCACAGCTAGCAGCCAGAGAGCCAGTGAGCAGGAACAATGTGCCACCAGCTGCATCTCCAAGGCTCAATCCCTCCCCAGCTCACCCTTCTCCTTCAGCCTGTGCCTGTGGCACTGCTGGCAGAGGGAATGTGTCCAGAGATGAGGAGCTGGGCACACCTTCTCTTTGCCAGAAGCCAAGAGTGGGCAGCCACCAGCATTATTAGTGCTGATGCTGACACTGCTGATGCAAACCATCTCCATCTGGGGGGGTTGGTATCTCAGCGGGGCTTGGGCCCTCTTGCAAAAAGGAGTTGGGTTTGGAGCCTCCCCTAACTACCTAGAGCACAGGCAATAGGTTCAAGTGCTTTTGACCTGAGCTCACATAGCCCTGCTGCCTGATCCATGGAGCTCAGGGGCTCCACAACTGAACCTCCCCAGCATCCTGGCCAAAGCTGTCCTGACTTGGCCTTTCTCAGTGTCAGGTGCAAGAGGATGGATGTCCTCTGCCCACAGCTGGATCTTGCTTCCTTCAGCTCCAGCCTTATGTCCTCCTCATCACACACTTGCTTCCTCTTGCCCACACAGCTACTGTATTTAGAAAGTGGGACATCATCACCAGCCAGAGCATATGTCCATCCTCCCACCTTCTCCTGAGATGTCACTGCAAGTCTGTTGCTCTAAATTGAGCAGAGCCCAAGGGTTTGAAGCCCACTTGCACACATCCAGGCAGGAGCCCCCCCACTCAGTATTCCCTAAGACCTCCAGCAGCAAAGTGAGGAGAAAGGCAGAATCTCTTTCATTGGCTTTGGCTAGGACACCTAGCCTCCCCCCTCTGCCTTTCTTTGCCTTCTTTAGAGCCCCAAGGCACTGGCAGGAAAGCACTGGTTTGGGGTCACTTCAGATGCTTCACTCAGCTAAAATTAATTGTTTCATCCTGCTGAATATTGGGAATATTTTTCTTTCTATTTCAGTTCCATGCCTAGACTCCTCCCCACATGGAAAATCAATGATTCTCAGTGGCCTTACTCAAAGCATGCTCATCAGCAGGCATCTGAACATCAGAGGTGGTCCCTAAGGTGGAGGAGGGACACAGCTGGAAGGAGATCCTCCTGCTTTCCTGAGGAGAGAACCTCTCCAGGCACTCCAGTGGTTCCTTTCTGATCAGTTTTGCAGTCCCTTGCCTCCACTCAGGGTCTGCAGTGGCTAAGTCCATCACAGAAGGGCCAGGAGGACATTTGCTGGGTGCAGCCATGCCATATCTCATTGCCTGGGCAGGGACATCCCAGCTGTGTCATGCTGCAGCCACACACAGGCCCTCCCCAGGCCTCTCACAGGACACCGAGCTGGCCTCAGCTCTCAGCAGGTCACTTGTCCCCTGCTGGCCACAAAGCAGCTGAGGGCTCTTGCTGCCAGGGCAGTCAGGAAGAGCAGAGCACCAGCTCCCTGCCCAGGCTTCCTGCAGCATCTGCCTCCAGCACGAGCCAGAAAGCAGAGGTGACAATGCCTAGAGCCCTGGGGAGCCTGCAGGACAAGGACTCAGGAAAGGAGCAGGAGGGCAGGAAGCCTCTCCATGGCCAAACTTTCTTACCTTTTATTTCCTTTACCAAGCAGAGGCTTGCTTGGACCCTCACATCCACACAAGGGTGTGTGGTTGCCAAGATGTGTTTGCATGTGTAGCTGTCACGGAGCTGTGTGGTAATGGATCCAAAGAAGGGATTAGACAGATCCAGAGAGGGTGAGTCCATGGTGGCTGTTAAACTGGGTGGTCTGGACACAACCCCAGGCCTAGAGAGCCTTTAAGCTGCTGGTTGCTGGAAACCAGGAGAGGATGCCAAGCAGAGCCTCAGGCTCTGCATTTCCCATTCTTAAGGACCTTCCCTAAGGATTTCCTGCTGGCCCCTGCTAGGATGTTGAGCTAGACAGACCTCTGATCTGACTCTGTTCCTCTGCCTGCATGGTGTTATCTCCATATGGGATTGGGGTACAAAAGTGGGAGATGAGCTTAGCTGTCCTCCCTGATGCCAGCACCATCTCCAGCAAGGCCAGTGCATGCAGGATCTGCTCTCCTCCTGTGCTGGAGCTGGCAGCTACAGGCAGTGAGGAGGAATCCATCAATCTGTTGGTGTTTTCACACTCCTGAGGTTCAAACTGTGGCCTTTTCCAGGAACAATAGACTTTTCCTCCTGCTGGAGGGGAAGTGGAGTCCTGGTGGCTCCCTTTCTGCCACAGGTGCTCCTGCTCTGTCAGGATTTCCCTCTTCCTCCATGGTGAGGTTCCCCTCTCTGCCTGGAGTGATGTAGAAGCCACCAAAGAGGCAAAGTGTTTGCTCCTGGGCTGGGGTTGATGGGCCAGTCCGTGGTCCACTGCTGTTCTCTGCTGTTCTCTGTTCACTGCAGGGAGGAGCCAAGAGGAGCAGCTGAGCACATCCTGAACTGCTCTCCTCCTGGGCCTGAGGTGCATTCGTCACAGATTGTGTCTGGCTGCCACCAGCAGAAGGTAGAGTGGTTCATGTCCACCTGTGTCTCCTCCTCTTGTCAGAAGGAGATCAAAAGCTGAAATGCCAGTGCAGCATCACTCTCTCTGGGGACCAGAACAAAGGAGCCCAAGGCAGCAGCTGATTGTTCTGGGTGAGTTTGTGCTCTACTTGGTTCTGGGTGCAGACTGCTCCCTGGGTACTCTACCTTTCTATATAGCATGGCATAAAAGCACCTAATTGTGTCAGACCCAAGCCCCAAGCAGTCAAAATGCCCCAGCTTGCTGCTTCTGGTAAGGATCTCCCTGGGCTAGAAGAAGTATCCAGGGCTCATTCCCTTGGAGACAGGAGACCAAAAGGCTGGGTGGAGGGTGAGTTCTCTAGACACCAAAGAGCTGTACAAATGGACTCAAACAGAAAATGCCTCAGAAAGCTAGCTGAGGATGGGTAGACATCTAAGCCTCGTGGAGCTCTCTCTCTGTACCTGGGGTCCTCTCTGCCCAGGCACATCAGGCTGCAAAGCCTTCTGTGAGGGCAGGGTTCTTGTAAGTATCCAAATGTCACACAGAAAACACAACAGGGAAAAAGAGCCTCTAAAAAAAGAAGTGTGAGAGTCCATATCTGTGGCTTCTGGTCTGATTTTCCCAGTAAATCTTTCCCCTGAGTGCCAGCTCTGCAGTCATTCAGCCTCTGCTCCTTTCTGGCTCGTGCAGCATCCCCAGAAACAAAACCTCCTGCAAATGGAACTTAACAATTCCACTGTGAGGCATGAATCAGAGAGGAATCCAGAGCTCTCTCCTACAGCTCCACTAGCTCTGCACTGCTCATAAAAATTATTTGTTGCTGGCCATTTCTTTTGAGCAGAAAAGAGCTTTGCAAGCCTTCTCAGGAAGGGCTCTGCCCCAGGCGTGTAAGGCCTTGTTTGCACACTTGTTTTGCTGTGTGTTGTTGCACTTTGGAGCAGTGATGGATGGTGTGAAGCATGTGGAGGTGTCACACAAAGGTGTTCCTGTGTGGAAGGAGTATTTGTGTCCTGGTGGCAGCATGTCTCAGGCACAAAGACTCTGTGGTGCTCAGCTCTTGGGGTGCGTTACCAAGGCATTTTCTCCCCTGAGCCATGCCTTGATCTCCCAAAGTGGCCATTGTTCTCCCTGCACATAGGACACAGACTCATTCTGGGTTGTGAAGTGATGCCCAAAGGAGGTGGGAACATCACTTTTAGGCAGAGAGCAGAGCAGCTTCAGTCCTCTATGTCACCTCTGTGACAGCTGCTACCACTGAGGCACGAGTCCCACCAGCATCAACAGAACTGCTGCCTGAGCATGGGATGCAGGACAGGACTCTTTCTTATGGCACAGTGAGAAAGCTGCTCTTGTAAGTTATTTATTGCTGAGTTTGGGGTTGGTTAGGATCTGTGCCAGGTTCTAAATCACTGCAGGTCATGGAAATTTTATTTTTTAAGCATTGCTCTTTTGGATGCCCCCAAAAATTGCTCTAGCTGTGAAGTACTCTGAAAGACCATGACCAATAAAAATGTGCAAGCCATAAATCAGAGCCAACAGGTCCCTGCTGGAGAAGCTGAGTACAGAATAGGGAATCAGGATCAGGACTGCTAGGAAATGGGCTCCTCCTTCTTCTGCAGATGATGGTAAGTGTAGATCCTAAGCCCAAGCTTTCAGAGCTGTTGCCTCAATTATTCCACAAAACCTACAGGTACCTGCCAAAACCTCACCCAAGCACCTTCTCTCTATCCTCTCTCTATTTTGCTTTCTTCTCCCTCTGCTCTGTGTCCTCACTTCACTGCATGTCCACAGCAGGCCTAGCTCCAGCTGATTGCTCTCACACTTAGCACTGACCTTGCAGAGCTCCCTCCAGGCAGCACCAGAGAGGACAAGACTGGGATGCCCAAGGACTCTGCAGCTAAGAGCCTGCACAGAAAGAGGAGAGCCTGCCAGCAAGAGAAGTCCAAAGAGGGAAGGTAGAGGCTGTGATTCTCTTTCCCAGCTGGTCCTTCTCTCCATCCAGCCTGTTGTTCCGCGAGGCCTGGAGCCCATGGAATGCTCTCCAGGATGGGAAGCATGCTGGGGCTGGGGTCTGCCTGCCAAGGCCTGGCCCAGGGGTCAGTGAAGCATTTGCTGGGCTTTTTACAAGGTGAGGGTTAGGAGAATCTTGCTCCTCCGCTTAAGGAGCTGGATCTGAGGTGGTGGGTGGAAATATTAAGCCATGTGAGAATAAATCTGTTCAGGTGCTGCCTTACTGCTGCCTCCAGCACAGCAGAATGTTCTGTCTGCAGCCCAAAGCCTCTCTGGATAAGCAGGGACAAAAACAAGTCCAAGAACATAACAGCACAAAATAGAGAGAGTGAGAGCAAGGCAAAGAGTTTGAGGAGATGAAGTGATACTGAAGCAAAAGGAGTCTTGATCCTTTCTGCTCTTTGTGCCTTCAGAAACCTTCATCTACAACAAACTGGTCCCAGAGCATCAGCCAAGTAATAATAGCTTTTTTTCCACAAAATAAAATCTATTAAGAAAACTGATTTGTAGTAACTTGTCAGACTTGTCCTTGAGGTGATTTTTATGAGACAAGAGGAAGTAGTTTTGCTTTTAGCATTTCCAGGAAATCTGAAGTTTTATTTCAGTAAACCTTCATTTCCCTTTGCCTGCAGAAATGGTTTTCTTACCTCTTTCATCAAAAGAATTCATTGCAATTAAGCCTAGCTGGTTTATTCTGGTAAGGAAAGAGACCTAAGCTGTTGTAGTGCTGTGTACTGTTTCTGTGAAGCAGGCTGAAGGCGATTGTTGTTTTGATTTCTTGTGGCACCATGCACACACTGTGCCTTATCCTTGGGGAAGGAAACCTGACCAAAGGAAAAGCAACAGCTTCCCTCTGGTGTGCCAAGAGAGGATGAAATGCTCCTGAAACCAGGTGCTGCCTAGCAATGGTCAGTTAATTCTCAGTCCCTAAGGTAAGCATAAGAGCAGAAGAACAAGGAACCTCAATCATCACCTTGGCAGTGCTCCCCAGTGCCAGATCTCTGCCCTTCCCATGGCTGAGGGAGGCTGTGGTAAACCCAGGTGCCATGTGTGGGGAAGGTGCTGCCAGGAGAAGCTCCTGCACACTGTAATGCAGAGGATTTTACTGCTGGACACAGCTCCTGTGTGTAGTGCTGGAGGCTACTTCTCATCAACCCAGAAAAGCAAGAGCTGCAGTGGATGTGGCATGGTGGAAAGGGCAGGGACTTGGTGCCTCTGCCTGCTGGCACACCGTGTGCTGAGTTTCTAATGGCCAGGGGAAGGGCTCCAAGAGAAGCCAAGGACAGGCTCCAAAATACTGCTGAACAGCTGGGAGTGCATGTGAATAGATCAACAGCTGGGAGTGCATGTGAATACACAGGGCATAGAATTGCTGTCATCTTCTAGATCCATATCCTTAAAGCTGAGGCCTTGTCCTTAGCCAGTGTGCATATAGATATTTATATATATATATATAAACACAAGAGATGTGCTACAGAATCCCAGAGTCATGAAGGCTGCAAGAGACCTCTTAGGTCATCAGGTCCAAGCATCCCTATCCCCCCCAGGACACTAAGCCATGGCCCTAAGGAGAGCAGCTAGATGTTTAACCCCTGCAGGGATGGAGACTCCAGCACCTCCCTGGGCAGCCTGGGACAAGACTTAACAACCCTTTCAGGGAAGAAATTCCTCCTGACATCCAGTCTAAACCTCCCCTGGTGCAACTTGAGGCCTGGTGCAACTGGAGGTGTGTGTATAAATAGTACTGTTGGTAGCACACAGCCATCAGCAGTGCATATCTAACACCTGAGGAGATGTCAGTCTGACAAAGGATGAGCTGTTTCTTCCTCTCTTCATCCTTCCAAGCCTCAGTGTCCCATCTGGCATCATCTCTCAGAGATGTGCTGTGTTTTCTTCACTCCAGACCCTTCTCTGGAGAGCTAACTGAGAACAATTCCTGACTCCTCTGGTTGTATAAGCAACTGCAGCACTTACATAAGTGCTGAAAAGCCAACCTCCTCTCAGGAGAAAATGCACACAGCATCCCTGCAAACACAAGCAGGTCCAGCATGCATGTTCCTCCTCAGCAGATAACCCAACACACCATGCAAGTGAAAGCTAAGCTAAAAGCTCTGCTACACTCAGAAGCAAGCAGACTCCCTGCATGTCCTGGTCTGGATGCCTTCAGCCAAGAATCCCTCCCCAGCAAAGCCAAGCTCTGCAGCCCTTGCATAAATCAATGAGCTCATCTCTGGTGACTCACTGCCTACAATATTTATATCCAGCAGGGAAGTGTCTGCACTGCTGAGCCCATAGCTCATCCTGGGCCTTGCACTGGGGCTGAGGAGGAGCTTCTCTCATCTTACCTTCATTTCACACTCTTTGCACAAGAGCCCAGTAGGATTTCTTTCCTCAATTCCATGACAATGTGGAACAGTTCTTGGTCTCCTCTTGTGCTGTCTGGGGAAGAGCACAGAGAACAGGTGTGTGTGCTCATCTTCCTGCTTGACATGAATCCTCCTGGTAGACTCTTTGACATGTTCCACTCAGACAACATGAAGGCTGAAAGATAAGCACTTAGCAAACATGAGATGTCAGTGGTGCCTGCAAGAGCCACTCTGCTTCACTCCTGGGAGCTGTGAGGATGTATTCTGTCATTACATCTTCATACACTCTTCCTCAAATAAGCTTTTAGACATTTTGTTCATGTTTCCCTTTAGCTCAGGCTCCCCAAATAGTCAATAAGGAGAAAGAGGCATTTCTGCAGGGCAATAGCCATCTAAAAGATGACAGCTGAATCACAGGTGTGATGATTCCAGGTTTGCAGCAGAAGAACTGAACTCAGCATCTGACTCAGAATTGCTTTCACCCAGGGTGCAAGTGTTGAGAGTGTGAAGCTCCCGTGGGGATGTGCTGGGGGGGAGGGAGAGTGCCAGGAGATGGAAATGACATAATTACATTACCAAAAGCTGGGCAAGCAAGCTGTGTCTCCCATACCCAACATAAAATTATAAAGCCCAGAATATGATCATCTGACCCTTTAACAGCCATCATCTCCCTCTTTTCTGTCTGTGGTATTTATGGAGTATCTGTTGTGCACACAGGCACCAGCTGCACAGCCACAGCTATTTGGGAATGATCAAGTGAAAGCCAGAGGACCAAGAGGAGCAACCATTCATTTCTCTTATGGTTTCAGCTGCCCACAGCAATGGGATGCTCACAGTGAGACATACACATGGACTGAAAATAAACCCTGACCTTCAAATCAACAACCAGAGCTGTTTCTTTGCTCCAGGGTGGGTCTTCAACACCAACCAGGATCTCAGGTCTCAGACAGAGATAAAGCAAATCATGAGTTGAATGCAGTGCAGAGCACTTCCAGGCACACACAGGGGTGGCTCTCAGGTAGCTTAGGTGAGAAGCCTGCATGGGTGGCTGCAGGGGAGCCCAGGCATGGCTTGCACTAGAGGATGCATCATTCTTTAGCTGGCAAGATCCATCCCAGCCAGACTTATCCAGGTGGGATCTGAGCCCCATGCCCCCTGTCTAGAACAGGGCAGATGCATGCATTCCCTTACACCTAACAGCAAATCCTTAGCTGAGCCAGTCCTCTTCCTCTGCATCCTCTGGTATTTTGGCTACATCTACCATTCATTGTTTCCTCCTCTTCTCCTGACACCAATGGATTAAGGCATTCCCAGAGAAATGCAGTTATCCTGGGGGAAAAGGAGGAAGAGGACATGAAGAGCACTTGGAGAGGCTGGGAGCAGGAAAGCAGAGCAGGAGCAGAGCAGGCTGAGTGTTTCTGGCCATCTTGCAGGCACAACACAAGTAAACATCTGAAAGACAAAACTGCTATCAGCTCAGCACAGAGAGCAGGCTGCCAGCTCCAGACAGACACGAGTGTGAGGCCCAACCTAAGCATGTGTGTGCCTGCTGAAGAGAGCCAGACAGCCTCCACAAACATCACCATCCACTCTGCTGGGAGCTACAGCACCCAGAGGCCAACAACTTGACTCTCAGATCTTTTCTGTGCAAACTGTGACATCTCAGCCTCACATCAAGAGCTTTTGATACGTTTTGGCTCAGGAGCTGCTCCCAGTTATGCTGCTGGAAGGAACTTCAGATTCACACCAACCTAGCAGAGTTTATTTTGCCATCTGTCTGTGTTTAGTCTTCCTATTAGTAATGAAGGCAAGCCATGCAGATTGGGCTGGGACTGCTTTCTTGAGGAAGAGAGCTGTGTGGCACACAGAGCACCTAGCAGCCACTGTGGCCCAGAAATGCCTGGTGAGGAGGATCAGCTCTCTCTTCCCTGAGCATTGGCCTGTGTAGCACGGCCATGGCCACGGCTGTGCTGTTGGACACTTCTGCTGAACAGCAGCATGGCCAAAAAGAAATGGGCTCAGTTAATAACATGCTGGGAGCTTTGTGAGGGCCTTTTGAGCTATAAATGTACTTTCTGTGGTCTGTTAAAGGAATCATCCTTCCTGTCAGTCAAACAACTCTGTGGGGAGGGAGCTGCACGAGTTTCCCCAGTGCAGCTCTCCCCAGCCCATACCACAGTGCAGAGTTAGGAGCACAGAGGCTCCTCCACTGCTCAGGAAACCCTTCCAGTCAAAACCCTTCCCTCAAAAGGAAGTCCTAGCTTAGCATGGCCTTGGCTCAAGGTTTCCCCACCCAAGAGAGGGTTGGTGAGTCTCTGTCAGCCTTTCTCTGCTCTCTGACACAGATTGTCCAGAGGAACAGCTCTGGCTTATGAGACACAGCATATGAAATCCTAGAGGCAAAAGGGTTAACCTGGCAATAACTAAAGACATTATCAACCCCATAGACAAAGGCATCTGCTGCCACCAATATGGGATGTCTGTGCCTCTTCTGAGTTGTTTCCTGAGTGACACTGAGCACAAACCTGTCAGCTGCTGCAGGGATAGGACCCAGCACTGGATTTTGGCACAGGCTGCTCAGAGTCATGATGAATGTGAAATGCCTCAATTCTATTGATAATCCTCCTCACCACACAATCAGATCTTCACCCCCCTTTGGCCCCACTACAAAATCCCCATCCAGGGCCAGTACTTCTCTTTTGGGGGTATAAAACACTTACTTTAGGGGTTTTTCCCATGTCTCTTTACCAAAGTTCTTTGTAACAAGAGATTTCAGACAGGAATTGATAAATCCTTGCTAAAGGAAGGGAAAACATTAACATATCATACCTCATGGAATAAAAGGGGAAAAGCAGAGCTCTTGAAATGCTAGTTCAAGTGTAATGGCAAGTCTCTAAAGAACTCAGCAATGCCCTCATTTTGGTGTACTTTGGGGTTTTTAATAGCTCTGCTCATTTTGACCCCACTCCTAAATTCTTCACATCAGTGAGTCAAGCTTTCATAAGGAAAGCACAGTGCATTTGAGAGGAATTAAACACAGTTACAAGAAAATCATCTCTGGGTAATTGGAACCCTTCTAGAACCAATATGGCTCAACTATTGACAGAATAAAGAGAAGAAATGAGTGAATCTCATACCAGACTTGACTGAAAGGCAACTGTTTTGTTCGGGAAAGCCACACAGCAATTGGCATTTTAATCTGATGTACAAAGATTGCTGTTGAATATTTCAAAGCCTTCTCTCAGTGCCTATTTTCATCTTAAACAGGGACACAGAAGAGCTTACCATGGCCTGGCTCTTTGCTTGCAGCTTCTGCAGGGCAGGTGCTCTCAGCTCCTGCTTGCTGCTCTCCTGGCACACCAACTCTGGGCTTTTTTCTTCAGTTCTTTTTATAGTACATCAGCTTGGGATGTCTAGAGCCCAGGGTGCACAGGACTGAGGGGTCCACAGAGAAATATAAACCCCAGTGCCTGCTTTTCTGGAGATGCCTTCCCAGGGCATGCTGCTCTGAAGAGAACAGAGAAGTATTCCTGGTGAGCTGAGTCTGAGTGTTTCAAGGTGACAGCACGAAGTTGGTCAGGAGGTGTTGGGGGTGAGGGTGCAAATTCTAACAGAGAAGCCTCAGGTTTGAGATCTATAGATTCTGAGAGTGGTTTACCCACTTTGAGTGCTACTGTTAAGCCAGAACAGGCATTATCCATCTGTACATCATCTGCCAGATGAGGCTGAGAACACTGCCATGTTCTCCCTTTCTCCCTGTCACCTAGCTCAGGGTAACATCTGGCTGCCAGCCTCCTCCTCTCCCAGCAGAGCCAGAGAGGTGATTGTGCCACTGCACTCTGCTCTGCTCACACCTCCTCTGCAATACTGGGGCCAGCTCTGGAGCCCTCAACACAGAAAGGACATGGAGCTGCTGGAGCAGGTGCAGAGGAGGCCACGAGAATGCTCAGGGGCTGGAACACCTCTGCTCTGAGGACAGGCTGAGGGAGCTGGCATTGTTCAGNGTGTCTCTCTCCCCAGCCACAAGCAGCCCATTGCCTGCCCAGCCTCTCCCATGACCATGGCACAAGCTGCATACCAGCTGCTCCTCCCAGTCCTGCTGACCTCTGTCACCACAAGGAATCATACCATGTGAAAGCAGAATGACCAGATACTGTGTTTTAAAATGCAATACTTGCACTGAATCTGTCCATCCTGAGATCTTGTTTCCCTTCAGCCTCCTCAAGATGAGCTCCAGATCTACCATAGTGAAGAAGACCAGACTCTGATCTTTCATGTCTCACTTCAGGGTAGAACATGTCTGAAATCTTCTCCTAAGGGATGGGAAGAGTGATGGCATGTTGTCATAATAGCTTCTCTGTGGAAACTGTCACCTTGTCGTGACAGAGGGTTATTTTTCCAGGAGCCCTTGGACACAGCAGCAGCTGTTCCCATAGTCACACAGCATCCCTAGAAACTCTGCTTTTGTGAGTAATTGTAATTCCAGGAAGGTTCTCAACAAATCCTTAGGGCCCAAGTTACATGGGAGCATGAGTAACAAGAAGAGCCTGCAGGGCTGCAGAAACATGGCAAAGGTGTGGGACAATTCTTGCTTTCAGACTTACACCACTCAAGGGCTTAGTTAGTGTGCTTAGAGGCAGACAGACTGGGCTAATTCTGGACTTCTTGAGAGTCTAATTTAATTCCTAGAAGTGGAACTTTGTCTGCTCTAGCTTGGCTCCAGACCAGCCTTTCCAAAAGCAGCCAGGCACCAGAGCAATCCTCAGAGCCACTTGACTCCCACTGCTGCTAGCTCTGTGCCTTCTGAACATCTAACACTAAGGGGACTGCAAGCCCTGCCCCAGGCAGGCTCACCTCAGGTTATTCAGCTGCACTTACAGGTCAGCTCTGCTCACACTGCAGCCCTTGCCCTCAGCTGCTCACCTTCCTTCCACAGCAGACACCTCTGTCCTTGAGGTGAGGGGAAACTGATTCTGCATACTGGGAACTGAAAGGGGAAGCTGTTGAAGGGTGAGAAGGTGATGAATCAGTTTCTCACACTGAAGTGACACTAGAGCTAGCTCTAACTTAGAAGAACACAGAGCATTTGCTTGCTGATCAATCCTCTTGTCCCTTGTCTCTGGAGATGACAGTTACAAGGGACACAGTGTCACACATCAAAGCAGCAGCAAGCCCAGAGCAAGCAGCAGCCCTGCTGCTGGGGTTCTACCTACCTACCCTCCTCTTCTGCCTGGGCCTCATCAATGCAGAGACCCTCATGAGCCTGAACGCTTTGGGACCATAAACTTATCTGAATTAATCAAAGCTCCTGGTGCTGATGTTTAGTCACAACCAGTACAAAGACATATTCCTTTGTATTTTCCCTGTAAATGAGTATTTTTGGCATAAAACACACCAAAACCACTCCAGAAGTTTTGCCTGCACGCACTAAATATAACCATGGCCCTGGAAGACACAGCAGCAGCTGATGCAGGAGCAGGTGTTAGCTTTGGACTAACTGAAGTGCTTGGATTAGCAGAGTCTGGAGTGACAGCATGGCAGGCCCCAGGAAGCCTCACAGACTGATCCTCCTGGGCCTGGGAAGGAACTCCAGAGTCAGGTCAGCAGCTCTGCAGCTCAGGCTTGTCTCAAGATTGAACTCCTGAATCTTCAAATCCTCTGCTTATTACTTTTAATCCATCTTTGTATTTTCTGTGCCCGTGTCTATTGTTTCTGGCAGAGACATGACTTTGTCCTTTGGTTTCCAGATGCAGCCAGAGGTAAGTGATCAGCGTCTCAGACATGACTTAGTGAGGTCTCAGCCTCCCCTGTGATGTCATGGCTATTTATTTCCTAAGCAAATCGTCTCCCTGGAAGAATAAACTCTTTTAAAGAACTGACGTTAATTGGAGACTGCCAAACAAAGGTTTGTGAATGAAGGAGCCCATAAGTGAGTAACAGAGACACACACTGACCGTGTGGGGCAGGACAAAACACTTCCCTTTCCCTCTCATGGCAGCTCTCTGGCTGGTCAGGAGGAGGAGGGCTGTGGAATAGCTGGGAAGGAACTGCCACCGTGTGGCCAAGGCACAGCGTTCACTGCCTCTCCGCAAACCTCCAGCTGCTGCTGCTCCGGGAGAGGTCCCAGTGCCTGGCACCTGCTGCTGGAATGTTCAGCTCCACACACTCCAGCTCGCTGGCACTGGCACTGCCTCCCTAGCAGTGGCCACAGGCTTCTGGCTGAGGTCTTGCCCTGCTCAGCCTTGTGTCAATAACAGGGTGGAACACATCACTTTCAATGCCATACATTCTTTGTGTACTTCCTCTAATAGGTCACCTCACCTTCTGACAAGGGTCAGGGGACCATAAGCACTGAGCCATCCAGATGATGCCTTAAAAAAGGTCGATATCTTTCACTATGACAAGCCTATTAGTAGAAAACCTCTTACTGTGCACTAAATTACTGCTAATCCAGTAACAGAACCTGCCCTCTGCTTTTCAGCCCAATCTTGAAGCAGCTGGGCTTATATGTCCAGCAGAACAACATGCTTCCCTAGCTGTCTGCTCAAGGTAAGGCAAGAGTCAAACAGCTGTCCTGCAGCTATGAAAAGTGTGAAGACATGCCCCAGGGGCTAATGCACTGTTTTTGCAGACCCCATTTCACGTGGAGCAGCAGAGAACTCTCTACTTCTGCTGTGCATTACCTTGCAGGGCTTGCTGCATCAGCTGATGCAGTGCTGACACCTCCTGCCCCAGTGTGACTTCATGGCACTGAGAGATTCACAGCAGAGTGCACCTCTTGTCCAGCTGCCACTTGCCATCAGCTGTCTCTGTTCCTTCTGCTTCTGCCAAAGAAAGACACTTACCACTTCAGCTCACTTAGGTGCATCATGATCACACTGAGTTGTCAACACAAAAGGACAAAATGGGTTTGGGTCCCCCAGGACATGATTTCTGCAACAGACATCATCTCTCCATTTACTGAACTCTTGTGCACAGACAAGAGCTCTCATGAGTAGCTGTGGATGGGGCTCCACAGAAATTACAGCCAGAGACCCTCAGAGCCCGTGCTCAGCCATGGCATGAGTTAAAGGAGCCTGGAATACCTCTGTACTCCAGCTGAGCCAGATTTGAAACAGCAGAATAAGAGATGCTCTCCTAAAGACCTTGCCTAGCACTCCAAATCAATCTGGGGAAGAGCTTTTGTGGCTCAGAGCTGCAGGGAACACTCACACAGCAGCCTGGATCAATAGAGCCTGAGCTGATGCACTTCATTATCAGGGCCTGGGGACATGACAGGGAGAGCTCACTAATGATCTCTGCAAGGGATCTAGGTCATAGAGAGCTCTGCTGGTCATGAATAATTCTCCTGTATTGTCAGAGCACCTACAGTATCTGCTTGGTTTCAAGGTTGCAATGCCTGGCAATAGCAGCATGTTGCAGCAAGGTCAGTGAGGACCTACCCAAGGCAGACAGAGCCTTCAGTGTCCCTGCAGAGAGCTCTGCCTCCAGAGCCCCTCAGGGGATAATCCAGAGCAGCCAAGGAACACCTTTGTAGGGCAACCAACTGCTGCCAGGCAGTGTGGAAAGCTGCCCAGGGTGGGTTGGTGTTAGGCAGGGCATGGCTCTGCCTCAGTGCTGCCATCCACACTAAGCCTTGCTCTGGGGAGGCAGCTAGCACAGGGCATGGAAATGCTTCCCTTTCTCCTCTGCTGCTCCCTTTCTGCTCTATTGCCCTGTTCTACCACAGATGGTAGAAGGGCTGACTCCTGGCCTTGAGCTCTCAGCTCTCCAGAGCACCTCCCAAGGTGCCAGGGGCACCCTCCATGGCTCTGCTGGAGCTGAGCATGTCCAGTGAGGAGCTTACAAGGAGAAGGAAGATGTCTGTATTTAAGGGATAAGAGGTAGAAAATGTTCTCAGAAAAAAACCCTGCTTTATTTTACTCTCTTAATTAAAATTTCCTAAGCTGATAATAGGCTTGAGGTAAGCTTTGAGACAAGGAAAAATAAAGGAACAATCACAGACTCCAAATGGAAATTACAAATCTTATTCCCCCTCTGTCTCTCTACTCACAAAAGAATTCACACTGGCATTTGTGTGAGGACAGCAGAGGGACCCTTACCCTTGGTCACAGCCAGGTGACCAGGGGTAGCTCTGCTTACAAGGACAGACAAGTGACAGGGGAGGTCAAACATGCTGGAGGAGTCTGGCTCTGCACATCACAGTGTATCCTCCACACACGAGCAGAGAGATCTGAGCTCCAGTGAGTGAAACCTTGGCACTGTCAGCATGAGGCAGAGTCCAGGGCAGAACACACTGCTGGCATCCTTCTCTTCCATCAGTGTTCTAAGCATGCACATGCCTAACTCTGCAGAGTAAGTCCAAAAGGTGCTGAGGTTTTCTGCCAGCATCCATCCCTCTTGCAGGTTCTAGTGGCAAAAGGGTGACCACCCGTTCAGGGAAAATGTTCCTCAGCACCTTCAGCTTCTGCTGGAGAGGGGATCAGGGTGACATCTGCCAAAACTGTGGAGCCTGGAGCACTGTCCCTCTCCCCTCACACAGGCACAGAGCTGCAGCCTTGAGGCATGCCAGCAGTGCAGGTGTCTGGAGCATGCTCTGCTCTGCTCTCTGACCTGGCTGAGTGGCCTTGAATGATCTTATCTCAAAGGCAGGACAGTTCTGGTACTCAGGACGAGCAGGAGCTACAAGAGCAGTGACCCTGTACAGACTAATTGAGAGAAGCACCAATAGCAGGGAAAAAACATCTAGATCTTAATTTAGCTCTTCAGGAATATGTATCAATGATGTTGGTTAAAATGTCATTTTCGAGAGGATCCAGACTAGACATAGAGCAGCAAAACACCTCCAGAATTAAAGCTCTACAGAAACAATTCCTCCCTCCCTGTCATGGACATCACTAGCAAAAGAAACACAAAGCTTCAGTCAGAGGAGATGCCAGCTCTGAACAGAGGGACACAGGGGGGTTTGGCACTCTCCTATCTCTCACAGAAAGTGTCCCAGATCAGGGAGATCTTCCACCTGCTGGCAGGAATGCTGCTTGAATCACTTAGTCCCAAGGACTAGGAAGACAAACCAGCAAGAGCTGCCACCTGCCAAATCTCTGTGAAGGTTATGAGACGTCAGATGGGTTCTGTTGTTGGCCAGTGCCTCAGGAAATTTGTCCAAGCCTTTGGACACAAAAACTGCTGAACACATAAACAAGAAATCAGCAGTGAATCACCAGCTGGTCCTAGCAGTGCTGCCATGATCCATCTGTCACTGTGAACCACCAACTGATCACCAGCTGAACAAAATCTGAGTAAGCAAAGGCTGGATCCCAAACATCTGAACAAGGGAAAGGCCTGGAGGAGGCTTGATCCCAAACACCTGAACAAATGGAAGGGCTGGGGGATGTGTCTCAGACTGATGCCTGTGACATGCATGGCACAGCCCTATCTGGAGCACCCTAGGATAGCATTTCCATAGAGTGCCTTCTCCTTGTCACTTTCCAGGCATTTTTCCACTGACATACACTAGTAAACCAGGCAGAGTATGGGTCTGAACAATTCCAAGTACCATGTGGAAGGCAAATCATCTCTAAGAGGACAGAGCCTGAAGAGGAACACTTCTAGACTGCATTCTTCCTAAGAGTCTGTAATGCTGGAGCAGCAGAACTCCGAGCACTGGCTATCATCTCAAGCTGATGCAGTGGAACTGGCTGCAGGTTGTCTGCTGCCCTTCAGAATAAACTTTACTCCAGTTTATTCACAAAGTGTTCTTCATCAAGATACTAAGCTTTTCTAGTGGACACTGGAATGTCTTGAGTGGGCAATGGGGTGTTAAAATAGGTGAAAACCAGCATAAGAAGAGAGTTGTATGCATCTTTCCATGCAGTGAATACCCTGATGTTCCCTCCAAGGGCAGAACCATTCCCAACAGCAAGCAGAGTTTCAAAACACACTGGAGCAGTTCCTGCAAAGACAGGTTTCTGATGCTGAGTCCTTCCCTGCAAGTTTTCTGCTTGGACCTCAGTGCTGCTGCATGCTTTCAGCTCTCAGAGTCAATGATGGCACAGACATGCAGAAAAAGGAGAACATTCTGCTTCACTGCTCTCAAGTTGGGAGCTCTGGTGCAGAACCTCCAATAGACTCACTGAATTGCTTGAGTTGCTTTGCAGTAGGTGAGTAATAAGAAAAAAATAGTGCACCGGGCCCCCTCTGAGTCTTTGCCTCCAATAACAGCCCTAGAAGCAAGGCTTGCCAAGCTGGAGCCCCCAGCATGAGTGACAGAGCAGGATTGTTAGGCACAATGGGCTTGAGGAGTTAAACCCTCACAGGAGCCCAACTTTGCAATAGCCATGGCTTCAAAGGTGTCCTCTCAGAGAACCTTCAGTGACTGCACAGGTCACTTCTGGAGTGCTTGAGCCTGATCAGAGGTAAAACCCAACCACCTGAGCAGAGCAAGTCCTGCATGCCCCACTCCAGCTGAGCAGGGAACACTCCTTCAATACTCTTGCTTACGTGTTTTGGGTTTAAATTTTAAAGTGCTGTATGCCCCTTCCACAGCTTTGGGCAAGTACATGGGATGCCTCTCCAGCCTCTTCCTAGAGCTTGTTGTCCTCTGCTGGCTGGTCCTTTGGGATTGCTTTGCAGCCTTTCCTCTCTGGGCAGTATCTTGTGAGTATCTCCTGGGAGCACGAAGGATCCAGTTGGAATGCAAACTGTGTTCACTTGTGCTGGTAGCAACTGAAAGACAGAAGATAATCTGACATCAACAGCTAGCCAGAGGTACGTTTACATGCACAGCAAGAGAACAGGGTGCCTGCTGGGTCCTTGGAGGTAAAGCCAAGAAACCAACCTGGTTTCACTGCAGGATGTCTCTTGGGATGGGATTCACCTTATCTAGTATTACAGTGCCTGCAGGGTAAATATCAGAGCTAGTCTAGGGCACAGCTAACCTGACCTGTTAGCCTAAGGCACAGAAATGTCTGTTTCTCTCCACTGGTTATACAAGATAAAAAAAACAGGTGAAGACAAAATCATCTGTATATTCTTTACAGCTCTCCTCCAAAGACAGCTTGGGGTGGAGATGTTAGGGTGGAATTCATCCCTGAGCAGAAGGCAAGCACCATTCCAGCAGTAGCTGTGTGATGGCCACACACAAAACTCCTGCATGCTTCCAGCAGGGAGCAAGGAATATATTAGTGTGGTTCACATGCTGTATGCAGTGATCCTGGATTTGGGAAGGAACATTTGAAGGAAAACTGTGTCCATTAAATAAACAGACATGATCTCACAATGCCACTCCTCCCTCTGCCCAGCAAAAGCAATCCCATTTTGGCTGGTTTGTACTGCACCATCAAAGTCAACATCCACGTTTGGCAGCTCCACATCAGGAACTCTTTTCCATCTCTCTGAGTCCAGGTCTGCAATAACTGAGTCAAAGAAAGCCATTGCTTCCCTTACATCTGAGCTGGGCTGGGGGCCTTTCCTTCCCACGGATGCCTGTTGATCAGAGAGGGGAAAAAGAGTTAGCTAAAGGTTGGGCACAGTGACTTCTTAATGAGCAAACTGTCCAAGGAAGCTGTAACAATGACACTGGACTCTGTCCTTCAAGCTGTCAGAAGAGGACACAGGTCCAGAGTGCTCCACAGTGTGCAGTCATCAGAGAAAGCACATCAGCAGCCTAACAAGCATCCATCCTGTGACATGGCCAACACTGAACCCCTTCCATTTCAGTCCTGCAGGCCAGGTGCTGAGAATCCCTCACAGCCCCCATGTCAGGCCATGGAATCAGGTGCCTAAGTGACAGCTGGCATTGGTGGCCAAAATGATTCCACCTAGCAGTAGGCATCTAATGAGACAGACATTAGAGATGTAGCCATGCAGGTTCCTTCTGTGACTAAAGCAGGGCTCTGGTGCCTGCAGAAGGTGAGCCAGGCCTTGGGGAGGCTGAGCTCCCCTCTGCAGGCAGCTCTTTCTCCTAGCTGCAAAGGGACTGTGAGGTAACTTGCTTACTAATTTAAGCATCTTATTAAAATGCCTGGGTTAGGTGAAATGAATCCAGATCTAAATTGCTGAAGTCTATTTGAAATGGAAAAGGAGCATGTGTGCTACAATATGAGTCATCCAACACCCTGATAATCCCCCCAGGAAAGCCACAGTGTTTAAAATTAGCAGCCTGCCTTGGTAAAAAGGCAAAAGCCTGTCTCTAGATGCTGAAGCAGCCACAAAGCCTCAGTTAGCAATCCTGCAGGTCCATATGGGATGAGCACTTCCTGCCAGGCTCTGCCTGCTGAAGGGCTGTCTCTTTTCCCTGCCAGCCCAACCCAGGTGCTTTGTCAGGCACTAATAAATAACAAGGCAGGAAATTGCTGCCTTGGGTTTCCAGCATGCAAGCAAAGGAGATGTGGTACCCCATCTCTGAAGGGACACAGCTGGTTCCCTGCTCTGGGAAGGCAAAAAGATGAGCTAGCTTATTTCCCTCCTGACATTATGGGTTGATTGACATCCTCAAAAGTGCTAGAAGATAGCTGTTGCCACACATCTTCTGAAAATAGTGACTGCTATGATGACTAAGCCCTCGTTGCTGAAAGGCACTTTAAAGAAATGCTTATGTACTGGCAGCATCTGAGCCAGCCCTCTGCTCTCTTCTCCCACCAGAACCATGACTCCACACTTAGCCTGCAGTCCTGGTCTCAGCAATCTCTGGATCAAACCTCCCAGGAAGACAGGGCTGTCTGTCCCTTCCCACGAATCATGCAGCAGGTAGGAGAAAGAAGTGAACTTCCACTGAACATGTCATTTAAGACAAGCAGGTAGTTAGGGGCAGAAGGGTTCAAGCCTAAGAGGAACTCAGCAAACTGTGAAGATAGAATCTGCAGTTAGGGAGCAGAGTATCCTGGCTGTTCCAGAAGTGTTCTTGACCTCTCCCTGCTCTTTCCTGTGCAGCTGTGATCCTGCCATTTGTGTTGGCAGGAATGGCTCATACAGGTGGCATATCCTGCTGTCTGCTCTAAGGGGAGGGCTCATGGAGCTAGAATGGCAGCCAGTCCCAGGGCTGCTCCTGTGGAGGAGCTGGCTGCCCACAGTCAGATGACAGCACTCTTTGCCTGTGGGAGATTCACTTCTTTGCCAAGTTATGGCATTTTCAGCACTATATTCAGTGGCAAATCTCAGAGATTCACAAAGCTGCATGAGGCCTAGTTGTGCAGAATCTATTTCCCACCTTCCTGCTCCACGGTTTTACCACCTTTTTACACTCATTTTTTCCCAGCCAGCTGAGTGTTGGTCAAGAACTGCCCTGCTCCATCACTGCTTAGCTCATCAAGGCCCTGGCATGCTGTACATCTCCCCTGTCTCAAGCCAACCTTTGTGTGACAGTGCACAGTCAGTTCACAGACTGTATCAACAGTGCTGAGATTTGTCTCCTGGCACGTGGCCCCACCAGGCCACTCTCCCACATCTCAGTCCTTCTGTTTGGATGTTTCCCTGGCCCTAAACAGCAATGCCTTTACAAAGCCAATCTTCTGCAGCCCACTGAGCTGTGTGTTGTTTCCTACTGTTATTCCTGGCTGCTAAGAGCTACTGTTCAAAGCATTAAATGACATAAAGCCTAATAAATCCAAACGAAAAGATCCCAGAGACTGAATGAGTACTAGATCCAAATGTGGCATTAAGAAATGTGCTATCTTTTCCTAAGTGAGCCTTCTCCTCTGGTTAAGTCATGCCTGCAGCAGAGCTCAGCCTCAATGAGCTTTGTAAGCTCCCATGTTTATCAATATCAGAAGGATGGGGCCAGGCTCCTTCCAGCAGTGCCCAGTGAAAAGACAAAGGACACGAACTAGAACACAGGAAGTTCCACATAAACATGAAGGAAAACCATTTGAGGGTGGGATGCTGGACGAGGCTGCCCAGACTCCTCCTACTGCCTACCTGGACACAATCCTGTGCAATCTGATCTAGGTGAAGCTGCTTTAGCAGGGGAGTTGGGCTAGGTGATCCCCATCCAACCCCTCCCTTTCTGTGATTCTGTCAGTTAGCAATTCTGACATTCTACTGTGAGAGAAATCTAAGTGTGGCCACAGCTTCTTGGTAGAGCCCAGCTGGCCTGATCAGTAAGTCAGCCATACATCCCTTCTTGCCACCATCCCCATTAGAATCTGGATTAAAGACTGCAACCTGGCAGTCTCCTGCCAAAGTCATGTTTGTGGTCGTGTTCCCAAAACAGATCACCCCAGCTGCTGCAATCCTTTCCCTTCTCCTCAGTCAATCAAGTCCAGAGTCAAACCAACCACTGAACCACCTAGTGACATATGAACTGCAACCCAGCTTTGTAATACTTTTCCCTCTAGGATACATGGAAACAGTCTGCACCAAAGACAGCATTTCAGTTTTATTTGTGTGGCATTACTACACTAAAGGGTGATGAATTATTCTGTCTCAGAATGACCTGCCAACTTATTAAAGAGCAAAGAAAGAAACCCTTACAAATCCCTCACACCCTAGGCCTGTCAGTAGAGTTTGCACTGATGCTAAATGTAGCACTGACAAGTTACCTGAGCAGTCAGAAAGCATCCTGTTTCAATGAATTTACAACTATTTTGTGTAATTAAATCTATGACTATAAAAAGACTGCCAGTAAACCTAGAGATTGCTGTGCTTGTCAGTCACTAACAGCTATAAATAACCCTCATGGAGGACTCTAAGCACCTAGGTAGCCTGTTGCTGTACTGAGAGAGCAGCTTGCTCCTTCATAATGTTTTCAGATACTTCCCATACTCTCACACCTCTTTCCTTCTCCTGTTTTCTCTCTCCCCACACAAACATAGGCATATACATTTCTTCCCATTACTTCATTTCACACTACTCAGAAAGCATCTTAAGGTCTTTAGCAGCATTTCAAATGAGGTAACAGGAAAAAGACAACTGTCTCAGACCAATAAAGCAGAAAATCAACATAGGTCATGCAGCTCATTGTTTTGTGGTTCAGGACCAAGCACATGACAGAAGTTCTTAGGAATTACCTTGTCAGGCTCTTTGGAAGGAAGTGGAAGAAATGACTTCTTCCCAGTTTTGGATGACTTTGTGGATGTTGAGGAATCTGCAGCCATGTGCGTGGATTTCAAGTTATTGAGGTTGTCAAGGTATTTTTTCCTCAAGGCTAGCAGATCTTGCAAGTACTTCAGGCAGTCCTGAGTCTTAGAGTACATCCAGTCTCTGTCTTCCTCTTTTGGCTGGAAGCAGGAGTCGATGCTGGTTGTACTTCTGCATTTCTTTAGTGGTTCACTAACTTTTTCCTGCTCCCCTCCAAGGACATACATAGAAGTGCTGCGGATCAGCCTCACTGCAGAGCCTGTGCCATCACAGTAGGGGATGTCATCTGTCACCTTTCTTCGGTGGGAGTTGGGGTGAAATATGGAATGGATCTTTCTGAACATAGTGTGCCACTTCCTCCCCTTTATGCCTTTTCTCTTTCAGCTCCTTAAGTTAAGCCCAGATGTGGTGATCAGCAGCTGTTCCTCTTGCCCTCAGCAGACAGACGATTTCACCTCTCACTGCCTCAAGCAGAAACCAAAGCTCTTGCTGCACGAGTTGCTTTCAGTCTAACACATGGCAAAGAGCGAGGTGGTAACGCTGAAGCGTGCTTTCTATTCCGTTTCTGCCAGCAAAACAGCTTTGTCCTTTCCTCTGTTTAAACTACAGGACAGGAGGCCCACTGTCACGCTCTGAGCCTTGCCTTGCCTCCAGCTGCCCACGGGAGCCATGGATGGCTGCCGAGCTTCCCCTGTCCCTTCCCGCTCCCCAGGCGCTCCGGCAAGGCGCCGCCGGGCGCTGGCCGTGGTGCTGGAGCGCTCCTGCCTCCGCCTCCCGCCGGCTGCGCTCTGCGGGACGTGTCCTGGAGCAGCCTGCGGAGATCAGCCCAGGCAGGGGCAGAAGTCTGAGCTGGAGCAAAGGGTTCTGCCGGCTGGAGTTCAGAAGTCTCTCTGGGTCTCACCCGACAGTAACCGGGAGATGGCTACAGCTACCTGATACCAGAGCGCTCCTGGGAACAAGGTGGATTCGGATGTCAGGCTCTGTTACACTCAGCACAAAGATGCCTCGTGTAAGGGAGGCTGTAAAATGAAGTACTCATACAAAGCACTCGTCTGGCAGAATATTGCCAACACCAACCAATGAATTTGTACCTCTCCACATTAGTTCTTCTCCTAGGTTTACTGCAAGAACATTCAATACAGTGGGTTTGGCGACTGGTTTTTGACTGGAACTACTAAGGACATTGACTATCACTTGCCTATTCGAGCATTCCTGGTATTTGCACTCTGTGACGTGATGCATGCTTTAGAGATAATTAGTAAATTTGCTCAGTTCTCATGACTATGACAACTTTTTGAAGGCAAGCAGGAATGTCTAGATTTACCATGTTCACAAGTTCCCATAATTTACCTTGATCAAGCATTGAGTGCTTGAGAAAACAATTACTTTGGAAGCCAGTGGAGATCACCTTCAGACTCTACCAGGCAAATTTCTATTAATACCACTGGGACATCCTAAGAGCTGCAGGATCTCAACAGAAAAGACAGGTTCTGACATAAACTTGCATCCATTCCCTCAGGAACACTGATTCCCTGGACACTGAACATCTACCACAGCCAATCTCAAAACATGCACTTTGTTCCTTTTACTTACAGCTAAAGCTGGATTATGCTTATAACTAAAGGCTGAGGTAAATAACATTTTGCCCATTTTTCAGTTTTCTAATAGCAGCATAGACATGATTCCCACTGCAGCTAGGGCTAGCCTAGAGGTTGTTCTGAAATCCTTTCAGCTGTTTGAGATCTTGCACAGAGGTGTTCCTTTACTGATTATCTCCTACTCCGTCCCACAGCTAGGTAATAGATTAACATTGAGTTTATGTTATCATAGACCATTACAACTATGAAAAAAAGTTGAGGTCTCTCCCCAGAATTACATATCTGAGGCACAGAAAGTTTCTGTTATCAGTGCTAGCATAGCGTAATAATTCCATCTAAAGATCAATTTCAGAGCAAAAGGCCACAAGGGGAGTTTAACTTATTGTCCTGAATGAGTGAGGTAAATATCTGACACAGTCCTTCTAGACACTGTGCTTACTAACCGAGTTGTGAAAATGAGAGTGTTCCACAATAATCCTCTTACAAATCCCATTTGCTACAGGGGCTAGTGGTCTTTGGTTACAGACATGTTCCAACACCAGTGAGCCTCAGAGAGGCACTGGAGGTGTCCTCAGAGTCACAAAACCTGTCACTCGAGCACATCAGTGGGAGCTCAAGGAATTACTGACACAAAGTTGAGTCAGTAAGGTCAAAGGGAACTCCACCCAGCATCTGCTCATGGACCAGACATTGGCTTTCAATAGCAGATTGATTGCTGAGCTCATCTGGCCTTACAAAGAGCTACAGAGTAAAGCAAAACTCCTCAAGATTCTGCTCATGAAGCCACAGAAAAAGATACATCTGTGAAGAGTAAATCTGGTGATATACCCCATGAGTTGAAAAATATTTCATAAGGGTAATAGATTTCCCTATCCTGCTTGAACTAAATGCTAAAAACATATATTAATATCTCATTACTTAGAAGAAGAGAGTTTCAGGATCTTAAGAGGGCTGTCAGTTTTAAGCATGATCATTCCACAGTTTTTAAGAAGCTTTCTGGGCCACATTCATTCTGTGCCAACATAAGTGTGGTTCCACTGCTTTCAGTGACGTTAAAATAAGGAAGGATTAATAAATGCATGAGAAAATACAGTAGCTGCATACATACCAGTATTTCATTTGGATTAACAAAGAGTTGTTTGCAATTATTTTGGGCATGAATATTTTATTCTATGCATTGCTTCTGGGCAGTGGGAATACACAATCTTCCTCTCCTATTGTAAAAATGAACATTCATTTGTTTCCTTCAGAGAAATTGCTGTAATTCAAATAGTTCCATGGATTTAGAAAGTTAAAGGACAAAATAATGGATGTATTTAAAAGGTCAAAAATGTCTCCAGTGTGTTCTGTGGGAAGAGGAATGCCCCCTGGCTTTATAAGATATTTTCCTACAACTTTTGCATTGAAACCTGTTTCCTGACTAGTTGATTCCAGCTCTGGTCCTCCTGTGCCTGTAAGTGTCTCTGTTCCAGTTAGCAGCAGGGCAATTATCATTCAGCCACCCAGGTCTGCTCCCCAGTGCTAATGTCACCTTAGACAGCTGTAATTAAAAGACAAGGTCTGAGGCAGGAATTATTTCCTTCTGCACAATCACCAAATGGCAAATACATGACTGAGGGAAAATACTTAATCTGCTAATTCAGAGTACCAAATTCACAGGCAGCTATTAAATCATAGATAAAGACCTCCCAGAGAAAGAGCTTTTGAGAGGCAGATCAAATAGATCACACTAAATATTTAATGGCATCTAAGATTACTAGCTTTGACAAGGCAATGCTCATACCTTGTTTGTTCATTTGTCTGCTTGAATCTGACTTCCCTTACTCAATATTTCTTATTTTAAGAGACTTTTTCCCTGCTGTGAGTGGTTTCAGTGTTTCTGTTTTCATTGTAGCTAGCAGAGCAATCTACACCCTGGCATTCTGGCAATTCATGAGCCATCAGGACTGGGTAGGAAGATCAAGTTAGAAAAGCCAATGCCTGTGTTCTGTTTAAATAAACTATCCAGTTGAACAAAACCCCTTAAAATCACAAGTATAGATCAATACAGTTGAAAGAAAATCACTCATCTGGAAAGTTTTTCACAGTAAGTTGTTAGTTAATAACTACTCTCCAGGATAACAAGATACCCTGCACACAGATCTACCTACTTGACAGGCACATTCCAGCCAAGTGACTGACACAAAGAGATGCCAAATCATCGCTGAAACAAAGCAAAGCTCTGGTGACAAAGAGGAAAACCTCTGGCAAACTGAAGGAGAAGGGATTCTGTCTCTACCATAAAGCTGTAGCAAGCTGTTGTATCTCATTCAGGACAATGCATTTCTGATTTATCTGAAAAATTGAAGTGGAAACTCCTTGATTTAAGAGGAAAATCAGCAAATACAGGAATGCTGAGATCAAAGCTCAGTACTACAGAAGAATGCCATCCCAAGGTCTGATGCCTGCCTATGGTGGCTGTCATGACACTTACTGTTTCAAAGAGCACACATGCTTGAGCAGGTGGCACACTCCCAGCTCACAGAGCAGCTGCTGAATGTCAGTGCTTCTGCTGGGTGGAAATATCCACTGCTGGAGGTGAAATACCACAGCACTCCTACTAAATGGGAAGATGGATGAATAACAGACCTTGTTATCAAGCAAAGAAGAGTCCTCAGTAGTGGTTGTTTCTTCTCTTTCAGCCCATGAGGGTGACAGTCTGGAGGAGTTCTGCCTCCCCAGAATCTCAATTTGAACCTAAGCATTTCCATTTGATTAGATCCTGCATATTCTGCATGAATTCTCACTGCATGCAAAACTTGCATTCATTGAGCAGGCTTTGGTGCAGCATAGGCACTGGCTGTGACCAACCAAAGCAGTGACTACATTCCAGTCAGGCATGAAGGTAAAGAAATGCCATTTATAGACAGAGAAAGGCTTAGGAAAGGCTCACACAAATGAGATGCCAGGCAATTCCTCTTTTTTCCTCCATTTGCTCTCCTGGCATCACTTGTGTGCCTCCTAAGGCAAAGGAGAGTGCACTAAAGTGCACCCTAGTGAGCCATCCCCTGCTTCAGATCTCTCTCTAGCTGTTGCCTGGCAGCATTTCCAGAGGCTGAGAGGTTACCACACTTCTCCCCTGCTGCATCCAGCCTCCTCTTTCCCTTTGTTCCCTCAAATCACCCTGTTGTCATTAAAAACTTCTCCTCTGTGACAAGCTTGACAAGGGAAATTTGTCTTGTCTTCTGTCACACGGGGTCAAAGGACAACCAGTTGGTCCTGCTTGTTTTATCAGAAGAGTTCATGTCCTTTTGGCAGAAACACTGCTAGGACCTTTCAGAGCTTTGTTAGTCTTTGTTGAATTCATTAGTGTCTGGCCTCTTGAGTCTTTTGTCCCAGAGATGGCTGGAGAATGACTGTGATGTCTAGCTTGTTGCCTGTCACATCCATCACCCATGGATAAAGTCCTTGCCAGGAGAATGTGGTAAATGGGGAAGATTCCTTCCTGAATAGCCCCATGAGGAATGGACATTGGGAGGAGCAGTTCTTCCAACTCATTTATGGAAGACAAAAATTGAAATGGCCTGTCCTGATCTTGACCTGGAGCATCTGTTTCTCATCCCAATTAAACTCTGATACACTGTTTATCCTTCCCACAGAGGAAGTCCCAAGGAGGATTTATGAGAGGGGACAGTCTGAATCTCTTGGTAAGTCACAGAGTTGCCAGACCATATCAGTCATCTCCAGGCAAGGCAATACTTACACAATACTTACAGACAGTTTGTAGGCACTCTTGGATCCCTGCCTCTCATTCCCATCTCCTTCCCCCCTGCTAATCCAATGAACCAGGGCAAAGACCAGTTTAACTGGAGAAGCAAAGCAGGAGTCATTTGGCTGGGATATCTGAGAAAGACTGAGGACAAGTGAGCCTTCACATGAGCACTAGAGAGAATGAAAAGAAAGAAATGCATCTTGACCACATCCCAGTGATTTTTCTGGAGTATATTTACTACTTTTCTGCTCAGATGACAATGTCCCTGGTGAAAAATAAACCTGTAGACAGCTTAGCTCACAGTGGTCCTGCCCTGGCCCCTGCTGCCACCACATAATCAATAAAAAGCAATTATTCATCTCCTGTTATGTCTCCCTCAGCACCTGCAAAAGCTCCAACTGGAGCAACTTTAGCCATGCTAAGGCACAAAGGAGCCACTCTGAGCCTTCTCAACACATACCAGCTCCATCTGCAATCACACTGCAAGGGCTGAGTCCTACAACAGCACCAGGATCAGGAGTGCACACACCAGCTCTCTGCTCCAGCTGCTGCTGGCACTCCAGGCACTGCCAGAATGGAAAAGGCTTCACTGACAACAAGCAGCTCCTGGAAGGGAGCAGCCAAAGCACAGGATGATGTTAGCCCAGAACTGGCAAGTGCCTCACGCTCAGAGGTCAGGGAAAAAGTGGAAGAATTTGGCTTCTGTGTTGTTCTTGCTCATTTGTGAGTTTTAACAGGAAGTAGTGTTGCTGGCATCATGGATTTGTTCTCCTCAGCTAGTTTGACCTTCTGCCTCTACTCACTTCCCTCCTACTCTTCCCCTGCCCTTGTAAGTCAGCCCTGCCTGAGGTGAGACACGTGGGAAGGGTGGCAGAAGGAATCATAGAACAATCAGAGTTGGAAGGGACCCACAAGGATCATCAAGTCCAACTCCCATTAGGCACAGGACAAAACCCCAAGGTCACACGAGGTGACTAAGGGCATTGTTCAAGTGTCTCAAACTCCATAAGATTTGGAGCCATGACCAGCTCCCTGGGGAGCCTGTTCCAATGCTCCAGCACCCTATTCCCCCATGTCCTGTCACTGTCCCACTAAAGAGAAGAGCCTAGCCCCCTTTCTTAGGAGAGAAGTGGCGATGCAGCCTCACCCACAGCTTCCAAGCTGTACAGAGCCAAATCACTCACTCCTTAGGGACAACATGAGCCTTGACCCAAGGTGTGCAAAACACAGAGGTGTAACCGTGTTCTTCTCTCAGGCCTCCAGGTCAGGCAGGAGAGAAGTGAAGCTAGCTTAACTGAAAAGGAAGGAAACATTCATGTGAACTCTGGTGACCTGACAGAGCTGAGCCTTCCAAGCCTCTGATCTGAGATCTGTGCAAGCTGAAATGGGAAGGATTGAGGCAGGCAGCATTTCTCCTGTTAAGAAGAGGGATTTCCAGGAAACTCTGATAGCTACAGCAGTGCAGAGGCCAAAGGAGCAGATCAAATGGTGGCCAGAGCTGGCAGCAAGCAAAGGTCACTGCATTTCTGAGTCAAAACACAGGCAGCAAGACTTCTTGTGGGGAATCTAACACATTCTCTGGAGCTAAGCAGGATGCAACAGGAGCATCCAGAAGAATTTGCTGCAGTGGAAATGAACTGCTATCTATCATCCGTAATTCTTCCTACATAAAGAGAAATCCAATTGTCTGAAAACATGAGGCAGCAGTAGCTGAGCTGATATTTCAGTTAAATTCACTTCAGTTCACCTTATTGACTCCAGCAGAACACTATCTTTTATCACTCAAGTGTCACTGCTCTTCTCTTTTAGCATACTGAATGTGGTTATGGCTATTGATGTGCTTGTGAAACAGGCACCTGGATTCCTCCAGGGTCTGTCTGGATGTGTGCCTGGGGATATCAGAACTGCTCTGTGGTGGTTGGGTGGGGGATTTTTATGGGGTAGGCTAACCTTGCAAAAGCAAGCTCCACAAGGCCACAGAGCTCATTCTTCACAGAGTTGACCACTGTTGCAGAACCTGTAACATCATCCTAGTTTCCAGGAAGATCTCTGTTCATTCCATCTCTCTGGCACACCCTTGCAGAAGTGATTGTGAGCCAGATGACAATTCTGAACCACATGAGAGAACACAGATTACCAAGAGCCCTTGACAGGATGATCCTGAGCTGGAAAGGGTTATTCTCCTCACCTTCCACTGCAGATTGTTGCTGAAGAATGAAACCTGAAAATATAGATTGCCATGCCCAGACCAGGCTTCTCTTTCCACTACACCCGAGGCTGTGGGCTGGGCTCACAGCTGCCTCAGTACACCCAAGTGCTGCCAGCACATCTGCAGAAAGCCCTGCATCTCAAGGACAACAGCCACCTCAAGGAAGGGTTTTCCCTTCTTGCCTTGCCTGTCCCAAACCCCGCAGACCTTGCAGGATAAGTGGCTTTTCTTCTCCTGCCGTTTTCCTCAGCCAGCTACCGTTGGGAGCAGGGAGGATGCTGCCCAGGAGCTCAGCCTCCTCCTCCCCAGCTGCTGCTCCTCGCGCACCTCTCAGTCTGCCCACTAGATGGAAGCCTTGACCTCCAGAGCTCCTCGCCTGGCTTCCTGACCATTCCAGCGCACTGCCGATCTCCTGACAAAGCTGCCAGCTCTTTGCCTACACCCAGACACAGTTCGGTAGCGATTCCCCGGGCTCGGGCATCTCCGCAGCTCGCTGCTTGGTGAGTGGAAGGCACAAAGCCACGCAAAGCTCTGGGGTGTGCTGGCACTCTCGGATCAAAATCTGGAGATGGCTAGGGCTGTGTAAATCCTTAGTAAACCCAGGAGCTGGGTAAGCAAACAGAAGAGAACAGGATCCCTGCTTGCCACCAGGCTCAGCACAGGAGGCTGGGGCTGCAAATCCTGCTGAAGGCTATTCCCTGCAGGAGCACGGAGCTCCCAGGACATGACCCAAACAGTAGCTACAGACTGCAAGTTTCCTGCAGCATTCCTGATGGCAAGCAGCAGAGGAAGGAAGAGCGAGTTTTCAGTTGTTACTCTGGGAAATCACTCCCCAAATGCTTCCTGTGGATGAATACTTTCAGATCTCGTTTCTGAGCAGCTTGGTGTGAGTTTTTCTGTTCAGAATTCAAGGGGTTTAGGACATGGCTCTCCTGGGGTCATTCTGTGGCTGAGGAAGCAGCTCTCAGTAACACAAACTGCTGAATGCTCATCACTATGAGCTCAGAATTTGCTGTTGAAGAAAGCTCCTGATGGCTGTCAGCCATGGTCAGGGAGATGCTCCTGCTCCCCACTGCAAGTCAGATGCTGAGAACTCCACTGTTCTAGCAGACAGCAAATTCATTTCAGTACTTAGACAAAGCAAAGAGGAAACACAGTTTATAGACATCTGCTTAGAAACTCAGAAGGCTATTTCTGACAGCAATTTCTGATGCTGATGCATCATCAGTCCTTACTTCTATAAGCCTGCAGAAAGCTCCAGGGGCAAAGGGTGAAGTTCCTTGTTCCTTGCTCTTCCATTATTTCTTGAAAACAAGTGCAAATATCTGATGTGAAATGCTGTTTCCCTCTGTGACTGCTCCTACACACAGCCCTGCACTGCCTGGCAATACCTGGAATTCATTTCTGAAGCCAAATGCATGTCAGGTTGCTGTTATGTCAACATGACCCCAACCAAGGGTCTCTTTAAGTGCCACTGACTGTGCAAAGCAGTTGGAGAAGATAAGCAGAAGTCTCACTGATAATGGCACCAGGATGGAAGCAAGGATGATGTCTCTGCATTTCATCCCTGCCTTCTGGGGCAGGGCTTCTCTTTACTGAATGGGAAACTGTAAATAGTAAATATGTGGTAAGCTTCTATAAATAGCACCTCTTTGTTTCACTAATTTTCAGTTTTCTGTCAGTTGCAGATGCCTTGGATATCCAAGCAGGGAGGGCACACACAGAGTGAACTCTGCTGTAAGGGAAGAGGTGAGAATGTCAGTCTGATGGCTCAAATTTGGATTTGTAATGTATTTCAGTTGTATTGCAATCTCTAGTTATAATATAGTCCTGTGAACACTCATGTTATGAGCCAAAGTGCTTCCCTCTTTCCTTCCATGAATAAGCCAGCTGCTGCCCAGTCATGCTCCAAATTCATCAGAGGCACAACCTGTTCCTTACTGCAATGGCTAATAAAGGTAGCCTCAGAAAACTTCCTTGGAATATGCAATTCTACTGAGTTGGATCTATTTTTACCATTCAGAGATGTAAGTCAGAGGCTTCTCTGGTTCCAGTGTCTGATAGAATTAGGTTAATGGCATGGATCCACTGGAGTGTGGGAATGCAGGCAGACTGCTGCATGCCCAGGAGTCAGAGCCATGGCCACACTTGCCCTTGCTCTCAAAGAGAAGAGAACAGCAGTGACAGCAGAGGCTGGAAGGGTCTTTCTGGAGATAAAACCTGTCAGGCTCTCCTTGCAGTCTCATGCCTGTAGGCAGATGTCCTACAAAGCACTCCCACTCTGCAGAAATTCCACCAGGGTTCTTCTGGGCATCAAGAGAGAACTCTTCCCCAAAGAAATAACCCTAACAACTTGGTCTACTGGAAGAGATGAACTGCTGTGCTCCTCAGGTCTGAGTCTTCCCTTACAGGAGGAGAGACCAAAAGGAGCTCCATGTGCAAGTGAGAACTCATCTCCAATGACTTGTACACCCATGGAAAGGTCCCTGACTTGATAAACTTCTTGCAGCATTGAAGACATTTAATTGAGGAGTGGGGAAGGAAGAGCTTGATAGTTTTTCAGCACACAGGCCTAGGATCCCACTAAGTGACAGAAGCTGGAAAGGGTTTCTGACAAGCAGTCCCTTCCTTCTCCTGCCCATGTGCAGCTTCAAAGCAGTGGAAAATGAAGTCCATCAGTTAAAGAGACAAATTCCTACAAAAGGGATCTTGAGCTGCTGGAGACTTTCACTGTAAATTGAGTGCCTCCAGGAGTCCTGAGGGACACAACTGCTAGATTTTATTGTCAAATGGAATTTGGATAAACACCAGTAGCACCTCATCACTCAGCCTCTGCCTTCCATGCATGTGCTTTCTGCCTGCCCTGGCCAGCCTGCTGTCAGTGACTCATGAAGATCAATAGAAGATCATGAAATAACAGTTTACACACAGCCCAACACACTGCTTGTTTGGTCACTCTAGTCTAGATCTTCACCATGTTGGTTTTCTGGTTCAGGACATGAAATCCACCTAGCAGGCACCTAGATGGGCTGTGGACTTCATGAAGTCCAAGCAGTGAAAACAGGTGTGTAATATCCCACCTACCTGCAAAAAGTGTGCCCAGTGCTTGGAAGGGGAGCAAATTCCTCTGCAGGTGGCTTTGAGGACCTCTTTCTCTCCACTGCCTCGGAAAGGAGTTGAGAGGAAGTCTCCCAGCACAGATGTCTACACTTTAGCAGCTGGACCACATGCCCCTGAATCTTCTCCAAGAAGCTCTGCAATCTCCCAGAGCATGGACAGAGTCAGGTTAGCAGCAGGATTCACAACAGATGCAAAAGAACACAGACAACCCTCCCACAGCCCTTTCTATCTCCACAGCACCCTGCACACCTTACCTAGCCATTCGCCTCAACAAACCCCTTTATCTTCTCAATGCCCCAGCAGGACCAAGCTTTATCCAGACACCTGCTCTGTGGGAAGGTTGGCTTCCTTCCCTGCGTGTCCAGCCTTTTGCCTCCCCTACAGGGTGGCTAGATATGGCTGTAGTCTTCTGTCACTCATGCTAGAAGAGAAACCTGCAGCAGATAATTCACTCTATAGTCATTGGACTGTAAACCACTGCTGGTTTTTGTTGGCTGATGAAATGATCCAGAGCCCACAGTCAGTTCCTTGAACCACCTAATTCCCTGCCCACAGCCACAGCAAATTATTCACAAGCTATAGCATGAGCTTCCACCATTATCACCCATTAACATTCTTCCTCCCTTACAGAATGTTTAAACTTGTGTTAGTATATCAGGCTGACACTGTGGGTGGGGAGGGGGATAGGACGTTTTTGGTCCATTTACTTCTTCCAGCACCCAAAAGCTTTGCCAAAAATGCAAGAAAGGAAGCAATTGCTCAGAGAATCCAATAAACATTTTCTTCATATGGGTGATCTCATGACACAGCAACCACAGGAACTACAATGGTTACTAAAAGAAGCTTTTCTGCCCCAGATAAATGATCTTATCCCACAAGAAATGTTTGTCTAGCAGAAATAGGCAGCATGCTAAGGCAGTTATGTTAGCTGCAGTGTATTAGGTAGCATTATAAAGCTCCTTCATCTCTCTGTAGATAACACTGCCATAAGCCTGAGCACAGTTCTCCTGCCACCCATGCACAGGCTTCTTCTCTGACAGGGAGGAGACAGCACGCTATGTGCATCACCCTGAGGGTGCCTCATCTCTCCACTGATGAAGGAGACTAGGATGGCCAAGTTCCTCACCTAACAGTGCTCACAAAGTGCCTAATATGAAGCCAAATCCATTCTGTCCAATACCTACTTGGCATGGTCACTGCTCCCCTGGAACAGCAAATGGAGTTGCACACAGCTCCTTGCTCAGTGAGCTGCTCCCTGCTCTCATGCACACACAATCTCCATCCTTCTCTCTCCACTCACTAAGGAAAGGCAAGCACTTAAAATCATGTATTTTGCTTCTTCCTTTGACAGCCTCAGAATAAATTTTTTTACAAGACTTTTAGACTTTTTGTTTCTCCTAAGTTTTTCTTTTCCCTTATATTTTTCTTCAGGGTTTTTGTGGCCCTTGTATCTGTGACAGGCCGATGGAAGATACCTGATGGGAGCAGTCCTGCAAAGACAGAATGCTGCCCATAGAGCATGCTCCAAAGACACTGCTGTGCAGTGACAGGCCGTGGGGAGGGAGGCCAGCATGGACACACACCTGTGAGGGCAGAAAAGCTGCACCTATTCCAGAAGAAACGTGACATTTTTACCTAGCAGTGCCATTTGCTGAGCAGATACAAAGAGTGGAGTGGTGCCCTAGAGCTGAGACCAAGAGCACACTTTCAGAGAGGGAACAGAGCTGCTCCTTTGGTTTCATGCATTTCAGTTTTGCCCAGAACCTGCACCCAAAGCACTTCATGAAAGCCACACTCCCTTTCTTTGAGCACAAGCAACTTTCCTCACTCACACACAAGATGCTGATCACCTTCTTTGACTACAGCTCCTTAAAGGAAAGAGGATGAATGTATTCCCTGTTCCCTGTGGAGTGGCTGTTTTCCTTTAGAGGCTGGAGTGTTGTGATGAGCTCTTGGTGAGGCAGAGCTGCTGCCTCTAATGCCACTTGATCCTTCATCAATTAGGAGGCAGGAGACTGCAGCCTATCCTCTAACTCCATTACTGGATTTGGATTAAGAGTCTCCTGCACATGTTATTTTCTTTCTTTTAGCTGTTACATGTTAGGTGCCTTGAGAATAGCTTGTGGAAACCTTTTTTTCCCCCTCAAGTCATCCTTTTCCTGCCCCTCTGGGCTCCCTGAAGGGATCTGTTGGCCAGTGAGCTGCATGGGCCTGAGCCTGGAGGGACATCCAGCAGCCAGCAGAGGAAAAGAGTAAGTCTAGAAAGAGATTTTCCTATTTCATTTCTATCTACATTGCAAAACCTGATCCTGACTGCTAGAGGATGTGCTTTTCCTTGTGTAATTATTGCTAGGTTCATCCTGTAAAGATTTTAGCTGTTATGCTGTGGCAGTGTCTGTTTTCCCAAGAGATCTCTTTTCCTGGGTATAAGTGTAGGTGAAAGCATGGTTAAGCCTTTTCCTCTCACCCCTGAGATCTGGTCTGGTTTTAAGGTGTGGATACAGCTTGCTTGCTCCTGAGGTACAGGGCTTCCCACCATGGTGCAAGTCACACAACCCCTGGACACCCAGCAGATCAGACAGATGGAAGTTTAGGGGAAGGAATAAAATTAAAGGGGAGGAGGGAAACGAGAGCTTAGTCCTCCTCCTCCTCTCCACCACAACAGAGAAGTCAGGCAGACAGTGTTATCCCAGCTGTGGCCTAAGGGAAACAAGGCAGAGGACCAGTGGGACTGGGCAGGGCCAGGCCAAATCCTGCACCATGGTGGAGGGAAGAAGCATTTCAATCTTATTGTCATGAACAGGACTTTCTTCTTTCTGAAAGGCAGTGTTTAAATCCCACTGGGGCTCCTTGTACTAGTGGGCAGCTGAGCTTTGGTTTCCACACAGCTCGGAGCTAAGAGGTTTAGCAGCTTGGCTAGTTGGACCTTGTCTCTTGATGTGTCTTTCACCCTGACTGATATTGTTACTTCTGTTCTTCTAAACAAGAACTTTCCTTCCATCAGACCAAACCAAGAGTCTCAGAGAGGATACAACCACCCATCTCTAATTCACCAGAGGCCAGCTCCAGGCAGTAGCACTGCCAGGCACCAGAGGGGAGGTCTTGGCATAGTCACCAAGAAGCTTTTACCTCATCACAAAACTGACTGAAGCATATGAGAGCTGAGGACAATAGACATGAAATGCTCTGTCAACTACACAGTGCAGTTTTCCAGGGGTAAAGACATTAGAGTGTAGCTGCTGCCAGGAGAGCTCTCCTGCTCTCATAAGGTTTTTTTCCCCATCACTAGCTATGGGATGCTACTAGAATGTACTAGAACAGGCAGCATCCACACCACCAGCCAGGTGTTCCACAGTCAAACAGTTAGCACAGCTAAGCACACCTATGCTCTCACCCACTTCAGACACATTGCAATTCCTGGTTTCCTTGCATATCCAAGTTGCATCTTGAGATGAATCTGGGAATTACCATGAGAAGTTTGCCCTGTCCATAGGCTTGTCTTAAACATCTGCTTTGGGGTAGTGGTTGGGAAAGACACTGAGCTAATGGGCCTTGGATGTGACCTAGCACAACTATTCTTATCCTCTCTAATAAAAGAAGGTTGTGGAGGCTCTGCTGCTGGGAGGGAAGGCACTCACATGCTCCAGTGATGGGCAGCCATCCAAAACCCTAAGGTAGATGGGCAGCAATACACTCTGGAGAGAAGCAGATGGCTCCCAGGTTGCAGAGCAAGTTTGCAACAACAAATACTAATGGTCTGAAGCTATTCTGTCAGCTTCTTACCCAATGCCAGAGCTATTCTATGTCTGGTCTTCTTCAGCATCAAAGCTCTTTTTTAAAGTTGATTTATAGAAGGCAAAAGAAGTTATGTCATTTTCAGTTAAAACTTACAGACCACAGAAATAGCATCCAAATTTCTTTCCAATAATCCTTTCTGGCTAATGGATTTTTGGGCTGAGCTTCTGCCTCTCCAACTTCTGTATGCAGCTCTTCCAGTGCAGTTTGAGCACAGCAGCTGAAGAGACATTGAGCCTGGGCTGCTGCAGTCCTGTGCATGCCCCTGACAAGCCATGCATTGCCAGGCATGCTCTTGTGCCACCCTTTGTGCTCCTGCTGCTGCCATTTCTGCAAGCAGAAGCTGAGGGGCTCTAGGAAACTAATTTGGCTGAAGAACCACCTCTTCTTTCTTTCGGTGGGCTCAAAAAGTCCTGTCAGCTCCTTCAGACTCTCCATGCAGCATGGAGATGAGGAGGTGGAGATGCAGAGTCAGGGCAGGGGAAGGGTGGAATTTGCAATCTCACTTGAGCTGAGTATTCCTTGCCAGGTTCTAATGGAAGGCACACCTTGATATCAAGTGTGATTTCTCCCTCACACCTGCCTCTCCCAGTGCTGGTCACCACTGGTTACATCCCGTGAAAAGATCTGGCTAAACAGGATCATTTGCAATGGGAGGGTAAGATTCATTCCTTAAAGTCCACGATACAGACTCACCTCGACTTTCCTTGCTCTGGAAAGTCTTTCCATGGCCCAGCTTAGCCAAGCCTCCAAGCAGATGCTTGCACAGAGCTGGGGTACAGCTCCACTCCACTGAGCTCTGGGCTTCAGGATGACGCAGAAAAGGACTCCAGATACTCCTGGTTTTATAGCAGTTGTTACTGAGTGCTACGAGTTCTCAATAAAAATTTTAATATACTAGAATTTGAGTAAAACCAGCAATTTGCTTATAAAATCCATATTTGCTGCACTGCACCATGACCTCTGCTAGGAGTCTGCATGCTTGGGTTTGCAAATTAAACAGAGTGGGACCTGGGAACCAAACTCCCTTCAACTCCACTGGCAAGCCTTGCCCCAGAGCCTTGAAGAAACAGCTTTTTATTGCATAGTTGTATTTTACCTCAAAATTGTAGAGTTTTGAAGGTTGGGTGTCTGGCTGGAGACCTACCACAAATGAAACTGACCTCATCATAACCTTTACCAATCCCAACCACTCAACAGTCCATGTGAGAAACTGCCACAAGTATTTTGGCAAGACTCAGCAGTCTGAAAGGCAGCCTAAGGCTGACCTAGCATGAAGACTGAACCACATTCCAAGGCAGAACTTTCCTCCTCCTTCCAAAGCTGCAATTTTCTCCACTTTTTCTGTAATCCACAACCCAGAGTCTCAAGTCCTGCAGTGAAAGCTAACAAGGTTTGACCAGCAGAGTGCTAATTTCCACTGGGACCACTGCAGGAGAAAAGCCTTTGTATAAATGCCAGATCCTGTAAACTGAGAAGTTCATCACTACAACACCTAGAATGGGATGGGAAGTGCCAGGGATGGAATCCAGAACCCCTTCTTAGGAGTGAGGTTCTGCCTCCAGAGTCAGGTAGCAGAGAGCACAGTTATAGTCCATTTAGAAAAGCTGTATTTGGGAAAGAAAATTCCCATCCTATAGCATCTTGGTCATTTCTTCACCTCTGGTACTGAATCCTCTAAGCTAGCTTCTTGGTCTATCTCAGAAACCAGGAGCACTGTCTAATCACTGCCAGAAGGAACTGCAGTGGCATCTGCCCTCTTTTCTTTTGGAATTGCACAGGGGAAAAAATGAGAGATCTAAAATGCTGCATGAAAAGAATAGAATCAGGTGCC
Source organism: Bucco capensis (assembly GCA_013396975.1). Classification (NCBI taxonomy): domain Eukaryota; kingdom Metazoa; phylum Chordata; class Aves; order Piciformes; family Bucconidae; genus Bucco; species Bucco capensis. The sequence goes on from VWZO01008465.1 coordinate 86,186, forward strand.
TTTTTTTCCCCAGCAGAGTTCCCATATCACTAGAATTTCATTTTGATGAAAAGGCACCAGCTTTTCTCCTCTCTCCCTACCCTGCAGTGAAACTCTGCTACTGTGCAGAAAGAAATATGGGAAGCTAGTAATATGCTGTAAGTAATCCCAGGATCAGTTAGGAGATTCACAGAGAGCAATGGACCAAACAGCCACCTCCTCCCTCACTTCTCCTTGGCTGGGCAGTCAGACTCACAGCCTTCTGCTCACACTCCAGCCTCATGGCTGCTGAAGGAAAGACAATATTCCAGAGCTGGCAGAACTCAGGGAGCACAAAAGACACTGGCATTTGAACCCAGGTGTGGATTCATCAGGGACATTGATGCTTTTGCTCTCTTTTCTGTTTTAGCACAGGTATGATCTCATGTGGCTCAGCTTTCAGCTTCGCTCCCTGCCTGTCCTTGGCTGGAAGCTGCAACTATTGCTCTCCTGCCTGTGCCCTCAGCTCCTGAGACCATGCTGGGAGGGAGGAGGAGGTTCTGCTGCCTGCACTTGCTTCTGCAAGGACAGAGGTTACAGCAGCTGGAGGCTTAACACCACTGATCTGAGCTAGAATGGTTAACCTTGCATCATTTGGAGACACAGCACCAGGCAAACTGGCAGTTTCCTTTGGAAGGTAGAACTTCCTCAATCAGCCACCATGTAGAGCTTATCACTAGAGCAGATTTGAACACAGCCATAAAAATTCACTTTACTTCCTTTTTAAGTACCTCAGTCCTGTTTTAGATCTGGCCCTAGGCAACCACAAACAGGAGAGCTTTCTACAGAACTAGCATTTATTTCATGTCCTCAGTGTTTGGGTTTGACAACAGCAGAGTGCTTGACTATTTTTGGCATCTTTGAAGTTGTCTCCTGATACTTCTGTGTCTGAGTTTTGTGATCACTGCTATTAAATTCGATTTACTGAAAGGCTTGGCATTTGAGGAAATCTAATCTAGGAATACGTTCACTACTATCATCTTCAAACTGATATCACAGCCTCAAGTGTAAGAAAGTAATGAAAACTTTGACTCCTTTATAAAGTTTGCTGAAAAGAGAAGTCAAGTGAAACACACGTAACAGAGAAAATCTGGGTAAAGGCCAGGGCTTAACACCTCATTCATTAAAATCTCTGAAATGCTTGGAATTTAATGCAGAGCAGTCTCCTTTTCACCAGAATTGTGTGAAAGACCAGAATAAAACAGAGTTAAATGAGGCAAATGTATAAATAAGAGAGACTGGAGTTTGTGGTAGCTTTATTTACTATCTAATTATGTATTTCCTTCAAATGTTTCTTTTTCCCCTCCCTGGGACAGATGGAATAAGTTAATCTTCAACACAGCATAAAACCTATTCCAGATCCTCTCATATGTCAGTGTTTAACCATAACTAACTACAACAATAAAAGTCAGAGATGGAAAAGATCTATTAGCTGACCACCTCAAATTTTACACACAGAAACGTCTCCATTTAACTAAACCTGTTCCCTAACATTTGAGGAAGTTTGGTTACATCTTAAATCAGTTCAGCAGTGGCTAGAAGCAATTCCTTTCACTTTGAAACCACACTAAAAAGCAAATAGAAGTGGCCTGCTTTAAGCACAGTTGCACTGCCTGCCTGTGTTAGGCTAAGCATCAGAGATACCAAGGTCTGTCCAGCCCTGGAAGCACAGACTAGTGAGACCTCCTCTGGGAGCTCAGGGTCCTCCACGGACATTGCAGTGCTCAGAGAAGAAATATTTAACCAGAACAGAGGCAGAAGCTGGGAATCAAGATACTGAGTTGTTTTCTCAGTTTTGCTCTCGCCAGCCTTGGACAAATCTCTTAATGACACCCTTAGGTCTGAAAACATGTTCATGCCTCTCAGCTGAGTGTGAGGATCCAAGTACCAGGAAGCCAAGAATCAGCTTGTGCCACAGCACCTTTCACAGCCTGGCACAGCATGTTGGTCCCAATCCTAAAAGAAATCCAATGCACTTGATTTTGTGAGTAAAGTGGTTTGAATGGCAGCTCCCCAGTCACACAGGGCTGAAGGGCTCTGAACTGCTCTAGAGGTGCCTGTACAGAGCTGTCCTGTGTGAGCATTTTGACCAAACTAGCTTTTGTCAGCTTCCTCAAGGAAAGACAGAAGAGGAATTGTAATTAAAGGAGCTTATTCCATACCTAAAGCCTTATATTTAAAGGAATGTCTGTGAAATCTTCCACATAAACTGAAAAATCATTTATCTGCTTTCAAAGTGACATGTCCAAACCTAGCCAGATATTCAAATGAGATTAAATACCAACTTTCCTATACAATTCTTTTTTCCTAAATCTTGATGAGCAGTAGAGGCTGAAAGTTTCCTCTAAAGATCCCTAGAGACACATTATGGGCTGACCTTCTGATGCCAGGAGGCTGTAGGGCTGCCCAGCAGCCCAGTGTTTCTCCATGCTAGAGCACTGTGAACTCACCAGCTTCATAATAACTGTTTCTGGGTTTGGTGCTTGCCCATTGTTCCTACAAAATGCTGACAAGACCTTGACAGCTTTTCCCAGGGTATTCTCCTTGCCTTGGATCTCACGGAAGTCCTACCCTCAGCCAGATTCTTTTAGAGCACACCAGCCCTACACCATTAAGAACAACGGTGGCAGGAACACAGCCAGCAGCAGCCTGTTGGATGTCACTAGGTACAGCCTGACGGACCTCTGGCAAGCATCACAGTATCGTGGAACCACAGAACGCTTTGGGCTGGCAGCGGTGGGTACGCCAAAACCGGATGGATACTGAGGACCCGCAGCCAACAGGCTCCTAACTTCCACCGGACACGGGGCACCGTCTAGCTCTTCTTCTAGCTGCAGAACCACGAGTGACTGAGGAGGCTGCCGAAGTAGTCGCTGAATTACCAGCACCCGAACGCTGTGGATTGTGCACAAGCCTGGCTGGAAGGCTGTCCCGCAGGACCGGGCAGTTGCGTTCCCCCCAGGCCGGGCTCCGCCGCTGCGGGAGGAGCCGTTCAAGCCCCTGGCAGGCGGGAGGGCACGGGGCGGGACAGCACGGGGGCGGCGGCTGTCTCCCGCACACGGCGGAGCGGCGGCAGACGAAGGAGGGAGGGAGAGAGACTGGGAGCTGGTGGCAGCAGCAGCCGCTCCCCGGCGTGGAGCTTCCCCCGCCGCCATGGAGAAGCATCCCGGCGGCGAGGATGACTGCGTGGACTCGGGAGCCGAGACCGGAGGGTGAGTGCCGGCGGACGGGCGAGAAGCTCCCAGCTTCCCCCGAGGCCGGCTGGGCCGTGGCGGCCAAGCTCCGGGAGCAGCCTCCCGGTCCGAAGAGGAGGCACCGGTTACCGACGGCCGAGCGCCTCCGGCTGGGAGCGGGTCTGTGAGCTCAGAGCTTCCCCCCGGCAGATGGGAAGCTCCTGCGGGATGCTCCCTTGCCTCCCCCACCCTGGGGCTGGGGTCTGGTGTGGTCCCGGGGGCGGTTACCTTCTCAGCCGACTGAGCAGCGAAGAGCTCTCCCTCCTCGTCCTTCCACACCTGGGGAGGAAAGGGCTAAGAGAGTGTCGCCGTGGGCTTTTAAGCTGGAGCTGCAAGGCACGCTGTGCTGCCTCAGTGATGAGGCTCAGCTGTGCTTTCTGGCTGCAAATGCGTGATGGGGGCTGATGCCATCCCTGCATCTCAGGAAAAGCTGTGTGCAGGACAGTCAGGGAACCTGTGCAGCTACCCATGCTGTGCTTGTGCCAGTGACCCCCGGACATCAGGCAGACTGAGCTAGCTCCTTGGAAGGAAAGCCACCCACAGAAGCATGTTGGGCTCATGGGCCCCCTGAAACGGGGTTGCTGCTGTCATGATATCATGCTGACACACAAGTGCTGCAAACTTTGCTGGTAGTTGTCCAACCTGTCAGTGTCATATCAGAGTCAAAGGGAATAAATTTTGTTTCTGACTTCATGTCCCTGCTGCCACAGGTGTGCTGTGTTTGCTAGCTGGATAACTTCTCCGTGGGATTCCCCGTTCAGCTCCCACCTTCAGCCTGGCTCTGTGGGACAGAAAGGGAAGTGCTTTCCAGCTCATCCCACATGCTGCTGCTCTGTTATCTTGTCAGGAATGGCAGGGAGCCTTTGCTCCTTCTCTGGCTCCAGAAGAACAAAAGGAGGTTGCCCTCTCAACACTGCTCTCTCTTAGGTCTTCATTCCCCTCCCTCCTTGCTTTCCCAGTTGTTTTCCTCCCAGCTCCTTGTTTGGTGTCTTCTTCAGTCTCTAGCTGGAGTGTTGCAGAACTGTAAAGCTAATTCTTTGCAGAGTGGTGTCAGGTGCATGGCACCAAAACTGAAGCAGTGATGTCACAAGGGCAGGTGGAATATGGGAACATTTTCCACACATCCAGCTATTAATTCAGATTAATTTTATCTCTTCTGTGACTTTTTCCATCCCTTTGTGTTGTGAGCACACCTAATGATGAAAGTTTAGAAATATTTGATGTGACATAATCTTAAAGGAAGGAATCCAGGCCTCCTTTCCAGATATTGGCTCAACAGGGTTTTAGTTCATCTCTGGGGAGTGTGGATAAAAGGAAGACAAACCAACCAGTAGATTCATGGCTGGTTCAAAGCTCAAAAAAGCCACGATGCCTCCTGTCACTCTGAATTTACAGGTCTATCTGGAATAGAAAAACCTGTGTTTCCTTGGGAGGGGTACATGGAAGGCTTTATCCCAGCTGGTGACTTTAGCCTTCAGACCTCACTGAGCAGCATGACAGATGCTTGTGTCTGTGAGGTGCTACAGCTGGTAGCTGCTTCATGGTTTGATGAAGCATCCCTGTCCCAGGCTTAGCACTGGGACGTGTAGGTTAGCAGAAGAGTCTGTCTGGGGCATCAGAACAATGGCATACAGCAATTGGTAGCTGCAGTGATTGCAGTGAAGTTCATTCTGAAAAGCAATGAGCTTCTGCATTTCAGTTATTATTTTTAGCTCTGTTTATCAGCTATTTTAGTCTGATAAACCTTGTCTATGTCTCTTTCACAATGTTTGTATCAGCTTTCTCACCAAGCCAACTGTTCCCAGCACTTGCTTGTCTCTCTTACCAGAAGATCTGCTTCTTGCTTTGTCTCAGCCCCAACACAGCTATTGCCAATTGAGCTACTTTCCTTTTTCTCTACTTACTCAACGGTTAGCAAATAACTCTTTTGAAGTTCAGGCATCATCCTCTGAAAGCATAGGGCAAGACAGCAGTCAGAGTGATTTGGTAGCAGTTTTACCTCCAGTGGTCCCTCTCTGTCACTCAGGGAGCACGTGGATAGTGACTGCAGCAAGTGCCAGCTCTGCAAGTCCTTGTCATCTTGATGATCACCTGTGCTGAGGTGTGAGCTCTGACCCAGAGCCTGTGCTGCTGGAGCTGCTTACAGCAGCTAACCAATCAAATACACCAGGTACTCTATGGGCCCTGCTCCTGAAGGTTCTGCTGCAGCTTCCAGACACGAGAACAGGCAAAACTCTGTGCTACAGGGGAGAGCAGCTCCACTTTGAAGCCTTCATTTTCCTGACCTGTTGGAAAACTTGTTCCTTTTGCTGTATTTGCAAGGTTGGCAAGGATGCTGCTGAACAAAACCAGTGTATTTTGAGTTCCTGAGTCCAAGCAGAATGGATTGGGCTGGTGGTGTCAGGCACCTAAATAAAGGGAGGAGGACATATCAGCTAATTCGTTTGTATTGGCTCTTTATTAATGAGATTTGAAAGAGTTTGACCACCCTGAGCCTGTGCCTGCACAGGATGCTTTTCTGTATCTTAAGTTTAAAACCTAGATAGTGATGATGCAAACTGAATTAATTAGTAGTTAATTGCTGAGTATTTGATAAGTTTTAGGAAGAAGGAAAAGGAGCAAAGGACTGCAAAGGAGCAGTTCACAGATCTATAGAGAAATCCACTGCAAAACAGAGAAGCAAAAGATGTTTGAAGCTTAGGACACTGCACCATGCAGCAGCTAGTTTTAACATATATTTAGTAAAATCCATTACTGTTTGGTGACAGATACTATTCAGGGATGCTGAGCTCTCCTTTTCATCTTCTCCTGTGGTTCTATCCCTCAAATTAAATTTGCAGAGGTGATGTTAATTTTTTGACTGCTGTGTGTTGGTTTTCTTGTGGTTCTCACTAGCTATGAGTGTCATCCTGGCCTCTGTGTCAGTTAAGTAGATGAAAAAAGTCCTTTCTTTATTTGTGGCAGTTGTGTAAAATGTGTGAGACTCCAAAGCAGACAACAAAACTGTTAATGGGAGAGAAGGAAGCAGCCTATCAAAAAGGCACTGTACCCTACTGAATATTAGAAGTATTAAGAATATTGCCATTTGTGTGTCCTCAGCCAGAATGAGCTTCTTCAATCTGCAGATGAGTAGTTGAATGCTTTGCTGGGGTGAGAGGTTGCTCTCCTGTCACCTGTTTCTAGCTTAAAGGGACTCACCACTTCTGACTCTGTCATTGTATGGAAAGCCCTTCAGGATGACAGGTCAGCCTCATGTCACAGGTCTCATCCATCTCTCAGAAGCTCTCAGCAGTACAAGTCACTGCTGATGAAAGCTGCTGTGAGGCTGATTTTCACCTTGGGGTTCTAGGTTGGTTTTTTTCCCTGAGACTTTCATTTCCTATCTCTCCATCATTCCATATTTGTGTGTCAGGGTAGACAACTTGTCTCTGATTTGACATTCAGATAATGTAAAGGTTAGATATTTTATCTGTGACAAATTGGGGTTGAGGCACCATTCCCAAGCAGATTTACTCCACAGAATGATGCTATTTGGTTGAGTCTCAGAGCAGGCAGACCTGCTAGCACATGGCACTGGGGCTAGGCACTGAAGGAGAGGTGGGAATAGACTCAGAATCACCTTCTGATGGCCAAGGGATCTGTGCTGACCCCTGTGATGGTTACATCACAGGAGGCAGTGAGGTTCTGCAGCTGTGTGACAGATGTTTGGGACAGATGAGGCTGCTTCTGCTGGCTGTTAGGAGCAGCAGGACCTCAGGAGGGAGACTCAGCCCTGGCTTTGCTGGGTAGGGACATGCCATGAGTCCTGATGTGTTCCTCTGGGAAGTGCTCTGTGCGTGAGTGGTGAGTGCTGTCTGCAGCAGCTGTGCTCCCTGGAGCACTGTGTGCTCCTGCCTCAGCAGGGGCTTTCTGGAAGATTACAAACAAGCCTTCATCCTTATACAGCAGTGATGATGATGATGATGTCTCTTGGGTGAAGCCTCAGACACTGCTCTTGAGTGTAGAGTTAGAGCTGAGTGTTGGGAATCCATCACCTGACTTCATCTCTCTACTAGAAACCCAAAGCCAGGCATTTTGAGGCAATTGTCTCTGAGTTATTCCATTGATTACACAAACAGGAGTATGATGAAGGGAACACATTTGTGTTGGACTGATACTGGTGAAGCAGACTGTAATCTGACCCACAGGCATTCCTTGAGAAGAAACCCAAGGCAGAGCTACAAAGGTAAATCTTCTGACTGCTATAAAATCCACCCATGTGCCCTGTGGAGTGCTTCCTGGGGAAGGGAAGGCAAGGAAGCTGTTAAATACAGCTCTGAACATGAAACAGTGAAACCTGAAACAGCTCTAACTAGAGAAGCAGGAGAAAAGTGAGTCCAGCAGGTGACATCCCATCTGTCCTGGGCAAGCAAAGGATGCAGATAGCAGAAGAGCTAGTAAACTTTCCACAGTTCCATTTTTGAGGGAGATTAAGGAGTTGTGGTGCTGGAGACCTTGGCATGTAGTGGTGCAGTGTTGTGTTAGCACAACTTGAGAGATGGGTGTTTGTTTTACACAGCAGACTGCCTTGTGGAGCTGCTCCCTGGCTACAGCCATGCCAGTGCTTAAAGAGCACGTGGATGTGTCCCTGAGCAGGGGGAAGAGTTGTCCACGTTGTTGAGTACAATGGTTGATGGCATCATTCTGGACAGGACCATCTGGCTCTCTCCCATGTGCCTCTTGGCTGTGTTTTACTGTGGCCAGGGACTTGTTTTGCCACATTAGCATGGCTCGGGGACCATTCCCAGCAGATCACTTGCCAGGCTGTTCTGGAAGGCAGGAGCTTTTAATGGCACAGGTGCAGAGTGTTTCATGGCAGTTGGCCTTGGTCCCAGGCAGTTCTCCTGAGCTGCTTGTTTATTGCTGTAGCTGTGTTACCATGATGCTGTGCCATGGCTGAGCACCATGCCAAGGTAACCCCAGCCCAGTGCAGTGCTGCTGTGCCTCAGAGGTGTGACATAGCCATGCTTCTTACCCAGAGGAACAGCTTCAGAGCCCTTTTATGTACCACACAGTAACTGCCAGCTGCACTAGCAGACTCTTACTGCTATGTGGTGGGCTCTTTCCCTTTCTTGGGTGTTTTGAGGCTCTGTGTTGCTACTCAGCAATGAGTAGTTCATGTTCATCTCGGAGGACTGCTCAGGACCTTTGTGCTCTCTGATAACACCCAGTCCTGATCCTTCAACAGTGCTAATGGGAATGGAGGTCCCACATTTATCTCCAGCTTCTGCATTCCTATTCTAATGCTTCTTGACATCCTCACAGCTCCTCGGTGCTGGTGGGCTGACCCTCGAGCACAAAGTCTTTGCAGAACGATGTGTCTTTTGACTGAGTGATGAGCCTTCCTTTCCAGGATCTCCCAGTGCTTCAGAACACTTTGTGATCATTTTTTTCCTCATTTTGTGCTTCTGAAGGGAATAGTTCTCCATTTGTTCAGCTTCTGGCCTGAATGTCTCTTTCCTTTTATCTGTAATGTGATATAGAGCAGAGGAAATGGGTTTGTGCAAGGCATGGGATGGGCCTGGAACCTCTGTATGGCCCCAGCCTGTTACCATTAATGCCCATGAGTGCTTTACTCTTGAGTTATCCTGATGGGAATATCCTCTTCCAAGGGAACTGATAGAAGCTGATACTCAGGATATTTAAAACAGGGATGGAAAGAATGGGAAGAAACAAAGTTGTTTGATGTCCAGAGAGTCTACATGACCCAGGAGACCTTTATTTCAGTACTGTACTTGTCTGATGCATGGTCTTGTCAAGGGGCATGTTCATTGTCTGTAATAGTCCAAAAAGCTTTACAAAATTATAGACTCTTTAGAATTTAGTATCCTAAATAGCTGACTCCATGGAAAAAAAAGATGTGTTTGTGAGTCACTTCCCAGCACATCATGGATCTGAATGGTTTGTGCTACTGGTTTGAAAACATAAGGGATTTTACTAATGCTGTCATGTTTGTTCTTAAGGACTAGGTTCAAGAGAAAGAAACTCTAAGAAAGAAAGGAGTCAGAGGGAGGACAGGAGGTGATGGATGCTGGCCATGAGGAACTCACATTCATCCCATTTGCTTTTGGGCACAGAGCTGAGGGTCCTGCACTAGGAAAGTGCTCTCTGTAGCTTCATCTCCACACAACAGCTAGGGAGACGCACGGCTAGGACCTCTCTTTTTACTGACTAGAGAGCACAGTCCTCCCTTTGGCATCTGAGGCTGACAGAAGCCTTGGAGCCTAATTAGCCTTTTTTTTAATTCTGTGTATGGCAGTTATGCAACAAACATGAATTAAATATTAGCTTGAACCATATTAGAATTACCAGAACATCCCCAATGCAATTCCAAAGCCTATTAAATTGTGTCTGTGCAATTAGTCTCCAGGCACACTGTTTTTTTCCTCCTTTCTCACTCCCCATCTCTCTGTTTTTCCTCTTGTCTCATTTTTCATGTCCTGCCTCTGGGTTGACTGCCACTTCCTCAGCTGAGGAGACTCATTAATCCTCCATGTCCTGTGATCTGCCTGCAGCACTGTGGGGTAATAAAACAACAGTGTGAAGCAATAGAGAGCTGCTTCCATGCTTCCACTGGCAGTGAGCAGAAGGCACAGTGTTGTCTGGCTTGGGTCTGAAGCACAAGCAGTGCAGGTCCATATGGAATTAGCCCTCAGCTGCTGAGCAGGCTGCAGGACAGCCCCAGGCTGTTGTCAAACACAAGTGCAGGCTAAATGAATCCTTGCTTGGGATGCTTGGAGGCAGCTGGATGTCTGTGGCTTGCCTCCAGGCTTGTGAAGAGCGACAGGTTGCACAGCTCTCACACCCTGGCAAGCACACACAGTGCCAAGTGACACCTAGGTGACTTGCTGCTGAAAACACCAAGCAGCTCTGTGGCCTGCAGAGCACTTGTGGGATTGCTTCCCCTTGCCCCCTGCCCCTGGGGCTGTGTACATGGAGGTCTTCTCTGCTCACATTGTTACAGCCTCTGCCTTCGGAGCTCCCCTTCCTGTGCCTAAAGTTATGCAGCATGATAACTCCTAGACAAGACCCTAGCTGCTTCACTCACTCCACTTGGGTGCTGGCAGAGTTCATGCCAGAGGCATGTCCCAAACCTACCCTGGTTATTATCTTACACAAAACTAGTGCTAAGTGAGCACTGAACTGTTGTAATATGCAGTGTGACTTAGGCTTGATTCATCTTTCATTCTCTCTCTTCAATCCAATGTGGTCTAACTGAAATCTTTGTCTTGCAGGTCTGAGTACAGCCATATGTCCTCTGCCAGCAGTGAGTATAACCTTGAGATTCTCTTGGAAATGGATTCTCATATTTCCTTTTATCTGCTTGTTAATATTTATTAATATCAGCCTAGAGTTCACTTTGACATAGTGAAGTTCCCATTCCTTCTCTTCTTGGGCCTGTGTCTAGAAACAGTACAGAAAATGAAACTGAGTGGATGTTGATGGCCCAAAGAGGAGCCGTGTGTAAAGCCATGGACACTGGAGCTCAGGAGAATGCAAGGCAGAGTGAACACCAAGTGTGCAGACAGTGTGTGGCAGTGCAAAGGGATCCTCTGGCCATGTGAGTTTGCAGTGATGGATGTGTTAGAGCTGGGGGATCCAGGGGCAATGGCATGCTGATGGTCAGCTGATGCCAAGGAAGCACTTGAGAGCAAGTTCTATGAAGCATTTCTTTGATTTCAAAGATGATAGATGCTCTGATAAGGGTCACAGTCTTTCCAGAGGTCTGTGAATCTCAGGTTATCCAACTGCTAAAAGATGAACCCCAGTGCCTGGATTAGTCTGTCTTTCTCACCAATGCAAAAGGAGCACTTTTCAGTCTTATATCTGCCTACTCCAACCATGTTCTTAGTTGTAGGACACACTGTATGCTCAGCAATTTGACATGCAGTGATGCTTATTCATGCACAGCCTCTAGCATCTCTGTTGTCAGAGGGCAAGGTGATGCCTGTCTCCTGGATGTAGACATGAGCTTTATTTATGTCAGGCAAGCAGAGGAATCATTCACAGATGAGAAATTGTAGTTTGTAATCTGGACCTCTAAGCTCAATGAAAACCAGAAGGGAAGAAAGCTGTCAGTTTTTTCTCTTTCCCACATTCTGGCTGGAGCATGGTGGGGGTTATTCCCACATCCCATGGTCCTCAGCAGAGAGCTTTGGTTGGCCTCACAAGAGCTAGATCAGACAGTGCTGGCAAGGCCTGGCTCCTGAGCTGCTGTGACTAGCAGGGAGCTTGCTGTCCTTCCTCCTCCTGCTCAGTGTGTGTCTGTCTGAGAGAGACAATTCAGTGCAGCTTCTCCTGAGTTCTGTTGCTGCAATAATTCCTGCTGTCAAACATGATTTTGGAAATGATTGGGAGGCAAAATACAGGCAATCCCTCTCTGGGATAGTCAGAGCATACTGGAGCTGAGTGGTCACATAGATGTGTGCCCCAGCACTCCCTCAGCTCAGGGGTTTGGGTCATGGCTTGGGGAATATGCTGCCAACTTCCTCCAGTTTTTGGGTGGTTACTCATAATCACTTGCCAAGTAGAAGTGCTTATGTGGCAGATAAGTTCAGCAGACAAGGTGCAAAGTATTTCTCATCTAAACATCTGGGTTTGATCCCTTAGCTTTGCATGGCTTCTGCACTTTTTACAAATGAAGGTAACAAGTGACATTTGTCAGTGCCTGGTTTTATTAAATGAGCTGTCTGTAAGGGTCATTTTTGGTTGTGTGGCAGCTCCAGTGTGCCATGTTAGCTGTGGTCACCTCAGGCTCTTGCTGGCCCCATCTGTCCACAGTCTGGGGATGGCAGCTGTGTTCCAGCATCAGTGATCTGTCAGTACAAGGAGGTATTATCATTCCAGCAAAGATACAGAAGTTCAGCAGAAAGGATAGTCTTCTCCCTCCTCTGTTCTGCTTCCAAGGCAAATTATACTGGTAGAGCTTCACCAGGAGCAGTATTTAGCTTTGCATTTGGTGAGGTTTGTGTGGTTGCTTTGGTCAGACAGCACAAGAGGAACAGAAACAGCTGCATAAAATGGAAATGCTTTTGTGCTGGAGGCTGGCAGCCAGGGAATGCAGAATGCATTTGAAGAAAAGATCACTGGGGAAAAGAAATGAGGGGAAAAGATGATTTTGCCATTTTAGTTAATTTGGGGAGCAGTTTCAGCAAGTTTTACCATTCATAGGACAGAAAGCAGTCTAACCAGTGGTGCTGTAAGGGTCTTATGTAGCATCTCAATTCTTTCCTTCTTTGCCCTTGTGTCCCAGCTTTGGGTAAACCAAAAAAGCTTTCTGCTGACAGCATTTGTCTAACATTTGTGGCTTTGTGCATCAAGTGCTTTGAGAAGGAGTAGCAAAGTTGGCAGAGTGTGTTTATCTGTGGCAGAGAATGCAGCAGTTGTCTGGTGCAGGCTGTGGCTGTTGTCAGGGTGACTGTGTGCCACTTGGCCTTCCTCCTTCAGCAGATTCAATAGGACACTCAGACCTCTCTGCTGCCTGCTGCCTTTTGAGCTCTTGCAGCTCAAAAAGGTTCAGCAGTGTGATCTTGAGGAAGAGAAGTGTTAAATTAATTCTATTTTCCCCCTGAATTCTGGTGTGTGTAGCCACTTTTCCCTTTCTTCTTTAGCAAGAGATGTGCTTTGTCTTATCAGGATGTTTTTCCCTCTGGCCTTCATAATGCTCTTCATTAATCTAGGAAATATATTAAGCTTCCTTCTGCTCATATTTTCAATTACCTTTTCAATTGCAGTTTCCAGTTACCATTGGGGATCCCTAATCATTTACAGAGGCAATTGTGCCAGGCACTTTACACAGGCAGAAGAGACCCAAAATATGTAGTGGCAAAACGTAGAGACCATAGGTGGCATATGGATACAGTTAGTTGGAATCTCAAACAAGTACTTAGTCAGTATTGGTCAGCACAATAAGCAACGGTCTCTGCACATCAACATTTTCATTATCTTCAAATTGCTTTGGGCAGTGTGTTTCAGGGATGATTTCCAACCAGGCAGGAGTTGTTTTGATGGGGGCTGCTTGTTTCCTTCTCTGCATCATCCTAGCTTGTATGATGACTGCTGCAGGGGCTGGCTGAGCAGACAGGTACCTGTGCTGCCTGTCCCCAGGACAAGGCAGCTTGCATTTCAGTGAAGCTGTGCTGACACGAGGCAGCTGGCACAGACTTGGCAGCAGCCACTGCTTTCTGTCAGACTGCCTTTGATAACAAGAGCCCAGAAGGGCAGGGAAAGGAGGGGAGGGAGAACCACAGGGCAGGAGCTGCCACTCTGCTCTCCAGGACTTTCCTTTTTCCTCCACTCAGCATTATTTCATTAGCAACAAAATAAAAATAGTATGTAGAGAAGGACCCATCCAAAACTCAGCCATAAAATACCAGGCCAATTTCAGCTCCCAGTTTTCAGGGCATCAAGGGTGGCAGCCCCACAGCTCTTGGGCTCTTTGTTTAGCCTCTCCTGGGTGGTTAATGCTACCTAACAGAGGAGTTAAAAGTTTAGAACTGTGAAATACTCTTCAGATCCTGGTAGCAATTACCTCTTAGCAATGTTAGTGCTTTGCCAACTCAAAGAGAACTAATCCCCTCCTGTCATAGAGGGGGGAAAATGGAATAGCTGTGAGGACTGTGGAGCTTATTTTCAAAGAGATGCCTCAGCATTTTGATATTTTCTGTGGGATTAGCTAGTGACACAGGAAGGCTAATACATCTGCAGAGCTTTCATTTGCTTCTGTGACAATTTGCCAGGGGCAAACTGAGCTATGTCATGAGGAATAGTGTCATTTCCCCACCTTCCTTGTCAGCTGAAGCAGAAAGATTTTAGTAACACAGAAACAATTTGCAACTTATCATCAGTCCAGGGGAAGTTTCTCTTAGCTCCTTGCCTCATATTTCTGCTTTCCTCACCAACACAAAACAAGCTGACATTTCTTATAATCCCAGAACCCACACGCTGAAGGATACAGGGGTGTCAGAGTAAAAGCATCTTTGCTAAGCCGAAATAGACACTGGAGCTCTTTCTGTGCTGATTTGTAGCACATTCCCCCTTCAGCTTAGCTGCTTCTGGCTCAGAAGGAGCTGGTTTGCTCTGTGCACACAGCCCCAGCTCCCAGCCCTGGTGGTCTCTGAGGCTGGCCCTGCCAGGACGTGCTGCTGGTGGGCACAGCCAGGGATGGAGGAGGAATACTAATGGCAGGGCTGGCTCCAGGGGCTGCCCCTCTGCCATTCCCTGTCTGTGCTCCATGCTGAGCACCAGGAGGGCAGGAAAGCCATGCTCAGGGGTTGGTTCCTCCACTGCAGAGCAGGCAGCCATAGGAGGCATGGCTCTTGCTTTGCATTGTTGTGTCCAGGCTTCTTCCAGAGCTGCAGGCATTGATATGCATAAACATCAAGCCTGTCACTTGTTGCAGGCTTTGATAGCATTTGTGTGACAAAGGAGGGAGAAAAGAGCTGGACATCTTCTGTTCCAGTCTTGGAAAATGAATGGCTGTGGAGCTATGGTGATTACTTCCTTTCTGCTTTTGTTGGATCACTGTCCTCTGCAATTTGTTTGCTTCCTGACCTGCTGTCCCATGTGAAGGACCATGAGAGGACCTCCACACACATAGCCTTTGTCTTTCTGCCACACTGATTATTCCCAAAGGATTACCTACCAGTGACAATTGCCACAGCAAAGCCTCTTGCCATAGACTGACACAGGGTTTGTTTTGCTTCGGTTTTCTCCCACTAACCATCTGACAAAGTCACTCCACATCACCCATTCCATGTAGGGATAACACAACTCTGCTGTAAACATATTTTTTGTTATTTATTTGTTGTTTTTTTCTATCTCTCCCTTAGGTAGAATGCCTGCTTACTCCTTGCTCTGCATACTGTATCTTCCTGCAGCCTCTGAACTGGGGCTGATGGTCTGTTAAGCAGCCAGCTCTGGAAAGCTGAGCCACTGCAGCTAGCTTTTCTCTGGGCCTTGCAGCTATTCTGCATTGAAAGACAACTAAAATGCACTACTTGTATAATACTGCTGTTCCATTAAAGCAATTGCTGAAGTATCACAGGAATGTTGCTCTGATGCCAGGAAGGAGGGAGGGAGAGGTTTGCACTGATTGCCAATGGGAGGGCCAGCAGCCCCTATTAAATGTGCTCTGCACAATGAGCAGCTTGCAAAAGCCTTTCTGAGGCTCCACTCACTCAGCCTTTTTGTCCAGGCTCAGACATGGAGGTGGTTTCAGAACAGCACACAGGGAACCATTCCAGCACAAATATATGGATTACCTGGATAATTCATCTAGCTGTCTTGGATCTCCATTCACATGCCTCTTTATTGGCATGCAAAACAGAGGTGACAATTTCCCCCTGCCCTCCAACCAGCCATTGCTCTGCTTCTGAGCTATCAAAGAGCTTTCAGAGACAGCAACAGCTAAAGCTCCTGTGCACATTCCCAGGGCTAACCAGAGGCTTCTTGTTTCCTGCTTTTACCCACCTCCTCTAACCATATAAAACCTTTGAAGCACTAGTGTTATAGTCTTGATGGTCTGAGGATACAATCAGTGCAGGATTTGTAGGGACAAGTAATATCTTTTCCTGAAGGACTCGTGTGCCTGAGGGCTTGTCTGTTTTTTTCCCCAGCTGTATCAGTTGGTCTAATAAAAGATATTACCTCTCCCTACAAACTTTGTGTTACTTATTAAACCAGTTGCCTACAGGACACAGAACACTCTTAACTGGGTGGAAAACTCCAACATCAAGGTGATAAGAGTGGAGTTCAGTGGTGTGATTTCCATGCCCTGAGCCAGTTGGCACAAATGAGAACAAGGTGGGATGGACACTGTCCACGCTGATCATTCTGCACATCATCAGTGTCCCTTTCCCCTCCACTCCACATCAGTGTTTATGACTTTCCTGCCTCTCAGCTGTATGGGGAGCAGCTCCTTTCTAATGTAGAAATGCACATTGGCTAATGGCTTTTGGGTGCTACCTCAGCAGAAACAGCAACTCTTACAGTATGCCTGAGGAAATTTCTCTCTCCTCTGGTTTTTTTTCCTGGTTGCTGTATCTCTGCACAAATTTTTTTTAGTTTACTGCAGGTGAGCTCAAGAGAGATAAAAAACCAAGCCCAGTGTGACTGACTGAATGTTGACAACTTGCTGACAAGCTCTAAAGGGTATTTTTCTTCCTGTGCTCTCAGGTGACCTTTCTGTGGAAGGCATACAGGACCCATTCCTTGTCAGCATACACATCATCACAGACCCAGGTGAATCCAAGACTCTCCAGCAGGCCATCGACAAGCTTCTAGCCTGGATCCATCCTGACCTCCAGCTGTTCCGGGTCTCGGAGAGACGAGTGCCCAAGGAGCGCAGGAAGGCAGCGAGGGCTGGAGCTTCCCAGCCTGCCCTGGCTGTCATCCTCTTTCTGCAGGAGGAGTATGGGGAGGAACCCATCCTGCAGCTCCACAGAACATTTCAGAGGCCACCTTGGCACTACCACCACACCGAGAAAGTGCATGGGAAGTTCCTCCCTTACATGCCCTGCAGCCAGGACTTCTACACCTTGGCTCCAGAGACTCCTCTGTGGGCCATTCGCCCGGTGCACTACGGGAAGGAGATCATCCGCTTCACTGTCTACTGCAGGAGTGAGAACTTTGCTGACGTCTTGAAACTCTACCAGTTCATCCTGAAGAGACCAGTGTGTCAGAAAAAAGCTGACTTTTGTGTGTTCCCTGTCTACTCTAACATGGAAATAGACATTCAGTTTTCCTTAAAAAGGCTTCCAAAGGGCCAAGTGCCGATGCCGACAGAGTCAGCGGTGCTGGAGTTCAGAGTCAAGGATGTGGGTCAGCTCGTGCCTCTGCTGCCCAACCCCTGCAGCCCCATCAGTGAAGGCAGGTGGCAGACAGAAGACCACGATGGAAACAGGATCCTTTTGCAGGTAAATTCAGTGCACAGGGAAACAGAAGCACAGCTACTGGGTTTGTGCAGAAAAGCTTCATCTGCAATGGCAACCAGAAAAGAAGAGGGGTTATGGGGTTTTTTGTGCTAGGAGAAAGAGCCAGGGCAGTACCACTAAAGAATTTGAACCCCCTTGCTATGTATGTCACTAATCAGGAAAGCAGTGGATGATGCTATCCAGATGTCAGTCAAACTCTGTGTGTGCTCAGAGTGATGTGAGGTGAGGTAGCTGTTTAAAGGAATGAGGAGAGGAGGAATTACAAGCCCAAGTGGAGGAATGATGGATGATGGCTGTAGTTTAGTAAGGAATAGGGCCACAGGACTGACAGGAATTCATAAAATAGTTCTCAGTTAGGAGATCTTTATGGAAGACAAGCAGAATTCCTGATGGTACTCATTATTTTCTACTATCACAGGGTGACAAACTGCATCTCTCTTTGCACAGTGATTATCAGAATGGGGAGAGAGGAGGTGGAGGGAAAGAAATACACCCTGAAGAGCAGCTTAACAGAGATATTCCCACAGACTCTCTGTCTGAATTAATCTCAAGTGCCTGTAACCAAGTCCTCAAAGAGAGTTTATTTTTCAGGACATCTGTAGGGACCATGTCTGAGCAGTGTATTAGCATTCTCTGCTTCACTGCACCACATCTGCAGAATGCCCTGCAGAAAAGGCCTTGGGGTGCTGGTGGCTGAGAAGCTGCCCATGAGCAAACAGTGCACGCTGGCAGCCCAGAAGCACAATGGCATCCTGGGCTGCAGCAAGAGAAGCGTGGCCAGCAGAGCCAGAGAGGTGATTGTGCCACTNGGGAGAGAAAGCTTTCACCAGCTGCCTGCCCCACAGAGGAGCTATCTGTGGCAGCCCAGAGCCAGGTTCCTGTGCATTCCTGCATTGTGTTGCCATTTATTGCTGCTTAGCATTCAAATCAAGGAGCACTGCCCCTCACCTCTGGAACACTGCTGCTCACCTTTTGGAGAAGGGTGTATTTGTAGTGCATTGCATTCATGAAGCTTGCCAAACAGTCCAACCTTCTTGTGGTGGGAGAGGCATTGTGGGTGCCATCCTTCCCCTGCACAGAGCTCCCAGTGTGCACTGCACCATATTACAGATTAAAATTACCAAATATACCCAAACCAGGAGGTTAACATCCCTGTTAAATTCCAGGCAATGTTTAATGTTTGAGGTCTGACTATGCCTCCATGATTAGTCTAACAAGATGTGACCTCTGTGTTTTTCTTGGTGTGCTTACAGGGACTTGAACTCTTGCCAGCCAGATTGATCCATGCTCTTAATCCATTTTGCAAATGCAATTACCAAGGGGCTTAGATAAAGTCAATGCAAGAGAAAATAAAGTTATTCATGGGCAGTTCTGTTTAATACTACAGAAACTACTCCTTATTTGCAAGAAAGCCCTTCAAAATTATTTTGTCACAGTAGCTTTTCCACGTTGGCAAGTTAGCTCCAAGGGTGCAGCTAGATCCCAGCAGAGGGAAAGGGTGAGCTTCAGGTGGCTTTAGCAGGAGCAAGCCTTGAGAGCATCTTTGCACCCACGCTGCTTCAGCAGTGCTAAGCCCAGGAGCAGGAGTTCTGAGGAGCTCTTGTCAGGGCAGTGGGAAGCATGTGTAAATAACCTAGCTGAGAATATAGCATATACTCCTATACTGAATATACTGCCAGCTTTATAGCTCCTGTCCAAATTCCTGGCTGCCTCTGGGCATAATCCACACTGAGACAGCTTAAGTGCTAATGAACTTGCACTCCTGGCAGTGCAAGGTGGGAAGCAGGGAAGGTTAGTAACTGATGGAACTGGCTTCACCAGGCCTGTTTGGGAAGCAGGGATAGTGAGCAGGGAGAACATCATGCACAGATGGCTTCTTTCAATTATGAGAATATCTCTGGGTAGGGCAGGAAAGGTAAAATAACATTTTGGCAGAATTTCCTAGCTCCTCTGCAGATGAGACTCAGGAGGCACAGGAGAGCTGTGCCCTGCTGCGATGGCAGAGATTTAGTACAATAAAACAAACACACTCCTGTTGAGCCAGGCAGGCAAAATCTGGGCTGGAGAGGGTGATGTCATTGCTGTCCTGACAGTTTGGCTGGGTTCTGACCTCAGTGGAGCCTTGCTGGCAGTGCTTAATAGAGATAATGTGTCATGAGATCACTATCTGCTTTCTTAAAGAGCACATAACTTAAAATAGACTGCAGGAGCACTCCTGGATTGTGTCTGTCAGACACAGACAGCCCAAGTGAAGTGTATCTCTCTGAGGTTTGCCCCAAGTTGTTTATGGCATCCCTAGATATTTATCATGAAATTCTTCTGCAGCCCATTGTAGCACACAAAGACTCTAAATCCCTGCAGGCTTCACAAAGATCTGTGCAGAGATTATAAATGAGCAGCAGAGGAAAATATCTGTTGTGTTTGTTAGAGAGCTAATCTGTTCAGTCAGTGGCCAGGTTTGGTGTGTGTTTTTGTGGTGAGCTCTGGCAGATCTCTCTCCCTGTGTTTGGAATTCCAGTCAAAAGCAGTGTGTTGGTTTGGATGGAGTCTTTGTCCTCTCAGGTGGCTGATCCCCCTCTCCATCATCCCTGCCACCTCATGCCTGATGCAGAGAGCAGGACTGGCCCAGGCAGGGCTCTGCCAGGCTGCAGCAAGGTGACAGGTGACACAGGAAGCAAGCAGTGAGAAAGGTGAAGATAAGGATTCAGAAAAGAAAATTCAGGAAATTAAAGCAGGTTCAACTGCTTCCAGAGATGAGGGCAGAACTGAGGAGGCTGCCCTGGTGAGAAGAGAAGCTGCATGTGCATCACACTGTCCTCAAGCTACAAAATCAGGTCTTTCTGTTTTAAGCATCTGATGACACACAGGGCAGTGGAAGATCAGCTTCTCCACTTGCTTGCCATGGTCCCTCTGTGAGCTGCCACACCTGCAGATCCTTCTTGAGCTTGGTGGGGCCATCAGGCACTGTGAGGTTAAACCAAAGAGCAGTGATCACACACAGGCTGCCTGCAGCTCTCCCTGGGCTGTGCCAGGGTGGTACAAGTCAGCACAGTCAAAGGCCTTGGCACAGGACTAGGAGCTACTTTTACCTAAGTTTTAATCCTGGCTAAATCACTGAATCCTCTCTGTGATCTCTGGCAAGCTATAGAATGTAGATAGAGGAAAAGTCTTATTAGTCCACGTAATCCAGTTGTCTACAATACAGGATTAGCCTCTAATCTTTAGTCACTAGTATTTCATGAGATGGAGCTTCTGACACTCTACCTGTAGCACAATATTCTCACAGTCAGGAAAGCTTCTTTGTTTTCTTGATCTGCCAAATAATCAACTAAGTCTGCAAAAGCACAAAAATACAGTGTGAAAACAAGCCATGGCCAAGCAAGCCATTGTTTTGTCTCTGAGAGGCAGGAGGAGTGTTCTGGAGGTGCTGTTGTTGATTCACCAAGCTTGGTGGTTGAGTCCAAGTAGTGTGTCTGAACAGAAGAAAAATAGTGCTTTTGTTTGATGCAAGCAAAATATAATGAGGAGATTTTCTTGGGCAAACCCATCAAAAGAGTGTGGGGGTTTGGTTGTGTGCTTTTAATATCTCCCACTGCTGCTGTTGGGTTATCTAGAAGTGTCTCCAGTTAAGCAGCTGGCTTTATCCTTCATGGACATGAGACTTTCATTTTGCTGAGTAAGTTCTTAAACAAATTAACTCAAGTATTGCACAAACAATGCTGCATGGAGAGGCCTGAAGTGGTTTCTGCTTTGTGTTTTCTTGGCAGTTTGACTCATTGGACTCTTTAGTACTCCATTTCTTACCAGTTAATGAAACTGATACACTACTGTGGTTAATTTCACTATTAATTACATTCTTTATGGCATTAAGGAAAAGAGCTTATTGTGTTATACAGAAATAGGTTATGAATTAACATAGCTCATGATGGATACTTTGGCATAACAACATTCATCTGCAGCACCTAAGTGAGCTATGGATTGTCTGACTCACAAATCTCTTCTAGCTAGGCAATCACAAATGAGCAGAACCTTTTTTGCAGATGTGAAAATCCTTTTTTCCCTATAAAGTCACTGCAATAAAAATGAGGAGATGGCTTTGACAGATCTAGGTCACTAAGACAATGTGATGTGCATCAGCGAGGCATCCAAGGCAGCAATGTATGGAGTCCTGTTAGAGACAGGGGACACAAAGAGCTCCTTGATTGCCAGGCCCTGTCCCTTCCTCTCCTGTCATATAATCTCCTCAGTAAAATGATCAAGCTCCATCTTTATCCATTACTTGCCTCAGAAGACTCTCCTATTTCTGTCGTGATTAGAAACCTTTGACTAGTTCAGGGTTTTTAATGGATAGTTCATCTCTCTTTGTTTGGTTGTTTGGGTTGTGGTTGGTTGGTTGTTTTTCTTGTGGCTGGATGGTTCTTGTTCACAGGCTTGATTTGAGTCATCTGCAGCATCCTGGGTGAGGCCTTGGCAGTGTTGTCCACAGCACATGAATGTTTTTTAAGTCACTTGAGAGTGCCCAGAACTATGTTTGTCACAGCCTTGTCACTTACTTCACTAGCACACAGTGACCAAGACAGCTGCTCCTCTCTCCTGTGTGGTTTCCAGCTGGCAAGCCTCGTGCCTTAGATCACTGTTTCTTTTGAAGGGTATGATCTTGCACTTTGTCCCATCAGTTCCTGTCCCTGTTGGGATACACATCTAGCATTTTATATCATGTGAGAAATTCCAGTGAGGAGATTTAAATTTGAGCTTTTAAAATGTGTATTTTAGAAAGCTTGCTGAGATAAGTGGGGTGATGGAAAACCTTATGAGTGCCTCAGTTCAGTTCCCCACCCACTGGTGTGGAATCTCACAGGAGCTACCTGGCCTCCAGCTGCTTCTTGAGAAGGACATTGGCTCCCCCTTAGTCACAGCTGCTGTTCCTCTGCAAGTGGTCAAGTATCTGGCAGGTAGACAGCTGAATCCTGCCCTAGAGATGAGGTCCAGGTCCCCATTCAGGTTAGGTCTTCAGTCTAGGTGTCTACAGGCAAATTAGATATTTAAAGCTGTGCTCAAAGGCATTAGCCACTAGTTAATAGAGCAAGTGGTTTCTAGGGGTCACCCCTCAGCTAACCAGATGTGAGAGAGTTGAAAGAAGTAGAAAATTCCCATTGACAGGAGAGAGTATGAAGTTGCTTGCTAAAGGCTTTTTGATGTTTCAGAGGAAAAAGTAAAAACACACACCCCACAGTAAGGAAGAGAGGAGAAATAATGATGATGGTGAAGTACATCTCCCTTTTCTTCCTTTTTGCTCTCCAGCAGCCCACTAAGGCAGCAGTGCTGGCAGAGAGAACGAGTCAATCTGAGCAAGTCAGGAGGTGAGAAGCTGGAGCTGGTGTCAGTCAGCCTGCAGGGCAGGGCTCCTCTACCGTTTATTCTTGTTGTCTTCAAGGCTTCTTATGTAAATATTTGGGATTTTGGCAGGGTTCTTTCTCTTTGTTACTGAAGTGAAACATTTGCTGCAAGCATACTGACTGGAGTCTGCTTGGTAATTATTTGCAGTAACAACCCAGCAGAGGAGACTTCCAGTTGTAGTTCTGCCAGCTCTCTATTAATGTCATCATCTCCTCTTCTCTCCTCATTCTCCTGCTTGCAGGAAACAGGCAGTTGGTGTAGGAAGTCTGCAAAGCAGAACAAGCAGCAATATCCATCTGTGCCAACAGATTCCTGCTTCACTACTCTGCCAGCCTGTCCTGCCCAGAGCCACTGCTCTGTCCCTGCACCAGCAGAAGAAATGGCTCACTGCAAGGTACCTCACCTGAATGGCCTTGGCCATTACCTTGGGTGCTCCCAGCAGGACTTGAGGCAGAGCAGCAGCTCCAGCAGTGCCTCCAGCATCTCGTGGGCATTCCAACGAAGCAAGTCTCTCTTCTGCTTGCCCACAGGGAGCTCCTCCTCAGCCTCAGAGACTCTTCATTTCAGTGAACCATTTCAGTTTTTAAATGCTGGGTCACCTGCAGCCAGGTTAAAAACATGGAGATGCAGCCCCAGACTTAACATTGACGACCTGGAGGGTGCCCAGGAGACTAATGTGGACACGGGGATGAAACTGTCTGTCTCAGACCTCTCTGTGGTCTCTGCATACTCTGCCCTTAATGGATTTTGCAGTGACTTGGAAGCCACTCTTCCCCCCCAGAAAGACACTGTCACTAAGTGCAAGCAGGAGGCCACCAGTGGAAGGCCTGTGTCAGCCACGGGCAAAACCTTTCAGTCAGCTGATGGTTCACTGCTTTCTCCCTCTGAATGGTGTTCCAGCTTCTTCATGTCAACATCTCTCTCCAAGCAGTCCAAACACTCCTCCAGAGCAGCTCCTTGTTCTCTGGATGGTCATGGTAGTGTTTGCCCAGCTTCTTCAGCTAATGATGAAGAGTTTTACATCTGAGGTTCCTCTGTCCTACACCTGCCATGGCAAATGTGTTCTACTTGTGAATGGCAGCAGTGGGTCCACCTTGGTTCTTCACTGAGGAGAGTTGATGCAGCAGAGGACACTAACCATCTGAAGAAAGCACTCAAGTGCCTTGGAGGTGAGAGTCCCCAAGCTATGTACAAGCAGTCTGAGCTTGTGCCCTCTACCTTTGTGTTAAATTATGAACAATGTCACTTGAGAACTGCAGGTTTTTCCTGAACTCTCTCTCCTTCTCAACCCCTGACATGCATTGCTTCTGTGAAATAAAATAGAGACAAAAAGTCAGGTGCACTTAATTTCTGTGTGTTCATTTAGAGTCATTATGGTTGGAACAGCTCTCTGAGATCCTCCAGCCCAACCATCCACACACAGTATCACAGGACCATGCTCACAAGCACCACAGCTACACCTTTCAGGAAGCATTGCAGACTCACTCTCTTCACTAGGCTTCAGGATGAGTGCAGTGACACAAGCTCTCCAGCTCTTGGTATGCCTGTTGGTGGGATGACTACAAAAGAAACACAGCAAAAGTATTTTTCTATTGGCCTCAGCTTTGTCTCTGCAGAGCAGATCTTTTAATTCTCACTGAGTTCCTGTAAATCATTTGCTCCAGTAAAGCTGAATGATAAAATACAAGCTGTGACACATCTTGGTAATCCTGCATCCTGAAATCCCACTTGGTTTGTTTCATGTCTACAATAGTAAATGGAAGAGGGATAGGGAGAAGGTTCAAACACTGGATCATTTGGTTGCCTGTTGACTCTGTTTTGAACCTCCTCAAGCAGATTTCTCCAAGACACTGTTTGGTTCCCTTCCCCCTAAGGGCTGTTCCTGCTGTGGAAGAGGCTACCTCAAGCCTGTCTCCAGCACTGTCCCATCAGACTTGGCTTCCTCCTGTGCTCCCTCTGTGCATGAAACACAGCCCCTCAGGGCAGTGCTGTAGAAGCAGCTCTCGGCTGGGCTGCAGCACTGTTCTCACTTGATTTCAGATAACAATTTCCCCTGCAAAATGGCATCTTTGTGCCCTAGAGCCATGAGGAGCCTGCAGCAGTCCAGGAGGGAAGCCAGGCCAGCTGCTCTGTGCTGTGCCTGTGAGCCACAGGACACCTGGAGGATGTGGACACAAGTCAGGCAGTGCTGGGCTGGCCTGGGAGCTGGAGATGAGCTCACTTTCATTTAGCACTTTACAGATAGGGAGTCTTGCTTCAGTCTGGCCTCAGAAAAGGGCATCTGGAGTCTTGGAGAGCTTCACAACTGATCAGGCACCCTGTCTACACTTGGACTCAGCCTTCTGCATTGAGCATGGCTCACTTCGGAATCATTTGTCCTTTTTAATCACTTTTCTCCTGAATAGCTGAGGCATAAAACACATAAAGGCTTGGTAGGTGGAGGCTACTGATCCAATCTGCCCACCATAAATAACCTGCTGACCATTATGAGATGGCAATGGGAATGGGTTTAACCACAGCTGCGAGAGACACCGTGTCCGCAGCTCCGTGCCTGTGAGTGCCTGTGTTTGGTGCCAGGAGCAGAGCAGTGCAGGATGCTGCCGTTTGTCTGCACCTCCCTGGGAAGCCACCAGCCTGCACAAGTTGCTAGTGCCACCTCGTGGCTTTCACAGACACGTGTCAGAGCCAGGAGCTACCAGCCCAAGGGGGTGACAAACACAGGACACCCGGTGGGGACCCTGCAGGCTGCCCTCTGCACCCCACAGCAGGGCCTGAGACATGTCCCATCCCCAGCACCCTCTGGGTGCTTTGGCAGCAAGTGTCCCCAAGGAGCACAGGGCGTTCTCTTCACAGCACGGAGCAGGCAAGCCTTGCTCCAGTCATCTCCACTGACAAGGATCACAGAATCATTACGCTTGGAAGAGACCTCTAAGATCACCAAGTCCAACCAACTAGCTATCAGCCACATGCCACTAAGCCATGGCCCTAAGGAGAGCATCTCAATGTTTCTTAACCCCTGCAGGGATGGTGACTCCAGCACCTCCCTGGGCAGCCTGGGACAAGACTTCATCCTTTCAGTGAAGAAATTCCTCCTTATCTAATCTAAACCTCCCCTGGTGCAACTCGAGGCCATTTCTTCTTGTCCTCTCACTGCTAACCCTGGAGAAGAGACCAACCCCATCTCTCTACAGCCTCCTTTCAGGGAGTTGCAGAGAAAGCTAAGGTCTCCCCTGAGCCTCCTCTTCTCCAGGCTAACTAACCCCAGTTCCCTCTGCTGCTCTTCACCAGACTTATTCCCTAATCAGCCCAATAATTCCTGGCCTCACATCCTCTGTGCCCTGCATTCAGCTGCTGACTGCCTGGGCTGAGCTTCCACCCCAAGGCTGTGCTTTAGCTCCCTCTCCCATGCAGCTAGCCTGCAGCCAGCCACAGGGGAGGAACACAGCAAGATGAACAGGTTTTTGCCCCAGGCCTTCTCTGCTGATGTGTTAAGTTTGGCAGCATCATTTGGAGAAGTGAATTGATCTCCTCTTGGCATTGTGTACAGAAAAGAGTAGGAGGAGAAAAGGGGGGGAGGATGTGTGAATCCGTGTTGATTATTTTGGAGCCACAAACAAGTGGCATCAGAAAAGAGTTTGACAACCATATGGGCTTTCAAAAGTGTGAAGTCTTCTGAAAATGATATGCACTCATGTAAAGACTGGTATGAAAAAAAGACTGGAGCTATGGATGGATGAGAAGTACAGAGAGGGGACTGCAGTCTGTGCTACAGGAGTGAAGAGTCTGGGTAGATGAAAAGAAAGCTGTATGTGGAAAAGTATAGAAATTAAAGTTACATAGGAGAACTCTCACAGAGGTGATAGGAATAACAGTCATTTCTTATTGCTGTTTCTTAGAAGCAGACTCCTTGGGGAGCTGCAGTCTCAGGGCCTGAGCAGCCATTTTTCCATTAACACAATCATTATTCTCCTGGGAAGCTTCCCTGAAGATGGCACAAGCAATCTGGATTTTACACAGGGCAAAAACAACAAGTGCACAGGTCCTGCTGAAAGGCATCAGCTGCCTTCTGCTGCCTTCAGTAACTAGTGTGACAGGTGTTTCACCCCTTCTTGTCCCCAGATCCAGGCTTATCTCAGCAGGATACACAATACAGAACTGTCTACCTCTGTTTTGTTTTGCACCAAGCATCAAGAGCTCAGGATCTGGGGCAGGCAGTCCCACAGTCTGATACTTCTAGTCACTCTTTCCATTCTGCAATATTCCCCTTAGAGCCCAATCTCTTTCACAAGTCAGGACAAGCACACTTACCTTACATTTTTCCATATGTGTCTTCAAAGTACACCCTTTTCCTCTTTCCTCTTGCCTTTCATTGTCTCAGCTCCCAACAGTCTTCTGTTGCTTGGTGACACCAACACAGTCACCAGTAAATTTGATGTTCCATGGTCCCCTTCCACCATCCTTTTAGTCCTAAGAGGAAACAGCAAGGAAGTGTCACTGGTGAACTGTGAAGAGAAATATCAGGTTCTTTTGCTATTTAAAAAGGAAAGTCCTGAGAACACTTTGAGATGCTGTGCTCTGTGTTTTCAGACTGTGGAGTGATGAACCTAAAGACAAGCACATCAAGACCCTCCTTACTTCATTTAAAGAGGCAGGGAGTTCAGCTGAGGAATTTAAATGACTGCTATTTGGAATTCTTGAGGGTCACAAAAATCAAGGCAAATGGATCAATCCAAAATAATTAATTTTGACACTGTGACAACTTCTAGCTCTTTACCCCCCTCCCTAAACAATGACTCTATTTCTCTTCTTGAAACACTGAAGTAAAAGGAGAGTCTTATTTTGCAGCAAACTGCAGTATTAGATGTCCCCATGTTTGACAGGGGTACCTATGGACAGATGGAACTGTTCTAACTCTGAAAGAAGGAAAACACTGAACACCAGCAATTTCTTCATTTCATGATTCATTCATCAGCTGGTCCTTTGATGCTTTTCCTTAATTAATAGAATTATGAGACAAAGCAGCAAGAGAAACACAGAGTAAGGAGAACAAAAATCCGTTGAGAAATAGATGTTTTCTATTTAATTACAGCAGTCCTGCAGTGAGCATATGTGCTCTGCCCCATCTCAACAGCATCTGCACATCCCTGTGTCCTTGAAGAAGTGACCTGCAGAGGAACAATCAGCTTTTTAACATGTTTTCTATTGCTAGTAACAGAGTACAGCTAAAACAAGATAGTTTAACAGTTTGGTTTTGTCTTTTTCAGAGCACAGCTTTGCCACACTAACATTTACAACCTGAGGGGCTGGGAATGTGACAGTGCTGAGGGTCCCAGCCTGAGAGGCATCTCAGGACATAGAGAAGAAGGCCAGATGAAAGAGCAGCAGCCACCCTGTGCTTAATGGCACATGCCTTCTGCATGGCCTCACACGAGACCTCAGCCACGTGCTGCTTGCTTGGGAGAAAGCTAACAAAACAGTATCATCTTGTAAGATGTGTGTTCCTGCAGACTTCACTTGAAAGGAGGAGAAGGCAGTGCGTGTTGTCTCTAAGAGCCCTGGAAGCTCAGTCTGGAGACAGCTCTCTTCTGCTGCCAGGCTGCAGCTGTGCCAGAGCTCACAGCTGCCTATGAAGCAGGCTGCAGGCTGACACAAGAGAGGACACCTTCCCCACATCACTGCTACTCTAGATCAGACTCTTCTCACACTCACCTCACCAACTCTGCTGCACATTTGGGCTTTATAGGGGACCATGAGGCTGGGGAAGACCTTCAGCACTCTGCTGTCTGTGTCACCTGAGGAGAGCAGAGCTCAGCTGCTCAGCAAGGGAAGATGGGAGCCACAGTGGGCAGAGAGCAAGTAAAGACACACATGCTTCTTTATGCCTTCTCAAAGCTTCATCAGACATGGTGCTTGGACACAGGTGTCAAGGGTCAGGGCTGAGCTGGGCACTAAGTGAGTGGCACATGCTCTCTATTAACCTCTCTCCCTTCCCAAAGGGGAAGAGAAAGGCAATGAGGAAGAGAGGATTGTGGATTGGAGAAGAAAACTAGAACTACTTTAATGAAAATAATAACAATGAAATTAAATGTATACAAACCCAATATCAAACCCAAACCCCTGGATGGCAGTTACATCACCATCAGCACTGATGGTGGGGCAGGCACTGGGGAAGTCCCAGACTGGACTCAGGGCAGATGGGAACCAGATTCAGGAGCTGGATTCTGGGATAGGATTCAGGAACACACGGAGTCCTCCTCAGAGGCCAGCCATTGAAAAAGAGAGTTTAACCCTTGTGATCCCTCAGCGTTATACTGAATATGACATCCATGGAATGGAACCCTTAGCTGTCCAGTTTAGGGTCACCTGAACTGTCTGCTCCTCCCTGCAGGTGCACCCCACAATGTGGGACACAAGATTTAGCAGTGACCTTAGTCTCTATAGGAGCAACCACAAGCAGAAGCCTTTCTGCACACCAGCCCTTGGTAATAACCAACACTGGGCATTGCAACTGCACTGTGAGAGCATGCTGTGAGCTGCAGAGAATGCATCACTGGGAAGAGACTGAGCTGAACAGCAACATCACTCAGCTCCAGCACTTCTACTCAAACCAGGACAACAGGAAAGAAAAGGAGAGAGGCCTTGTGCCCACAAAGCCATGCACTTGCACTGCTGACAAAGAAACTCTTCTCTTTAGGTGTTCATCTTTGCTCTTTCTGCCCTGCTGCAGTGCAGCACTGACAAATGCCACCTGTAAAGTGGGAACCTCGACAGAAAGCCTGTAGGAAGAGGCTTTCCAGCTAGTGCTTCCCCTTCCCTTCCCTTGCAGCACCAGCTTCACACAGAGCTCTCTCTAAAGCTCTCTCTGCCTGTAGCTCAGCCTCGGCATGGAGCACCAGACCTCCCTCCACGAAGCACATGCAGCAGCAGATAATCCAGATCAGTTTACCTCTGTGTACCTGGCAGCACACTACTGTGCACTGAGCAAACATCAGAAGAGTTTGTGCTTAATTAGGATCAGATTAATCCCTGCTGACTGCCTGTCTCTGTGCAGAAAGGGCACTAGAGGTTAGAAAGTATTAAGTACCTTAAACATCCACTTGCATAATGTAAAAATCTACTGAAGATCCAGACTTTGTCCTTGAAGTGTGAATGTGAAATTATTCACCCCCAGAGGTATTTATACATGCATCTTATCCTATCAAAGCAAGAAAATCCATTCAGAAAATTCCGGGAGGAAACATGACAAATATTTGGCTATGGAAAACAATAACCCAGCAGCATTCTGGAGACAAGACATCCACAGTAAAAAGGCCTCAGAGAGGCTGAACATTACTTCCAACTGCTAAGAATTTACTGCAGCATATAAAGTATCATTTTAACAGCTGCAATAAAGCTTTTTCTGGGATACAATTGTACTTGCTTTTCCATTTGATTAGTTCTTATTTATCAGAAAAACACAACAGTTGTTAATAATTAGATAGCTTCATATTTACACCCAGCCTGTGGCACTCCTTATGGAACCCAGGCAGCTCCACAGACAGCTGAGTATGCTCAAATTTAGTGCATTCCTGACACTAACATGTAGATTATATAGTTTGTTGAGATGCTGAACTATCCCCAAGCATTTAAGTGGTTATTGGACATGTCAAACTGTTGAGAACTTTTGTGCTTCTCTCAATTTGGAATGTAATAGCATTTTTTAAATGAGCAGCTTTTGAAAGTCTGAGCAGCCATATAAATGGAGATTACAGCAGCAAGCTTTAGAGAGGCAAGAGAGCCTAACAATGGATCTACAGCTCTGTGAGATAATGTCAAATTCACACACATCTTCACCTAGGCCATCAGGCCTTTGATTCTTTCTTATGCTTATTTACTGGGACATTTGTGTAAGTATTAGGGACATTTATATAATAATAGGATATTAGGTCCTTTTGAGGTCATCTGCTCCTGTGATTTATTCCCCATTTACAGTCCTAAGCTTCTCATTCTGACATCACCTTGGCTGCTGCAGCAGCACCTGTGATGTCACCAAAAGGGATTATGACCTGAAGTGGGGAGTAAGCTGCAAGAGAGATCAACTCCTAAAGAATAAAGGGTTTGTTCTGCCCTCCTAGCAGAGGGAGAAGGAAGCACCCCAGCCACCCTTTCTCCTCCAGCTCTGATGGTGGAGCAGGACCATGCAGTGCTGGCTGGTGGTGCAAGGTGTTGGGGACATCTGCTAAGCTCTGAGGAGGAGCTTACTACCATGCCAGCACAGAGTTTGGTCTGAGATGCCCTCACAGGGTCAACTGGCTGCTTTCTCTCTCAACAAGGCCCCACAGAAATGATTCATCTCACTTTGAAGGTGATCCCCTACAGTGGTCATCCTTTGGAGAGTGCAGTTCTGTCCTCAGTGCCAGTGGGAGGCAGAGGCAGTGATGGTTTGTACATGGCAGGGGGATAGCAGGGAGACAACTGACTTGAGCTTGCTCGGCTGGGAGCTTGTGTCTCTGCAGCCAGCTGCCTCACTGCAGAGTTAGCTCTCTATAAAATCATGAGGCAAATTTTTCTTATCCTGAAATTCAGCAAAACATTCTTCCAGATTGAGTAAATGTGCTGGTATCTGGCAGTGCAGGCTCTCTCCTGGAGGGAAGATGGAAGCAGGAAGGAAGCTGGCTTGTATTCAATTTAATTTCCCCAGGGTTACACATCTTCAGGAGAGCAAGCACACAAAAATCAGAGGCTGGTAGAAGGCTAAGCTCTGTTCTCATTTATGGAGGGGTGAATGTATAGCAATCCTGCTGATTCCAGGGTTGTGCTAGAGTGAAAGGAAGATTGCTGGACACTGACCTGCCACAGGAAAGCAAACAAGAGGGTTCTGAAGAGGAAAACCTGCTTCTCACCTGGTCCTCTCACCTTTTTCTCTTCCAGCCTTTTCCTGGGCCAAATTCTGCTCCAGATTGCTGTACAATCACACAATCCTCCCTTCCCTCACAGGCAGCCTAAGTTATCTTAGTGTGCTGCTACCTCTGCTACTTTCTGTCTCTGAAGAAGGATCTTGGAGACCAATCAAGTGCATTCCTTTTCAAATGCACTTCCACATCTTCAAAATGAAATGACTGGCAGTGAGTTTATCAGTACTTTCCTCAGTGCCTTGTGATGCCTGAACTAGGACACATCCTGCTTGTGCTGAAGGTCTGAAGTTTAGACTCTTTCTCCACAGCAGCCCAATCCTAGCACTTCTGTAGGTCTAGGGCACCTCTCTTTCCAACCTAGAATTTCTGTGACTAGCCTATCTGGTTTGCAGCCCCCGGGCTATGCCCCAAACTACCCTCACCTGGGCAGCTCAGCTCCTGGACTCTGGACTCTCAGTAGCAGTAGTGGCCCACGATGCATCAGCTTCTCATGGGACACACAGCTCTCAGCTTCAGATCCCAGTCTGGGGAAGAGAAACTTAAAACAGGCTGCTACCCTAAAGGGGTGTGAGAATTTTGGGTCTGGCCTTGATCACAGCAAACGTTCACCTCCTTTCCCCAGTCTTTTATCACTTGTTTCTTAGACACAGCAAGTTTCACTAACTCCTCCTCTTCCTTACTCTGCTGCATGTTAGCTTTCTAATCACTCACTGATGGATTTCCTTTTTTAATTCATTGTATGTAAAGCACATTTCTTGCTCCCCATGGCTGCTTTTCTCAAGTGCTCACTCCTTGCCTGCAGACACTGCTTTTGCTGCTCAGATTCCTCCCCAGCCTTTCTTTCCTAAACCAGATGAGGAGAGGGAGGCTTTGAAACAAACACACCCATTTCTAAGTCCTCTCTGTGGTGAAACATGACCCAGAATGGGGTTTTCCCCCCTTTTCCACCACAACTCTGCTGTTTATACATCACATTTATACCAGGTCCCATTTTCAATCACATCATCCATAAATACTTACCCAAATCTGTACAGCAACACTTCTGCTGGAGGGGAAGTTAATATCAGTTTTTGACAGCAATGCCTAAAACCTTCAGGGGCTCCCTATCTTTCTTCTAGATCTTAATAAATCCACAGAGGAGTATCTATCAATCAGGGCACAGAGGAAATACCTTATCAGGTCTTTGTTTCCTTTCCATTTGGGTCCTAACTCCATGGTGTGGCTGCTCCTTCCCTGTAAGGATGCCACAGTGACACCTACACACAACTGACTGACTGCAGTGGGCATTATCTCCTTGTCTTCTTCCCCAGGGGCAACAGGAATGTGTGTGTGCTGTGAAGGAGATAAGAGTATGTAGAATGTCAAATTCTGTGAAGATCAGGGACCTGCAGCTTTACACACCTTCCTCAGCCAAAACCTTGCTTGCCTTAGGTGCCCTTGTGCAGCTGTGAAGATGATGGCCAGGATTTGACCCTGTCACATGAAGAAAGCCATCAACAGCTGCACCTGCTTCCAAAGCAGTCACAACTGCAACTCTTCTGCTTCTGGTTCTTTCAAAGCAACCCTTTCCTCATATAGTGTCCTTCAAGTGCACCTCATTTCTTTCCTCCTGGAAACTAAAGAGTGAATGGAAATTTGCTCTTTGGGATGGCATTAAAAAAAACAATAATGGCAAATAAAGACATTTTAATTGCATGGGATTTCTGAATTAGGTTTCAAAGTGGGGGGGAAGTAGCTGTGTGCCTGGTACACAGAGAGCCCTTTCTCTTTCCCTTTGTGGCAGAGGAATCAATGGAATTCATATAAAAGAAGGAGGGGGGTGGGAAGAGAGATAGGAGATGCCTTGCCCGGTACCAGCAGGTCACAAGTCTCATGGGGCTCGA
Source organism: Bucco capensis (assembly GCA_013396975.1). Classification (NCBI taxonomy): domain Eukaryota; kingdom Metazoa; phylum Chordata; class Aves; order Piciformes; family Bucconidae; genus Bucco; species Bucco capensis. The sequence goes on from VWZO01008465.1 coordinate 119,584, forward strand.
GCAGGGCTTGCAAGGAGGTTGCTGACTGTATCTCCATGTGTACCTTTTTGTTCCTTGCCTTGGATTTGCTGGTCAGTGGCATGCTGCTTTGCCTGGCTCTCCATAGAGCTTGTAGCCTACAGGAATTTGGACAGAGTGGTACAGACATCGCCGACAGAGACCCTGATCACTGACTATCCCTTTAAATGCAGTCTCATGACTTAGTCTCTGCTCCACCACCTATTAAAGAAGGAGACAAGACTTCCATAGACAGCTTCCATGCAGGCACCCAGAAGGAGACAGAAAGGCAGGACAATCTAACAGAGCTAACTGTGAGTAAATGCAAGGCTTTAGAGGAGCTCTCTGGAGCAAAGGGCATGGAGAAAGATTTGCAGGAAATCCTCAAGTGAAAGAAGGTGCAGGATTTCTTAAAATATATTGGGTCAGAAGGCAAAACTCTGTAAAGAAAGCTATTCTGACATTTTTACTATTATTCCTTGAAATAGGAATCTAAAGCATCTCTTAAGAGAACATTGACCAGTGCCTACTTTCCCATAAAAATCCAAGGCAGTGGTTTTGTGCTGCAAGCACTGGAGCCTGTTGCAGATACAACCTTTGTTCACTAGGATAACTTTCACAGGAAGAACATCTGGGGGAAACTGAAGCCAGCCTTTTGCAACCTTGGATCTAAAGCCCAGCCTGGAGCCTCAGTTAGATCCCTGCACCTCACAGGGGGTGGCCTTCCTTCTGGAAGGGCTTGACGTGACACTCTTTCTGCTGGGCACAGAAAGGAGCTGTGGGTGCTCAGCAGCACAGAGACCTCCCTGAGGTGCACACAGCTAACTGTTTAACCAAGGGACTCTGTGTCTCCATCCACTGTAAAGGCCAGCCATCCTACATGGGTACAGCACTCTGGAAAACTCACTTCTTGTTAGTCAACAGAGTCACCAGGATGTCCTTACACGTGTTTCTTCTAATGACAATAGACATTGGGTAGTCCTGGACAAGTGATCACTGATGGAAAGAGCAAGTTCCTCTGTCAGCTCAGCCTATTGCTTTTCTAAACTTCTCTCTTTAATTCATTGCAGGTATGATTCCCTGGTGCAGAGTGCTCCCAGCTCACCTCCATGTTGCCCATTTTCCTCTCTGCGTTCATGCTGTCTGCTTGCTGCTTACCCAAGGGGAACTGCATCTCCTATGATGAGCTGAAAGAGCTGAAGACTGACTTTGCCATCAACCTCTACAGGCATGTATCCCAAGCAGAGAACAGAACCAACCTGGTAGTGTCTCCAGCAAGCGTGGCCGTTTCTTTGGAGCTGCTGCAGTTTGGAGCTGAAGGAAATACTCTTAGGGAGCTGCAGGATGCCCTAGGATACAACATCCATGGTAAGGCACTGCACACAGAAACACTGCCTGTCTTGCATTCACAGCTTTACTAAGGAGATAGCTACTGCACATACCATACTGAACAATGTTTATGAGAAGCAGATGACTGCCTTATCTCCAAAATTTGCAGCTTACATACAAGATTTAGGGACAGAGATGACACTGCTGTTTCTCAGCATAAAATTTACTTCCAGCAAATGAAGACTAAAGATAAAACCTACAGTGATTTCTCTGTCCTGTGCTGTAACCTGCCTTACTCATCACGACCATTCTGTACAGCACTGGTATCCAAAGCCATCACAGCAGTAAGAGCTGAATCTGGCTGTAAGAGCAGCAAGAGCTAGCTCTGCTGGTGTGCCCAGACACAGCTGCACACAGGAACAGGGCATCTGTATTGTGAGCAGCTGAAAGAACAGAGCCTTGCCTACAAGACTCCTGTTTCTATAAATTCAGTGGGCTAATTTTAAACCTAGTTCACACACAGATTATAGCTTGCTTGGCACTTCTAGTCATGAGGGGCTCAGTTATTAAGAAAGAACCTGAAGAAGAATATTGCACAGTGAAATTCACAGACAGATCTCCACACAAAAGGCAACAAAAAAGTGCAGAGGCTGTCAATTGCCTGCTAGCATTTGGGTGCTGCCTTACTCCTCCTGGGGCACATCACAGCAAACAGACATTTTATCTCCAGTTCAGTTGTCTGTGGCACAAGCCACATGAGATTTAGCTTTCAGCACTATAAGTGCATAAATGTGAAAATAAAGAAGGATGGGATCTACTGCCATGGGTTACCACAGCACACTCCCAGGGATGGAGATGGATGCTGCTTCTTCAGATGGTTCTAATCAAACAAATAGATTAAATACTTAGATCAAATGTCCTATCACATGAGTAAAATCAAATCACACATGCATGCACCTCTGATAAAATTCCTTTCTTCTGTTAGACATTTGCATTAATCTTTTTGTTGGTTTGTCTTAAACAATAATGAAGGATGTGGTTAAAACCTTAGCAGTCTGAAAACAACAAAAACATTGCTGGTTGGTTCACTATTCGTGGTGAATCTGCTCTGACATACACTGGTATCTTCTCCTGATGTTTGGGGGATGTGTTCACCTCTATTCTAGCACGAGGTTATAAAGGGGTGACTCCAGACAGCACAGACAAAATGAGATGCTTTGCAGTGCTTTCTCCTTGCTGTTCCATTCTATAAACCACAGACTATTTTAAAGCAATTTTGAACTGTTTTCCAAGTCAGAATTCAGGACTTTGGTTAGCTAAGCACTTTGATATGACTGAAGTTACAAACTCAGGATAGCACACCTCAACACTAGCATCTGCTTCCATCTTTGATTCCTCACATCCTCCAGAGAGCTTGGGAAATGCTCCTGCACTAACGCAAAACACACAAGAAAAGCACTTTACACCTCACACCATGGCAGCTGTCTTGACATCTGTTCAGGAAACAAAAGATCACAAGGGCCAAAGGTAGCAGACAGACAGGGATATGTCTTTCCTGGGGTAGGTGGCAAGGCTAATGGCAGGAGGAGACAGAGGTACTGCAGCAGAGGCAGCTCAGCCAGTCACTGCCAGAGGCACAAGGTCTCACTGATGGGAACCCAGAGAGTTCCCTGAATGAAATAACATTCCTGATCTTATGAACCTTAAGAGCTGCACTTGCACAGAGATGACAGCCTGATGTGACATCAGCTACTTGACACATCTGCACTGGAGTGATTTCTACAGCAATAAGAGCACTTTCCTGTGCCCAGTGACAGCAGCACCTCGTAAAGTCAAGGGTGCTTCAGCTGTTAGAGTGCTTCAGCTTGCAGAGGACATTGGTGTCAGCACCGGAGGTGATTGCTGCTGAGCCCTGCTGCAGTCTTTGCTGTCCTTAGCCTCAGCATGGTGAGTGTGCTTTCTCCCTTCCTCTTCCCGGGCAGATGCAAACGTGCAGGATTTGCTGCAGGTGGAGCACGAAGGGGTGACAGACTCCAGCCCAGGGGCAGGGGTGCAGCTGGCATGCTCCCTCTGGGTGGATGCTGGCGTGCAGCTCTCGCCTGCCTTTGCTGCACATGCTGCACGCTGGGCAAACAGCAGCCTGAAGCAAACCAACCTCACTGACCCCAACAGAACTGCAGCCCACGTGCACCAATGGATCCTGGATAAACTTGGAGGTAAGGTTAGCAATGAAAAGCAAAACTAGAGGACCAAGAGAACCTGCACTTTTGCCACGCTCTGTGTTGTCCAAACCAAGGCTGAGAGATGGGAAATCAAATTCTCATGCTGATGTCATTCCTAACGTGAGGAAATAGTGGGAATAGGCCTGAATCTGCGAGGGGAAGTTTGCAGCATTGAGCTGATAATCACTTGGCCTTGTTCTGTCATTTTTAAATGCAGTCCTCCGCAGCGTTTTCAGTTTGAATGAGGAGCAGCCAAATTGCCCAGAGATCAAGTTCTCTGTGTTGAGTGCTTTCATGCTGCTGTGGGGAACATGCAGGGCTGTGAGCTCAGCAGCCAAACTCTGAGCTTAAAAACACAAGATGGAAAATAGAATGAACTTCATTCTCAAAATGAACTGTAATAAGTGATCCAGCTTCATGAGAGAAAAGCATTGCTCTAGAAGCAGGAACTAAATTGGGAGTTCATTCTGTGGTACTCACATCAGCATCGATGAATTAGAAGTGGATCACACTTTCCAAACTCTTTGGGATACCCCAAGCAGGATCAGGCGAGTTACAAGCTAAGTGGGAGAGAGGGAGAATTAGGATACAAGCTTCTGCTGACTTCAGTTATTTCACAAAGCAATCTGTAATCCTGATTCCACTTCATGAGGGCTTTCTGCACTAAAGATGAACCACAGCAAAATACCTGAGGAGAGGGAGGAGATCAGAGACAGTCAGCATGGCTTCACTAAGGGCAGATC